>JAUMHL010000015.1:7387416-7403411 GCA_032362345.1 Sandelia bainsii
TTTGATTACATTAATGTTTAAGTTGAGATTTACAAGAAATATTTAACTGATACTGTGTAAAGGGAATACTGCTGTTATTACCATATTATTTGTTTAAAGTGATTGCAGACTAAATATTATTGAAATTTTGTTCATATAGCAGTACTTTTAAAATAAAAGTGCATAATAAACTACTTTTTAATTCATTATTACATTTTACCCGCAACAAATCATGCGATTAATTGCAATTAAAAAATTTTATCGCTGCCCAGCACTAATTATAACTAAATACGGAATTCAGAAGAATATAAAAGGAAGAAATGGAATTTAGGAAAAAATCAAACGTAATTTGGGATAAAATAAAACGGATTTCATAGGGCCCTATGAATGTGAGTTCATGACAGTGTGGATACATATAGACACCCTCCAGCTAACATTCAGATGACAGACCAAATGAAGGAGAGGAAGGGAGACATAAAAACATGGAGGGTTAAATAGGCAGAGCAGAAAAAAGACGCAACTTCCTTTTTGGTCACAGTAGATATACAGTTTTCTCTCGTCACTGAGAAATCATGACAGTAAAAGAGAGACAGGTGTGACAGAGGGAGAAAACACCTGTTGCTTTCACATTTCCATTCCTGTTTTTGCCCATGCCTCATTAGCAATCCTGTGTTCTGTTTGTAAAGACAATAAATGTGTATTCGGCTCTTCTGTTCTGCTTTATTTTATTTAACTTCAGGTGCTTCAGAACACAAACATATCAACTGAAGCAGACAAGCACAAACATACAAAGAATAAAAGACAGACACACATTGTCAAACACAGTGTTACAGTGTGACCTCACATAAATGTGCTGCCAACTAGGTCAGGTATTCCAAACTCTTTACAGTGTGTGACACAGAACTGCTGCCTTGAACTGTATAAGTCTAAATAAAACAAACACGGCTGTAAAATTTGACTTTTGGACTTACTTAAATGAAAATCTAAAAAATGTTTACCCAGGATCTGAATACATTTTAGTTCTAAGATAGATGCCACATACACATACCAGAAACTAACAGGGCCTAACACAAAACAAACCACACTAAACCTTCAAGCGAGACCAACTGCTAAAACGATTTAAAGGCAGTTTAAAAGAGTGAAAAAAATTCAACATGTTATGTCACTCCCACTCTCTCATATGTTTCTCTGTTATTCGCTGCATATTTCTCCCCCTCTGTGAATTACTTTTAGATACCTTCATGTGACCATGAAGTCATCAATTTCTATTTTTCTTTTTCAGTATTTCTTTTCCCTCTTTTTCCAAAAGGAGCAATGCATTCATCATCACACATATGAAGAATGCACTCACATTAACATGCATATACTGTACATTAACTGTAATACTGCAGAGAGACAGCACTACTATAGTACAATCTAACACACATGCAATTTAAGCTCAAGCTTAATTCCAACCATACAGCATATTTATGGAAGCTGCAAGGATGTATGATTTTTTAGAAATCTTGCCAAAATCCTGCCAATAGTCCTATACAGAGGCAGGGCTAATAGTTTATACTGTATTTGTTCACAATTGCATACCTGTGAGATGCAAGATTTCCAGAATAACCACAGGAAGAAAGAACAACATTGAGAGGTTATTATAACTTAAACTGAGTGTGCAGATATATGATCTGTACAGCGTTCCCAGGGAATTATGGAGCCAGGGTTTCCTACTTAAAAGTGTGAAAAAGAGCAAATATGGAGAGGGGGAGGAATGATTGGTGGGCCTGTGGGTGGAAGAGAGCGACTGGCAAGGTGGGGTGGGGGATTTGTGGCACCTGGAAAAACAACTATTAAGACTTTGTATGGAAAAAACAGGCGGCCATCTCATCTCTCTGTCTCGCTTTCTCTTTCCTTTCTCTCTACAAAAACACACACAACAACTGGTTGCTGCTGAATCAGTGCCTTGAGCAGAAAATTATACTTTCTGGCAAGCTGCACTTGAAATTTGGACAGACAGTTAGAAATAGACTATTACAGGATGGCAATTACACACACACATGCACACAAACATGTTGACTCACACTCTTTCCGCCTTGCTATACACACACTTAACATCTGTGTGTATATCTTAGTAAATGACAGCTTCCCAAAATGATATTGAGCATGCAAACAAACTCCACTGGTGTTTATAACTCTGAACAACCTCCACACACATGCAAATCCATACAGCCACCCATGAATACTGCAGAAGACTCCCTTACACACACTAGAGAAAAAAATGACTCACTAGTCACACACACTCACACACGTGCACATTCTATGGCCTGTTATCAAGTTTTTCTCTGATTTAGTGCCAACTAAGTGATTTTTTTTTTCTTTTTTACTGGACATATTTCATGGGCGACTTAGCTGAGAATGCATGGAGTATCAGTATCAGTTTAACATCAACAAGCAAAAGCTGAAAGCCAAAAACCAGTCCTGTACATTCTTTCAGTGGTTTATTTTTAAGGTAAAGTGCTGTGAAAACGTATTTGTTTTTTTGCATATTAATCACATTTAAATGATCCAGATCAAACTAATTTTAACTTTGGACAGCTTTCTTCCCTTAATGAATGCAATCATCATTTAAAAATTGCAATTTGTTTTTACTCGGCTTATCTTTGTGTAATATAAAAAATTTGGAAGCAACAAACGTCCAATCTAGCTACCAAAAGCATGTTTGTGCATGTGTGTTCATGTGCATCTGCAAATGAGCATGGAAAGAAGTTGTGTACTTTGTGCAACTTGTTGCATATTAATATGTGTGTGTGTGTGTGTGTGTGTGTGTGTGTGTGTGTGTGTGTGTGTGTGTGTGTGTGTGGGTACACAGCAAAGGGCTACAGGGGCCTCCCTGCCTGGGGAAGTGGGTCTTTATGAAAAAGAAGCCCAAATAGGAACCCCAAACAAAGCCCAAGGGAGAGATGACAGGTCTATACTTGCCCACTCACTGTATATGTACACACATACGCACAAAGGCACATGCACAACTTCAGTGTTACAGAGATCACAGCAAGAGAACAGAAAGCTCTGCTATGCCACACACATACTAAACAGAACCAAGATGGTGACTAGCAGCTCTGTGGGTATCGACTTCTATCCTGCAATGAGAATCAACAGATATAACATCCCTGTGAGAAACACAACAGAGAAACACAAACACTCGCATGGAAACCCAAAGAGTGCAAACTCAAAAAACTCACCATTTGAGAGAAGTGCCAATACTTCAAATGCAGAAATTTCATCTCATTCTATCACTTCTTCTCTTTCCTCTGATCTTTACAAATGTCCAATGAACTAATTGCAGTTCTGACCTACTTCTGCTTCTTTCTGTAATCCTCACATAAATTATTTATTTTGACTTCTGAGTGCATGTTTCAGTGCACACATATAGTACACAAACTACACACTGATATTCTCTTGAAGACAGAGTCAAACTTTTTTCTTCAGCTGTGCATCAATCAACTGTGCTGCTGGCAGAAAGACAGGGGGGCAGGCAGAAAGATAGTTACTCTGGCAAATAACTCTGTCCTTGTCAAGTCAGACTGAAAATCGGGAAGATTTGAAACAGTTGTCTTACTTTTGCAGGTGAAACTAAATCCACTCAGTACAGTACACAGTATATAAGGTTTTCATGGCTCAAAAGGCAGAAGCAAAAACTCCCTATTCACAGATATTTTAGTTTGAAACCTGCCATAGTCCCCTCCCTCGCTCCTTTTTCCCCTCAATTGTCTAATAAAGCAAAAATACCTACAACAAAATGTTTAAATTTGACATATAAAACACAGCAGTGCTGTGTGTTGACAGTGCCAGATGCACAAGGCCATTAGTCTTTTTCAAAGAGGAGAGCTGGAGTTTTGGGGGTCTGGACTGCAAAAAAAACCCAGCTGGTCTCACACAGAGTCAAGCAAAGAGCTGCTCTGCAAACCAGACGTTTGTACATGAGCCAAAACACACGCAGGAGAAGAATCAGGGGGAGGATATCTTACACAGTTACAAAGATGGTTACGTCAAGTAAAGTAAGAAAGGAAAAAATACTGTATATATCTGTTTGTTTAGTCTATAGAAGCAACAGAAAGAAGGGAATGAATGAACCCAAAGGCATGACTGTGAAAAAAACAGTAAATGCATCAGAGAAATAAATAAAAGACTAAGAGAGATTTTAAGAGAGACATTTGTTAAGTATGATGTGTACAGTGACTACCTAACTGGCGGTAACTTTAAGTTTCAGTTTAATAGCTATTGTGCCTAACACATGCACTTAAAAAACGAATCCTACACACAGTTGTGTCTGAGTTATGTCACTAGAAAGCAAATATTTTAAGTTTATCTAATTAAATATAATAGTTAAATAATATTTAACTTTAACTTTTAAGTTAGATAAACTTAAATATAATATATATAATAATATTTGATTTCAACTGACATAAGTTTAATTTTTAATTTTTTAGACAGGGGTCTATTGTGCATTAATAAGTGCATAAATTCTATACTGAATATGTACTGGAGTGAGGGTATGTCAGGGTATGTGTGTGCGTGTGTGCATGTGTCTATGTGTGTGTCTGGCAGAGAATTGTTCTCTCGTTATGTCTGCCAAACTTATTGTCTGGAGGAAACCAAGGCTGCTGAGAGCACAAATTATTGTGCTCTGGAGACACACACACATACACAAATACACACACAGCTGTTTATGATGAAACCAAGTGTGCAGGCTTGCTAGAGCAGCACACCCTGAATAATATCACTAGTCTTAGCACTTGGTCAGAGCTAAACGGAACCAAGCTGCATGCAGACAGGTCCAGACCTATAAGAACAGTTATTTAATATAAGTATGTGAAAGCATTTACACTGTAAACACAGACAGGAAACAGTGGACAAAGAGAGGATTGATTTATATTTGCATAGTTGGTATTCATCTTAGTGTTATGACAGAAGCTGAATAATGTGTTTTCTATTGCTTTTCCATAGCAGGCAACAACGGTCAAATGGTCTTTATGCAGCAGGAGAGGATTTTTATGCTAGCAATCTGCTTCTATTGTATAGAAAAAATAGAAAGGCAGATTTAAAAAAATGAGACATTGCAAATGTCTCAGTACACAAACCGAACTAAAGCTAAAAGAAAAAAATGAATAGGACAATTGATTAAAGTCATTTTAAAATAAAAATATAAAAAATGTAAAATGAACTATGCTAACTCAACATTTAACATACATCCATACTGCACATGTCCATATAGAAAAATTACAGCAAAACTGACATATTTTTCTCAATTATTTTTAGTGAAGGATTTTTTCAGGTCTGACAGCTAGAATTTTTCCCTTATCCTATCTCTCCTACATTGTCCTTTACTTCTGACTCTGTGCTCCTTCTTCCTCTATTCTTCCGCTTCCTCTTTTCATTATCTCCATACCTCCTTTACTTCATTCTCTCCTGGCCACGCACTCCTACTTTACAGGCTAAAATGGCATGAGACCAGCTGTTCCCCTGGTGCTCTTCACATCTCTTGGAAAAGCAGGCTGTGTGAACAGCTCAGCATTTCATGTGGAGCAAAACAGTAACCCTAAGGACTACTGGACACACACAAACACACAAGTAAACACAATAAAACCCCTGAGGGAAGGTGTTGAGGGCAGCAAAGAGGATGTTTTTGTGCTTCTGAGCAGATGAGGGAAAGCAGTGACTCACATATTTTCTTATCCTTAAATGTTTCCTGGTTAAAAACAACTTGGCCTTATAAGGCTAACACACAATCATACCCAGATCCTGCTGTTTTACTGCAGAGAGCAGAAATAACATGCTGCACTATGAGATGGTGATGATGATGAAAGCTGGCACTGGCTTCAAAACATCCAAACCTGCAGTACACAGACAAGCATACACATTTTTGCAGACATACACACAAATAGCAAGGAGTAGATATGTACATATGACAATGACAAGGATAAGTCAACTGTACGTCTACACTACACTCACATAAAGATTCCAAAAATGCATGTGAATGTAGGCATATAGAAGTATATATCCAAATACACACAGACATACACACACAGACACACACCTGTCCATCCTTCTTGCCTGAAGCTCACTATGACCCAGTCTCTACTTTGCTCCAAATGTAAAAAGCACATTTTGAATGATGTCATGCTTTTGGCTGTATTCTGCTAACGCACATGGAGACGCACAAATCAGATATCAGACACATGCGTGCCCACACACATACACACAGAAACTGGCACAGGAGATGAACACAAATAAATCTAGTGTAATGTGCAAAGACAGCTGACCTTGATTCAGCCACTCTACAGTTTATTCCTGCTGCCACCTACAACCCCCGACCCAAAGGCAACCAGCTTACACCAACCACTTCCAACAAGAAACCAGACAGTCAAACATATCCAAAGTCATACACTAAACCTGAGGGGGAAAAGGGAAGGGAGATAGTTTTGTGTTTGAAGCAGTGGGGCTCAAAATCAACAAACTACATCTGGCATATATAACATAAATGATTAGATCCATGGTTCCTCTATGTACATACTGATGCACTTTGCCAACCAAATTCAACATTCGTTCACTCTATGTAGGATGTCATCCCATATAGATAACATCAAATTTTTAACCAAAAAGCCAGATCTTCTGGCTGGACTTCTATTTATTTGTAAAACTTAGTTTACAAGACTTGACTTAGTATTACAGTTTTCTACTAGGGGTGTATAATATATATTATCTACAATAATTACTTAATTGTCACTTTAACAATGTATGAGTTGATATTATTTACTGCATCATTTAGCCTATGCATGCACTGTGCTAATACACTGTAGTAAAGGCATACATGGTTACCACACCAAGTTAAGCTAGCGTAAGTGCCTAAAAATGCCTAAATACAGTTAAAAATTGAAGAATAGATTAAAGAATAGAGATGATTTGTGTTTGAATACCTGGATGAGGTTCAGATGTGGCAATTAACCAAATGCGAACTATCCACCGCGCAGAATTTAAAGAATATGAAAATCTTTGGGGGTCAGTTATCTATGACACTTCTAAACCTACCAATGTACAAGCTCAAAACACAATCTGTACACTTCAGCAGAATCATTCTGCTAAATAAATGCCTTAAGACATAACAAAAGCTGTTGCCTTTTTACTTAAGCTTCCCCTAAATAAACTGATTTCAATAATATTATTAGTAAGAAACAGTTAATATCATATTAACAAGAGTGAGCCAGTACAATATGAGATTTTTACAAACACATTTTCGAAGGATGCAAGATATTGTCTATCAACATAATCCCAGAAGTCCAAGAATTTTTGCATTCCAATATTTTGCATAGCAGGGTGTGAGTGTGAAACTGCTAAAACAGGAAAGTTTGTATATTTGGCATAGCAGCTCTTTATAGGCTACACAAAGTTCAAAGAGGGTTCTCAGCCAGCAACACAACTGGCATACGTGGCAAGCTCCATCTGCTTTCATTGTTTTGATGGCTGGCTGCCACTTACAGTCCAGATTCCAGCGCTTTTATGATGCACAATGAAAAATGGAACTTGATCAGCTTCAATACTGATGTGTCTTGTCACCTCAGGACAACCCTAATAAATATATATAGGAAGAGATACAGTACATGTGGCTTTTCCAACAGCAGCAGTAATTTATACTTAGTTTGCCTGGCCTAATGAGATTTTTATCTCATCACAGAGACCTTGTTTGACCTCTGTTAAGATTGGATAGTGTATCTGTCTAATCAAATCCAATCAAATGATCTAGTAAAGATTTAGCACAGCTAAAAATACAACTATTAAAGGAGTAAGCACAATACTATTAATTATGAGGTGTTGAGCGTTCAGGCACGTTGAAAACCCAAAAAGGAAGAGAAGCAGACCTAAACTAGACAACATGGAGCCAGAACCAGACCAAGTTTCAGACCCGCTGCTGGTCAGAGCTGAGTGACTCGTTCCAGAAAGTTCTGTACTTAGACATTCCCCAGACACCAGAGTTCTTCTACACTCACAGACATCATTCAAAGACACACAAAGTACACGTCCACTCATACAACCACAGCAGACACTATCTCTCTATCAGGGATATTGTGCACTTGTGACCCTAAATTTAAACCATGGATGTAATCACTTAACTGAAGAGATGATGGATCTGGTTGTGAAGAGACAGCATTGCGCACACACACACACACACACACACACAGAAGAACTAGAGTGAAGAGAAAGAGATACAGCAGGCATCATCATGACAGATTCTGTCTGAAGACAGTCTGATGTTTGATTATTTCCAATCATGTTCTCACCGTTATTGAAACAATAGAAAGAGATTTGCACCCAGATCAAAGGTGCAAACCAACCAGACTTCGAGGAGAAGAGAAGCAAGAGGTTAAGAGTTGTTTCGCCTTCTTTTGTTCCCTCACAATTATTTCTTCTTCTCTACTTGCAGATTATTAATGTAATGACATTATTATTACATGCTGGTAATAAATTGTGTTTTCTAATAATGCAAGGGTTGGAGTGAGGTGGTAATTTGACTTTTTGAACCTGCAACGTATAGAACGTGCATTAGTTATATCATTCTGACCTCAGCAGCATCAGGCTTCTCATTTGTGACGTGCAGTATATACAGTGTCACAAATAACATAAAAAACATTCAAGACATCTACTGGCTGTCCAAACATAATGGTTTTTTAGATGGGTTTGTGCAGTCTGGCCAGTTGCATGAAGGCAGCAGGACTATGTGTTTATAATGAAAGAAAGAGTAGATTATGTCCTGATTTTAACAGAAATCCTTATAAGAGCATGTTTAGACTGGCAAGCTGAAGCCAGACTAACTAGTCTGAGTGCTGTCTATGAGTGTGAATGTGCGAGCTGACTGCTGTGCCTGTCCATCAGAGGGTCATATGAGGAGCAGATTAGGGTTTCTAACCGCAAACCCCTGTCGCCATGACCCATCGTCAAAGAGACAGGGAGGACAGCCATCGTGTTACGAACCACCACTGACTCACCCCTCGTTATCTCACTGCCATGCACACAAATACACACACACACACAAAACCACATCTAAATCAGGACTTTGTGCAGCAGCCTATCTCACATGTTCTTCAGCTCTTCTGCCGCGCAACATCTCAACCACTCATATCAATTCGTTCCAGAGCAGCTGAACACTATGAGCTAAATTAAGCCTGCTAATATTTATTTTCATTATCAATACTAATTATTTTCACCTTTTGCACTGTAAAATAAGATTGCATGCTTTGTGACCACATACCAGTTGCAGGGATAACATGTTAACATGCCTTTCTCTGCTGCCTTCCTGTTGTCTGTTTTGTCTGTCTTTATCAATTGTCTGCTGTTTCTATTCTCCTTTTTTACAATTATTTATTATGGATTGTTACTAAAGTAACTACTCTATATTACCACAGTGTTGTAACAAACAGTAGTGAATGCACAGGTATATGACATTGATTGGTGTGTGCTGTAGCAGTCTGTGATTATTTATAGTATGTTGTGTACCATACATTATTCTCTTCAAATTTTAGGCTGCCTTTCTCACATCAGGCCAGACACAACAGATTTAAATGATAATTGTATGCTAACTATGGTTCATTTACAATTACAAGTACAATTTCATTAATTCCCTGTCACCTCATTCTACAAAAAAACTCAGATCTGACCTTAAAGTCTCACAAATTTTTGTCAACCTCATATCTTATGAAAAGCTCTTCCCCCATGTGTGACAACAGTATAAAAAAGAGCTTCTGGTTACTATACATCTAGACCTTCAGTACAAAATGCAAAGATATTAAATGTCCAATTATATAAAACAGAGAAAAAACATAATTTTCCATTTACTGTATGTGAGCTGATGATCACAAAATGAGCTGCTGCAAGTTGGACGGTTAAGCTTTAATCTTTAAACCCCTCACACTACCACTTTTTACTCACCATTGGCCAGACCAACCTAATCAGGATTTCCATGATACATTTCCATGATAAATTTGATATAAATCATCCCAACAATCCTCTAATGTATACTGCTACTAGTAGTGGTCTTAGGCTACCTCCAGGAACAGGAGAGTGCCATGTTATATTGGAGTTCTTGTTGTATTCCCTACTCTACGCATGGGGACCATTCATAAACTGGCCTGTAATGGGTTCTGGGTTTCAACTTTTTTAACACCAGAACCAGAACCGAGATCATCTAACTTTAGATTTTGAGAAAAAGTAAACACTATTTTGAAAGACTGTTACTTTACAGTACAGTTTCAGCAGGATTGGTTATGACACTTTGTGGGACCAGCTGTCACTTAAGGAGGGTATTTACAACTAGTCATACAAACAAGACTATAAAACGGGACTCCACTCACCTCTCCCTCAACTCTGCTCTCTCCCTTCTATTAAATTTGCGGTTGTACGTAACCTCAACAGAAGGAAAATTAGTGGGAATAAGAGTAAAGACAAATCATGAAGTTTTAATAGATATTTAAGAGCTTATGGGATTCATTACAGCTAGGGATAAAAGCAAGGCTTAAAAATTAAACTGCATGGTTCCTTTAAAAAGCCTAGTTAATCCTACAAATAGATGTAGTTGCATAAAAAAGTAAAGTAAAGAAACAAATGAAAAACAGACAAATCTGCTTCTCTCTTGCTCACTCTCACACACGACACATCCTCTGTCACTGGTTTATTTTCTTCCCTAGTGTTTAGAGTCTATTCCTGGAGTTATGTTTGTGCATGTGACCCCAGTTGCTCATGGTCAAATGTTCGGCTGCCTTTTCACCTCAGGCTATGTATGTGTGCCCATGTTTATGGGTCTCACTATGTCCAAGTGCGTCACACAGAACCTTATCCAGAGAGATGAGATCATGTTTACACCTTCAAGTCCATATTCATTTGGGTCATCACTCACTTCTGCCTACTATCAAATCATTCAAAATGTCTGATCTTGTCATCTTCCCAAGCACTCTCCCTCTCTTCTTCGTTTATCTTTTATCTCTTAATCAACACTTCTTTAGCTTTATCCACCCTGTAAATCACACCCGCTTTGGGACCATGAAAGATAAATGTTGACAGTGCATCTCCATTTCTCTCCTCACCTTCTTTTTGTACTCACGATTTGCTGGCCTTGTTCTTGACATTTGATTTCATCTGTTTGAGACATCAACGCAACATCAGCAGGGTTTTCATCCACTTGCCCATAAACCCTCAGCGTATGGTTAGGCGCGTACAGGGTATGGCTGGGGATGTGGGTTTGGCTGAGCATGTGCCTGTGGCGCTTCAGATAAGCCTGGGGTTTAGGTCTAAACTTTCCTAATAGGAAGCAGCCCTGCAGTCGAAGAATATCGCAGACATGACTCTATTTAGCTAAAGTGCAAAAAACATACATACATACATAGTAGCCAAGACCTTTATATGAGTTCAGAAATGTGCTACAGTTTAGTAATTATAAAATTTGAGGTGTGTCACTGTACAGTATCAAGTGTTTGCTATGTAGTGATCAGTATATTTAAAGCAGTTGATACCACAAAAAATTTCTTAGAGATTATTCATTATTACACATTTACAGCAACCTGTTGATATTGTTGATATATGATCTATATATATTTGTCTTGATTTGTATATGTATATATATGGCCTGACCAACATTATTTATTTATCGTTTATTTATTGTATTATATGGAAAAACTATGTATTTCACGCACATCAAAGAACATACCTACTTGCAATCAATTTCACTACTAAAGTTTATAATAACACCTAAGGCATTTCTTAAACTTAAATGGTTTAATCAGATTTTGTATAATCACTATAGGATTTTTACAAATAAACCAAGATGGATTTCTGTAGCTTGTGCAACTTAATCCAGTTGAGCAAAAGGAGGATATGAGAAAATAAAGAAAGAAAGATATCAATAAACACAGTTCTTGTTTAAAGACAGGTGAAATGACAAAAGACAACAGAAAGAGGGCAGTAAAAGTAAAGAAAGTGTGAACAAAAGAGAACAAGAAAAGCACTATAAAACACAAGTAAATCAAGTATAATGTGACATAATGAAAATAACTTCTTTGTTCAACCAGGATGAAAAAGTGGATTTGGTCACATTTTAGAATCAAAGTAGACATAAGAAGAAAAGGAGAGGCCAAGAGTGTTTTTTTCTGGCTTCCAAATATAGCTGCAGGTTGTATTTACATGTATCCACATCTGTCTGTAATATAGCAGCACAATGAGATGGATTTACCACATGAGCTGACTTGAGTATGACTTATTGGACTCCAATAATGTCAAACCAGGACTCAACAGAGCGCTGAAGAGGGGGGATAACCCTCTCTGTTTTCTTACACACAGACACACAGATGTGCACATACATACAGAGAATTTCTTGACACTCTGCTCACTCTGCTGTCTTTCAGGTCAAAGCTTACAAAGAAGAAGAAACACGGTGAGCTTATGCAAGACTGTGCTGTATATAAGAAAAGTATCTACCCTAGGGCTGCAAAGTTTTACACACACACTTCGTGACTGCTTTGTTTCTGTCTCCTGAAGGCTGAGGAAAAACAACAAGACTTGCGGCTACAGGCCAGCATGTCAAGAGTATAAAGACAATGGCTGCATGATGACTCACCACGGCACATACACACACACACATACACGCACGCACACACACACACACGCACGCACACACACACATCCTCCTTTGGGTGAGGCTTAGAAAAGAACATTCTCTCATTATAGCAGCATAGTAGCAGTTCAAAGACAGAGTGGGAATGCTGTGCTGTTACTATGGCTTTAACTGGCTGCAAGCCTGGACCATCACACTGTCACAAGTTATCATACTAACACACTGACAAATACCCCAGCCAGTCACAGGCAGTCACACTGACTGCCAAAAGTGATGTCAATTATAGGCTATAATAGGATCATAAGTAAATGGCCATGTAAAATCAAGACCTAAAAGCCTACAAGTTTATTTATATAGATTTACATAATGTGGTGTCAAGTCATATGAGATGGATGATAGTGATGGGAAAGATTAACAGCTTGCAAACAATCACATCATTAAAATAGTATGATTACAGAGTTGGTGGTGTTTGCATTAACAATATAACACCATATCCATTAAATTTGTGTATAATCACAATATTCAGCAACAATCTTTGGCTAATGTGAGGCATTTGTCTTGTCTCCAGGCACTTCCTACATGTAAGTGCTGAGTCAGATCACCTTATACCTCGTTTTTTGGTTTCTTTTTGTTTTAGTTTGTTTTTTCTTTGGCCCAGGGTGTTTATTTATTCGGCAACAGTTTGGAACACTACATGCCATCACATCTGAGTGCTTTTGAAACACGGATGACCTACACTCTGTTCTGTTCCTGAATGCCTCATAACATGCATGACCCACACTTGGTTCTGTCCCCGAATGAACACAAGAGCACAGATATTTGTGTCACGGTTTCAGCCTGGTTTCAGAACAGTGACACACCAGTATAAATATATTATTTGCTATAATGACCTGCTG
The DNA here is from genome assembly GCA_032362345.1 of Sandelia bainsii. Classification (NCBI taxonomy): domain Eukaryota; kingdom Metazoa; phylum Chordata; class Actinopteri; order Anabantiformes; family Anabantidae; genus Sandelia; species Sandelia bainsii. The sequence goes on from JAUMHL010000015.1 coordinate 7,400,929, forward strand.
ACGTGCACTGATGTGTGAACAGATTAAATCAAATGAAACCTGAAAAGGCAGTACGAGATGAACATTGCTATCACTTTCAGTTTGTGGCTGCGTAAGACAGGTCAGAGGATGTCAAACAGCACTAAAGCTGTGTTAGCCCTACCTTATCTTGAGTACTAAACACACACACACACACACAAACACATTCAGACACACATTAAGAAATAGTACACAGCTGCTCCCCACCCACCCACTCACCAAAAAAAATCAACTCAAGTCTTCCTCTCTATAAAATCCCTCATGCATGACATCATACTGTATACTATTGCTGGGATTTGTCATAAGCTCATATCATATAAAAGTTGTGTGTGGATAGTCTCATAAAAGTTGAGATGGCAGGAAATTCTGTATGTCAAATATGCGTGTGGGCGGCTTTCTTCTTACCCTTACCTGCCAGTAAATACTATAAATGTAAATATGAGTGTGTATGTGTGTTTCCATTCAACATGAACAGACGGTAAACACTATGATTCAAAATTTTCCAGCCACTGTTACGGAGTTGCTGGTAGACAGGGAAGGCAGACACACAGTCATCCCATCGGTATACTGCCAAGTCCTCCTTGTCCATGTCTCACATCTGTTTGGGTATGCAAACACACACACACACACACACACACACAAACACACACACAGTATAATGTATGATGCATTCAGTCAAAAATAGATACACCAGATAGATACAGTGACAACTACACTTAAGCAAGGTGCCACACAAATCACTCACACACAAGTTCAACAGAACAAGCTGCATACTTTACTTTACAAACTATTCATGGATAAATTAAGATGAAAAATTAATTGACATTTGAATGCTTGAAAAGATGCACCGCTGTCGAGGATGTGAATTCTTGCTCTCTGAGTGTCAATAAGGCTCAGTGAGAATGTTTTTATCCCTTTTCATCTAATCAGCATCTGCTGGCAACAGAAGAAAGTCATAACAACAGAGACAATAGACCCCAAAGAAGTCCAGTTGCCATGACTCCACTTCCAGACAACTTCACCTGGATGACTGAGAATCTTCACAGAAACAGAGACAATAATAACTCAGATAACAAAGAGCAACAAAAACTGGCTTATTCATTTGAAATGGCATATTCACATAAGTGACACTTTCACATCATCAGTCTTGACGTGTAATTCCCTTATTCCCTATGGCTCAGAAATGCACACACACACATACACACACTTCTTTTTCGTAAGAATTTGGCTGCTGCAGCAGCAGTAACAGTGTGACTGCTTTGGCCTTTGAAGTCAGAAGTCAGTAAACCTCTGGGAAACTGGCTTCGATCCTCGCCCCATCTCCACCCCTCAATCTGCAACTAAAGAACAGCTTCCCGAAAAGCCTCATTATAAAGTCAAGAGAGGAGCTTCTAGTTATAATGGTCTATTTCAAAAGCCTTGAGCCTTTGTGTCAAGTTAAGTCCAAAAATTGTGCAGTCTTTTGGGAAATACTCGCTCATTTCAAAAGCATCAGTCATTTGCCCAAGTATTTAAAAGCTTCCCATCATTTCACCTCTTTTTCCCCAATGACAAACTGCACTGTTTAGGATTAAGGCTCCGAGTTTCAGCAGAGCAGATAGTCTGACTTAAAAGAGTGAAATGCAGGGAAGTCCATCACACTTTAAAAGACAGAAAGAATGTAGAATGATTGAATACAAAAAAATAGACTTCAAGTTAAAATACCTTTTCCACACATTTCCCTTTTTACACGTCCACATGCACGAAAGACTAAGGCAGGAAAGAACAGAAAGAAAGAGTAAGAAAAGAGTAAATACTGGTCACCTTTTATTACCTCAAATTCTCGTTTCTGTTTAGAGAATGGCTTTTGTTTTTTACCCCTTCTAATTTGCCATCCATCATCATTCCTTTTCATCATGACAAAAAGGAAGATCTTACGGACATTTCATTACACATGAGAAAATATTCTGACAGAGCTTTAGTGTGTGATTAATATGCTATAGGTGTACTGCGTCCATAGGAAGAGGTGGAAAAAGAGGGCATCCGGAGGGCAACACTGGCATGGTGAGATGTACAGACTATATATAAGTCCTGATGCCTGAGGGTTGAGTAGCCCGCATACCCCAAATTCAGCCTCACTGCCACAGCCTCTCTCTTGCTCTTAAGAGCCTGCTTCGCCTCAGGGGGAGTCACCACTCAACTCTATCCTCCATTAACCTCACCTCCTTGGCTCTTTTACACCAATTCATGCCAGAATGTCAATGTCAAACAGGCTCTGTTTTGATTATATGTAACTGGAATATTATTGTGTAACTTCTAAAATACTTATTAATGACCCCAGTACAGCATTTTTTCACTGAGCTTACACTACTCACAAAAAGTTAGGGATATTTGGCTTTCGGGTGGAACTTATGGAAAACGTAAAAAGTTGACACTACAGTGATATTATATCATGAAAGTAGGGCATTTAAGTAGAAGCATGCAAT
>JAUMHL010000015.1:7409128-7473576 GCA_032362345.1 Sandelia bainsii
CCTTACAATGTAAAGTGCCTCGAGATGACTTTTGTTGTGATTTGGCGCTATATAAATAAAACTGAATTGAATTGAACTGAATCGACTCAAACTCTAATCTCCTGTGTGAAAGTCCTGTGCTTTGTCGAACCACAACTCCGTGTTTAACAGGTCAGGCTCATTAATTAATAGCAATACCACAATAAGTTAATAAAACATATAATCAAATGAATTTCCTTTCAAATGTATTTGTTGTTGCAAAAGAGGTTTAATATAAATGTTATTTCTAGGAGACACAATTGATGGAGAAGGAAAAACAGCTCTAGAAATGGGAGATTACAATCTTTACCACTGCTTTACTTCAAAAGAGCTGTAAACACACACATAGGCAAACACAGAAAAGCATGCATGTCATGTAAAATATTCACTAACTATCGTAAAAGTTACTGAATGAGCAACTAAAGGAGAAAAATACAGAGCAGATCCACTTGGTGTGGAAAGATTTGGATGGAATTATCTCTGGTTTATGGGTTTATGAGTTGCATTGAACTACACTGTGCTGTACAGCAGTCACACACATTCATACATATACACATACACAATGTGTAGTGGTCAGACTGGCAGGCAGGAGGGACGCTTGAGTGTGCTGGGATCAGACCAGTTCACTGGCTGCCAAAAAGCCAATGCACACACACACACACAAACACACACATACAAAAAAACCCACACCACTGCCTCGTTCAACCACAGCTTGTGAGTATGTGTGTGTCTCTTTGTGCCTTTGCATGTACTGTACATGTGTGCGAGCACCAGTGTAACCATGTGATTTTGACTTTGTTTTTGTGTGTGCACTGCAGGCCTGCATGTCCATATATAAAGTGTGTGACTCTGTGTGAGTGACTGTGTTAGAGTGTGAATGTATGGGAGTGTGGACTTAAAGACACAATATAAACAACACAGGGACTCCTTTGGGTTGTGTTTACTGACCGAGATAATTCCTCTCTCACCACCAACCTACTTCTTCCTCTATCTAAAGGAGAGAAAGAGGGAGAGATGTGCTTAAGCCCTGGCAATGTCACGGTGATCTTATCTTGCCAATAAAGCTTCTTGAATGGATTTAAATTAAACTGAGAGAGGGAAAAACACAAGAGGGGGCACACACTGGTGCAATGGGGTCATTTCCACCCCCTGAGGGAGATGGCTGCCCTCTACAACCACCCCTCCTCCTCTTCGTCTTCTCCTCCCACCTCACATGTTAATGTACTTACAGCCCTGCAAAACCTTCACTCTGCCCTGAGATGCTGGCTGGCATAACAAACAGGAGCAAAGCCTGAAATAGTCTCTCCTCCTATTTCCCATGCTGCACTGGAGGTATTTTCGTGGTAAAGCAAATTCCCAAAGTTGGATCAGACACTTTACCCACATCTCTGTCTTTCTACTTCCCTCTACTTGTGAGTTTTGCTGGATTAATGTCAGTCTATCTATGCCGCCTTTCCTTAACATCTCCTCATTCCTCCCTCTTGCTCCATCTCTCCATTTCTTCATCTTTTCCCCCCCTGTCTTCCTCCCTCCTTCTTTCTCCGTCTGTGGTAAGCAATGAGACGCATGGTCTACCCACACTGACCAATAAAAAGCAGCCTCTTGCCTCTGTCATTTAGCCAGCCTGTCTGTTACACAGCTCAGGTTGTTGCAGGGCGAGGACACCCTCACCCTCGCCTCACCAGGAAAAAAAAACACACTGTTTACTCACAATGTCACCAGCTTGGATTCATCCCATGCCCTTTCTTGAAAGTTGTCCTCCCATTTTCTAACTATCTTTCTAATCTCCTGCTTCTGTTTTTCAGTCTTTCAACCCAAAGACATTTACACCTTGAAGAACTGTAACCACAGAATTACTCTATAAACTCAGAAATGCTATTAAATGCATTTTATTGCACATCAGGCTTCATAAGCTTCCACTTGCAGGAGAACAACAGAGGAGAGAATTAATGAAAAGAGCAGGAGGAGTAAAAGGAGCATAAAAAGGAGCAATAAAATATTTTTAGCTTCAGACCCATTCATGTCTCGAACCAGGGCCAAGAAGAATCACACCACCATGACTATGAATGGTACTGTTAGTTAGTTCTTTCTTTTTCTTTCTTTCTTTCCATCTTGGCAAATGCCCTGCCACTGGAGGAATGCCTGGTTCAGATTCACATGTATATGTGTGTAGAGTCTGGACAAAGAGAGCCAGTGTGGACAACACAACACAACACAACACAATCAACCACTCAATGGATAGCTATTAACTCACTGCACACAAAACCACACGAACACACACAAATTCCAGAGTTCACAGACAAGGAGAAGTTGACATTCAGACTCAACCAACCAATCAGCGCACTTTAACACAGCTACAAAAGAGCTAGTCAATGAGCAGCAGGGGACCATGGGAGATCTGTGAATCACAGTATCCATCTCCTTATCCCTGCCTCACTAATCGTCACCCTCTCCCCCTTCTCCTTTTTTCAGTCTCTGCTTCCTCTTTTTTTCCCCAAGGTGGATCTCTCAGTGGTTAAAGGTGGTTAGAAGAGGCCATCAGGCACAGTCCACCTCCCACACACTCATGTATGAATCACCACATTGTGGGCTGGGTCCATTTCCTAACGCTGGTGCTCTCGATTTTAAGGCTTTATTTGTGTTCTATATTATGACAAACACATGAAACTACAATGTTATTTCTGCAAGTCACATCTCAGAGGAATGATAAATGATGCATACTATGTGTATCTTTATGTATATTTGAGTAGAACATATTAAAGAAGCCCTGCAGGGCAAAAACAGAAGCATTCAAACAACCATGCAGGTTTTACACAAACATCAACATCAAACCAGAACAGTAAAGGCATTGCCCAAACAATGTGTTGAAACTGCTTCAGTTTTGAATGATATAACTTCCTGCTGAGCTTGCACACAGTTTTTCCTAAGCAATACTACATAGACACTTACTTGCAGTTTTACTTCCAACTAACATTTAGGTTTTGATAATCTGTTTCAATTGTTGGACATGTATATTTTCTACAATTTGCCCCTGGACCCCTCAGCGGCTTTATTTTTGCAAACTCAAATTGTTACAAAATATGACATTAATGTTTTCCATCTAATTCAAAGAAGGAGAAACTACCCCACTCACATTTGCCCAAACATCTTCACAAGTAAAGGTTCACATTCAAACAGCTAAGAGTCCTAACTCCTTCTCCCTTAAGGTCCTGCAGAGCATATTTTTTTTTACATATTTTTAAGTATCTTAAGTATCTTACCTCTGTTTTATAAACTTCTCTCTCTATATTTTCCAGTTTGAACCATACACATACACCACTACACAGTGGTTTTGTGGTTAGCACTGTCACCTCGGAGCAAGAAGGACCTGGTGTGCCTTCCTATGTGAAGTCTGCATGTTCTCCCCTGTCTGAGTGAGCTACTCTGGCTTCCTTTCACCATCCAAAGAAATACATGTTAGGTTTAGGGTCAATTGGTGACTCTAAATTGCCCATAGGTGTGAATGTGCATATTTGCCTGTCTCTATTTGTCGGCCCTGTGACAGAGTGGTGACCTGTCCAGGGTGTACCCTGCCTCTCAGTCAGTGATGTCTCGGATAGGCTCCAGCACTCCAGCTATAATTGGAGTGCTGGATAATGGATGGATGGAACTAGGTAAGCCACTAGATATGCCCCTTAAAAAAAAAAAAAAGTTCCTTGCCCTACCTATCATTTTGATCATTTTCTAAATCACTCGTATTTTCAACAATCCCCACAGAGACACCAAAACCAACAGTGAATTGCCTCACGGGTGGTGTATGTCAGTTTGCAAACTAGATTAGCTGATTTGTCTGTGCCATAGACCTTGTTGTCCAAAAACCATTAAAAACACATCAGCCAGACACACCACTCTACTGGATGACATGTTTCTTCATTCCAAACAGATGAACAAGGTAATCCAGACTGCAGAGTGACTGACCTCACCCCTGGGTACAGGCAATTCATTATAGAGAACAATTAGTGTAGAAAATGTGCAGATTTTTTTATGATGTTCCTTGTACTTCAGTGAAGCTCACGTCATTTTAACTTTTTATGTGGTTCAGATTATTTAAACAACTGTTACAAAATATCATTGTTAAAAGAAATTTATAATAATTACTCATTACCCACCACTGCTCCAACTGAGCTTTAGTCTACAACCATTGCTGTCAAGTAGTCTCACCCAACCTTTCTCCTGTGACAGAAGCCCACTTCAATGGTTTGCCACAAACCACAAGATGTAAAAATAACAGGTGAACTGCTTGTAACATAACTCTAAAGTATTTCTTCACCCCTTCTTCCTGTCTTTGAATTTATCTATCTTAATTTCTCAGAATCACTTTCTATTTTAAAATTCAAAGAAAATGTGAAAAGTTGGCCATCTGCCTGCCTCACCAAAACAAAACTCCTTTAAAGGGGGGCTCCCTTGGTTGATGTATTAACTTTCATAGCTTTCTCTATTACAAAATTATATTTTTACATATGAAAGTCACCAGTGTGAGTATATCTTTTAAAAAATCCCACAAATAAGTAAAAACTATTTTGACTGGACAAGAGCACCTGATGGCTAAAGGCCATGATAAACAAGCAGAGCATCTAACTTCTGCTTATGAAGATGCAGCACCCACATGTGCCTCCCCAAACACACCTACTTCTCAGTATCACACTCACACTTTCCCTGTCACGTCTTCATTTTTAGCAGGCGGCAGTGTTGCACGGAATATGAGACGACCACCCACACACGCTCACATATGCTGCTGGGAAATCTGAATGACTGTGTCACTCCAAGTGCCGTGAAGACCATCAACACAATAGTGCCTTGTGCTGCACTGAGTAACTCACAGTTTTGGTGTGTGTGTATATCTGTAAATGTGCCTATGTGTGCACTTGCTTGTGTGTTGCACAACTAAAGGACAGCCAAACACATGTGGGTGCAGGGAGCTACATAAATCGCACTCTGAACCAATTAGAAAGCATAAATGTGAGAAGTCCTACAGCAGTCAGTGGCCTGGTACACAGTTTAATGCTGGTTTTATTACAGACACACCACACCCATACACACAGCCAAATGCAAACACACACACAGTTAGGGTGTGGGTATGATGTAACTCATAATTACACTTGAAAGTAATGCGAAAATTAAACTTAATTAAAATTTGGGGTTCTGGTTCTAGATTCTGCCTGTCTTCTCTTCATGTGCATCTTTCCCCAGGTGTCTTTTTATTACTCTCCTTACTTAAATACTTGTTGTACACATGCACAAACAGCTCTTACTTGCACTGTTGCTGTCTGGCAGAGAATTAAACACAGAATCAAGGAGTTGTCCCGACTTAACCAAACCGAGGTGTGTGTCTGTCGATTTTACTTCAAACACAGTTTCCACCTCTGTCTGCTTTGCTATTACATAACTCTGTTTTATTGACTAAGCTCCTTCTGTATAGTATTTTGCATGTGGATGCGTATCATTCACAGATGCAAAACATATGTATATACCGAATTTATATACAAACTCATTTTCATACCTAACAAGTTTTGGGCTACCTTGTAAGTCGCACAGTGTGAGACATCCAACTTTTTGGTTTACTATCAACCCAAAAACCTGTGGATCCTATACTTAGTAAAACAAAAGTTACAAAGTGCTTCACAATACAAAAACTGCATGTGGTACATTTCTCATATAGCACCTTTTGTTGCATCCTGCACCTGGTAAAAACCTCAGTCTTCCGCATTTATGTTACATAATAAATTTGTAGACACTATACCCTAGCTCAATTAACTCCTGATCACTATTTTCCAGGCATTTTGAAAGTTCTCACCACAGCCAAGAAAGATTTTAATGGTTGTTGAAAAGCAGAAGAAGTCTTCCCAATGACAAGTAAGAAGAACTTCACATGTAAAACTGTGGAATGTCACTTTGTTTTAATACACTTGTGATTAATTTAACAATGGTATTCACCCTTTCGTGCATTCTCAAAATTAGCACTTGGACAAACAAACATATACAGAAAGTTATGATACATTTAGGGTTTTAGTCAAACTACAAAATGTTGATGCTGTACATTTAATATAGTTGATTTCTGAACAAACTGCTGTTTAAAAATCTGTTCCAACTTACAACAACTAGTCCATTAAAGCACAAGTCACAAATCCAAATATTCCTTAGAGTGCTTTACATGGTATACTGCATAAGCATAACTGTGCCCAAAACAAACCCTTTAACAGGAAAAAATAAACATATGGAAATAGCAACAGGGAACATAATCTCATTCAGGAGATGTAAACACCATAATCAAATAAATATCGGGTTCTAATCCAGTCTGACCCTCTGATCAAATATTATGTACCTAAACATTTGGTTTGTCAAATTGTTACAGGGAATCTAAATCTAAAAATAATCTGTTATGTGTTGCTTTTGCTTTAGCTACAAGAGACAAACCAGATATGAATAGAACTGACATGATGACAAATGAACAGGACATTGTCAGTGTATGATTTGTGACTTAGAGCACTGATCCAACCTACATCTGTCTGCACTAAACCACCACAACCACAGTCATATCTCCATTACATCAGGACACTCCCAGTGTGTTCCAGTGGGATATTGTTGTCAGGCACTCGCTGTGCTTCTACACTTATGTGAGAAATGGATAAAACCCAGATTAATATCACACATGCATGCACATCCACACACACACACACATCTACAAAGTTGTACACACACCAAGTTTGGGAACAACAAGCACCTGTGAAAAGACGCACATCTGTGAGGGACTGTGAGAAACCATGGCTCACATTAATACAGTTCCAAAACGGACGCAGACTCTGTCGCCCGACCGCCCACCAATACACCCACAAACCATTCATTTGTGCTGAGAAAGAATAAACAGAGTATCTGATCAGTCAACTTATCTGAAGTTAAAACACATACAACAGCCTCCCCCACTGTGTGCGGATGAAAGGAAAGGAGACACGCGAGGTGGAACTCAGTCTGTGACAAGAAGAGTAATGGTGTAAAGGTAGATGAATCAGAGGAAGACAAAGGATGCAGTTATTAAAATGTTCTGACATTTAAATGAATTAAATTAATATTACTGATCCTTTAAAATGGATAATGATAGGAAAAGATGGCCTGTTTTGATTTACTGTCATAATTCTGGTATCAAGAATGACAGTTCTGGCTCAGATAAGATGATAGGCGCTGTAATCCCTTGGTGAGAGGAAAAGCACAACAACTGCTGACAGTTATAAATGAAGGATGCAAACTGCGTGGACTCGCTCTCTCTTCTGAAGTGTGAATTAACTAATTTTCCCCCTGTGGGTTGAGACTCATGGATATGCTTACACATAGTACAGGATAGAGTTGACGTCTGGCCCCAAAGCCAGTTTAGCATGATGCTGCACAGCAGTAAAGCATTCTTCTGCATCCTTGCATACACACAGCCATTTATCACAGACCTAAGAAATAGTCTGCCTAGGGCAACAACAACTGACTCTTTTCAATTTGATTAATCTCTCAATTATTTTTTTCATTCATCAATAAATGTGTTAATGAGTAAAATGTCAGAAAGAAGTGAAAAACACCAGTCACTACTTATTTCTACAAACTGCTTGCTCAAAACCCAAATATCTTGTATTTAAGGAAATAACTAAAAGGTTATTTTCTTTATTAACCAACTAATTGTTTGGTCTATAAAATATCACAGAATAAATAACAATCTCCTATAGGTGATGTCTTCAAAAAAAATAGTGTAAGAAACCTTTTTTTTTGTGGCAAACACGACAAAATATTTCTTTTGTTTTCGGCATTATGTTTGTAAGTCTTTTCTGCTTTTCTTTGACATATTTCATCGTAAGCTTAATTTGAAACATTTCAGAAATTTGGAATGGGTACTTTTCACTATTATCTGACTTTTCAGACCACGTTTTCAAATCAAGTCTGTCACTGAGTGTTTCTCTCTCGCTTTTTCACACACATACACATGCATGCACGCACGCACGCACACACACACACAAACTTCCACATTCTCCACAGTTCATGCAGAGTGGTCTTTGTGGCCTTCCAAGAGTCAGCGTGTCCAGCCAGGCTCGAGTTACAGGAGACAAGATCCTCTCCCTCCTTCTCATCCACACACACACATGTTCAAGCATCCATCATGTCACAGACATATCCACTGAACAGGCCAGGGAGCAACAAGAGAGCATTGGTTTGCTGATCCTCTAACACATAACGCATCCTCTCTCACTCCTCACGGTCTGCAAGAGCAGAAAACGGATAGCCATGCTAGAGAAAAACTATGTGTTATGTGTTAAGTGCCAAGTTTGTCTGTATTGCCAAGGTATCCTTGAGTGAGACATCTCAACCAGATTCTGTGGTGATGCTGCATGATTGTTTGATGACCGCTGTAGAGGAAAAACATATTTGTATGCCAGGATATGAAAAACTAATGATGAGAAGCAGTGACTAATGGACTCTGTTCAGTTTCAACAATAGATGGAATCAACAGTCTGACAAGTACCTGTAATACTGTCTAAAACCAGCTCAAAAACCTGAAAATACAAAGAAGAGAACAAACGCAGATTCACACTGCAGATTCACAGACACTGATTTAACTGGACTGGTTGGTACTGAAATCATACGATAAAACATGTGCACATGTAGAAGAGACTCATAACAGTGACAGCGTCAAGGAAAAGAACACGTTCTAACTTGAGAGCAAGTAGTACTGAGATCATTATGGGTCAATATTTAAAGAAAAGACATCTGACTGAAGACTTGCTCAAAATGTGTGTCTATGCATGTGTGTGTGTGTGTCACATCTATTCTAGGAGAATTCCAGAGGGGAGACCCTGTGACTGACCCCCACCTCATAGGACAGGAGATCACCCGTGCACACACACACACACACAGGCTAAGATACACCTTAGTTGATATTATCTCCTATTTGTTGTTTTGAAGTATATGAATAATTTGATGTATTTCTTCGTCTTGTATCAAACATATTAGGAATGAACTTGTCTTTACTCAGTGCACTGGCCAACCATACTGTGCTTTTTAAGTCAAGTGTAATAGGATACAAGTTTGCCAGTTACATAAAACTGGACTCTTATCTCTCATACTCTCCTATAATTAAAATTCAGAGAAAATATTCCTTTTTTGGCGAGAAAAATCTGCTTTCTGCGTTTAAAATCCAAACTAAACTACACTTATTATGCAAAAAGTCTTGAGTCTGTACTTGCATCTAGTCTAAAAGATTAGATTTTTTTTAATGCATTTAAATCATGGAGTTGACTCGACTTGCACTAACAATATGAAGTTACCTGATCATACTTCAAAACCTGCCTTTTTTTCTAAAGAAAATTTTGATTTCACTCACGCGAGATACGCCTATTTCTGGCAGTGGACAGGTTGCCCTCTTCAATGATCCGTTACAATCTGCACGTCCAATCTCCAGCCTTCCTGACACAACAGGAGGATCTCCCCCTAGTGTGAAAGAGCACGCACGCACGCGCCCGCGCGCGCAAACACAGATACTTCAATAAACACGCCCTAGTTATCAAAAACCCTGCAGCTGACGGAACAGGCGATGTCCCTACAATGCACGAAGCAGCGGAGAAGACGATAAACACACGGTAAAGTTTCTCAACAGAGCGCAGGGAAAACACTCATTTGTCACCATCTCCTACCTTTTTCTTTCCCCCCACCTCTCACTCCTCCTTCAGCCGTTTCCAAACTCTGTCACGACGAGGCTCTCCGCAGAGTGCGAAAATCAAACAGCCGCTTCTCGGTAACCGGGGAACAGCAGAGAGAGTATGCGAACGTTTGCTCCAACATGCGGCGACTCCGTGTGTGACAGCGTGTGTGTGTTTGTGTGTGTGTGTGTGTGTGTGTGAGAGAGAGACAGCTCATGGAGAGAATGAGCATAGAGAGGAGAACCGGGTAACTCAGGGGGAGTTCCCGTTAACGGGGCGGGGGCTCGAGTAGAGTGACAGGCCGAGCAGTGGTGCGGTTCACGGCTCATTTCTGTACGTACCAGAAGTGAGAACTAACACATTTACCTCTTGTATGTGCATTTACGCCTTTAAGCTACTTTTGTTTTACTTAGTGTTTCCATGTGTCTAACTTTATAGGCCACTTGTATGATTAAAAAAAAGATTTTATCCTACATGTAAACTTACAAATCAGCGATTATCAATGTGACACTGTGGATAAATCTACTGGTTATTTTCTCAGTGAGTTGACCATTTAGTCTATGAAATGTGAACAAATACTGAAAAACGTCCATTATAACGAAAGCCCATGGTGGGATTGTTGAAATGCTTTGTTCCGTTAACTGCCCAAAACCTAAATAGCCTATAGACTATTAGTAATTCACTGATGAGTGGCCACTGAGGGCCCCTCTTCCCAAATATCTCTGGGGGGATCACAAACACTTGCCTGGTTTGCCTCTCCTGATGATACTCCTCTGCATTTGAGATGGTGAAACTAGTGAATTTGTGGCATTTTTATATATTTATTTATAGTTGTATATATTATACATACATTTATATAGTAATATTATATTTATTTAATAATATTACTTAAAGCTACAGTATGCAACTAGCATGAGAATGAGACTTAAAATCCACTCTGCTCCCTCCTGCCTTCCCTCTCTCTGCTCTGCTGTGCTCTGTTACAGGTTGCCACACTCTGCCCAGCACTTCAAGTACAATAAACTTAAATCTCCCAAAATTTACTGATCAAGCAGAAATGACTGAAATGTCTATATACTGCTGCCAGGTTGGAGCACAGGAATCTTCAGCAGCACTTCTCCACAATATGATACGTTTCGGAGCATATTTCTAGTAAACAACATTTTTTTAAGTTACATACTGTATCTTTAAATGCTGAACTGATTATTAAAATTATTGGTGAACAATGTTCTGCTGATGAGTAAGAAGTTGAGCTGATAATAGAGCTGCACATCTTTTGGAATGGACACTACTTGTGTGCGTGTGTGCACGCATGCTATTGCTGGACAGTACCTTGTCTTACCTGCAGGGTAAAAATAGACACTAACACTCAATTAGAGGAGGGGCCGGTCAAGTGTTACAGAAAGAGGTGCAGCCAAAGGGACAAGAAAAAGTCGTCTCAACATTTTTGGATCAATTTATTAAATGTGAAGCAACTTAGGAAACACCTAAATGTGACCTGTCCAGTGTGCAGCATGCCTCTCGCCCAAGGACAAGTGGGAAAGGCTCCAACACCCCCACAACCCTTAACAGGAAAAGCAGTTGAGATAATGGATGAATGGATGGAAAACTAAGTTTTCACATCAGACAACAGGAATAGTTTAACTACACAATTAACTTGGTGAAATGCTTTAAGACTTCTGTGCTCAAAATCTCTGTTTCTATGGAGACCAGATAGTCAACTAAAGCACTGCAGATCATTATGCTGTTTGAATTTATAAAGGTAAACAAGAAGATTTAATTTTAATTAGACAGGTGACTGACATTAACACCTACACAGTAACTTCAAGTAGAGGATGCTGCCCAAAGCTTTATTTTGTTGTTTCGTCATCCATGTGTTATATTAATCAAAAGTTGTAGAAATCTGCTCTTTAGAGACAGGAACTCTCCCCTGTTGTACTTGTTTGACCTCTTCTAGTTCCACTCTCTGTGTCGTCCATCAGCATTATGGGAGGTGATGAGGACGCTGGCGCCACTTGATCGTAGACTTAAAACTGTGGTTTTAGCCTGATGAACCAGGAGGGGGAAAAATAGCTAAAATGGGATATGGTCTGTGGTTGCGTCACTGGTGGTGTGAAGTGACCATGCTGGTGAATAAGAGTTACCCCTGCTGATGAACAATGTGCATTGGATTTGATTTAAAGCACCTCAGCTCTTTACACATACACACTCTCAGAAACACTCACACTAACACCTAAGATCCACCTCCAAATCCTGATGGAATGTGTCTCCAGTAAGAACATCAACTATCACAAGGTTTGCATCACCTGACGTGAAGAGCCTGTGTCTGCATGTGCGAGCCCACACGTGTGTCTGTGTCTATATATCTCTGAGACTGTGTGCACGCATGCTAGACAGTACCTTAGTCCTTCCCACAGGGTAAAAATAAATAGTAACATTTAATTAGAGGAGGAGCCAGTGCAATGTTACAGGAAGAGGTCTAGCCAAAGGGACAACAAAAAGTCGCCTAAACATTTTGGGCCTCTTACGCAGCAATTTCCTGAGGGCAGCAGAGAGTCGAACACAATTTTAATTTGTATTTAATTTCTTTGCCTTGCCTGGAAACAGTAGCCAGATACCAGATGACTACACATTGCTTCCAGTGAAGAACAGCAATAAAATACAGTAGAGAGGTAGAGCTAGAAAATGCTGCCCAAAGATCTCTTAAACTTTAAATCCTCATTTCATTCAAATTAGCTAATTTTGCTTGCATATTTCCTACAAATTTAGAAATGTTGCTGTGTTCCACTGGCTTCAAATGGAAAATTAAAATACTATTATTACTATTAACTTACTTATTAACTGACTACTAACTTATTGTACTGCTTTGGCTGCATACGTATGTCAAAACTAAACTATAAGCCACATTACTGGTAGAGCTAAGTGAGAAAACGTTTAATTTGATTGAACCAGCCATTTATCTTTAATACTTTTGCCCTCCTTTGGTAATTGAAACAAATAAGAAGTTGTAAGTTAACTTTGTTACATGTTGAATGTGACTATCTCTGTCAACAACAAGCCTGTGAGAAAAAAAAAATCCATCCTCAGTTAAATTCAGAAAAGACCAGACCAAGGTGCAGCACAGAGCTGAAAAAGAGATGCAGGAGAAAGGGCTAGAGGGATAAAAAAAAAAAGCAATGAAGGTGCTGACACATCCTGACAAAATGGAACAGGGAGCGTCACTCAGCACCTCCCTCACCAACACGTATATACTACACGCACACAAACACACACATGCTGTACGTGCAAGCTTGCCTTAAGGACAAGGCACCTGGATCTGAGCTTCTGCTGAAAGCAGCAGATGCCAGAAATACAGCATCACATATAGAGTCAAGGACAGCGAGGTTATAGTAACACAGACATGCACCACACTTCAGCTATCCAGGCCTGAATCTGGCAGACAGAGGTGATCTTATTACTAAGCCCAAGTTAATAAAACCCTTGACTACACATGCATTTTTAAAAGGTGAGCCTCCTTGCCAGCGTACACGTGTGCGTGCTGTAAGCAAGCTTGTTGAACTCTGCGTCTTGCGTTTTGACTCCACAGGGAAACGTTAGTAAAAGGGGAAGAGATTTATTAGAGTCTTACATGATATCAGCTGCCTAAACTGGTTCCCTTCTCCAGACTAAGACACCCTCTGCCTGTCATCTATCCAGGCTCTTCAGATTGTGCGCACATGTAGGTACCGCTGCTCCTGCATCCATATGGTCTCACTCTTACATCTTTAAGGCAGTCAAGCAACAAATTTGATAAACAAAATCCCACAAGCCACAACCACAAATTTATGTGCTGATAAAGCGGCAGTTGCTCACACTGTAATGTGAATGACCCACACTATACTGTATGTCTGACAATCTGACTATTTATCTCTGCATCTTCTCTGGTTGCTGCCTACTGCATCACTCTCACCACTGGAACAGCTGCCTCTTGTCAATGCCGCTCTGCAGCAGCTGAGAACGAGGGGAGGAGTGTGAAACCACGTTTAACAGCCTCAGTTCTGGTTGAAGGGGACTTATCAGGCGGGGGTGAGTGTGGGGGTTTGGTGAGCAGAACATCAGGATCTCATTTAGACCAGAGAGAGGCTCACGGGAGTGGGACGGGGCGTCAGCTTAGTATGCAGGGGAGGAAGTGGGAGGTCATATGTGTGTGCACGTTCATGTGCATGTGTTTTAATGCATGTTTAATCATAGCTGCTATGTTACTCTGTCCTGCCTTACGTTCATTTGTATATTGTCTTTTATGTGGTTGTTTTTATTTGCCACTGTTTCCATCAAAGAGTCATGCTGAGGTTTTATGTGTAGTGAAACATCTGCATCTCCCCTCACTAGAACAGTACGGCACTGTCTCCATGCACCTCCAGGTTAAAGGTCAGGCCTGAGGCATGTGGCTGTCCACATCAGCCTGTCCCTATCTGACACGTGACCTTTGACCTCTCTCTGCCTAGGCCGGCTGCCAGCCTGATGCTTTTTTCCAAATTGTGGGCTTCAGAAACTGATGAAACTGTTCTATCTGCTGCTGGCTACAGTGAATGAACTATACAATCCATCTTGTGAAGTGCAGGATCCCCAGGGGACCAACGGAAAACTTGAGTCTCACACTAACTAGATATGAGCTGGCTGTGAGTTGGTGGTGGAAACATTTGGCTGGGAGTGGAAGGGAAGAGTTTGACAAAAGATGGGAGGAGAAATTGGTGATGAAGAGCAACCTTTTCTCACCTCTACAACAGAATCAATCTATGGCTTTCTGGCAAAGATCTCATCCATGTAAGATAGAATACTAGACTGTATTGTTTTTACTTTGTATCGCCTCTACAGTGAAGCAAAGATTTTAATTCATTCCTGAAGATAACATTAGTCAGAGTCTGTTTTGGCTTCTGGCTGTTTTGTGTGGGCATTTAATACTGTAAATGAGAGTCGGAAAATCTCTCTAACATGTTGTTAGCTGAACTCTGCACTATGACTCAGAATCAACTTAAATACTCTAAGATTTGAGATCTTTACTTTTTTATTTATGAATCAATAAATATTCAAAGCAAATGACAAATAATAACAGAAGTAAAGTTTAAAAGCCTATGACAAGAGTCTGTAGATATTTCTACCTTCTCTGTGACACTTAGATTCAGTGGTGCTTGTGCTCAAAATCACAATAATTGGTGACAGTGATGACACACACCACCACATTCCACACCCCAAAAGCTAGGCCATTAAGGGCGCTAAAAATGAGTGTGGATTCTAGCAGTCGAAGCAGTTCGTGTCTATCTTTTTGGATTAGTTTTCTTCATTGGCACTGTCCACAGATGTCTCTGTCTTTTGTAGCACATCATCTCAATATTGGAAATCAAAACCACATTAAAACGTTAACACATGTTAATAGCTAGAACGAGAGGTGACATCATCTTTTTTAGTTGTGTTTCACACGCTCACATCCTTGCTGGCAGTGGAACAAAGCAGTTGTGGCCTCTTCAGTTGAATTTTTAAAGTTGAAAAAGTGACATAACTAATGTAAATAATGTTCACAGGGCTTTAATGTAAATTTTAATATAATTTTCATTTTAACTTGAAACAAACTAGCAACATCACAGCATAATGCTTGGAAGTGCTGTGTTAAAGCAGAGAAGAAAATGCTGCAATAACTATGAAAAAATGACCTTAAGTTAAAAATGAGAATGGAGTCCACCCTGCTAAGATGATGACTTCAGCAGCAGAGCAAGTGGCCTTCAGCCAGTAAAGAACTATGTGTACTTGAATGTCTCACACTGACAACAGCCTCACACCAGCAACCCAGCACAAAACTAAGTCTGCTACTGTTCCCATTCTTTCAAGTGTGACACCTTGCTTAGCAGAGGGCAGAATAACAACAGGTTGTTGTTTTTCATTTCAGAAATAGTCTGTGTTGCAGCTGAAGCATACCAGCCAGCCTTCTGGCCATGGCATTTCTGAATACCCCAATACATTATTGTCACTGCATTTGTGTGTCTACTGTGTATGACAAACATGAACAAAATGTTCATATACACATTCCACATGTGAAGTATGTTTAAATGATCCATTTATTCAAAAAATATTTATAACAAAGCATCAAACTATACAAGCTCTTTATGTGCTTTATATACAAAAAAATTAATTTGTAACTAGTAACTAGTAAGAAGTTTTAGAAAACTAATAAAATTTAAGTTTTTCTCTAAGTAGTAAGGAAGAAGTTTCAAAAGAAAATGCTTGCGTAAAGTACCTCAAATTTGTACTTTGATGTTCGTAATTGCATTTCAGTACTGCTTCATGAGAATAGGAAACATACCAAGCTGCAGAATCTGTTTTTACTATCAGACTCATTTCCTGTTGAGTGGCTATGGTCAACTTGAATTCATGTTAGTTAGAACTTAAGGGAAATGTCACTTTATGCTTGTGTTGACCTAACTGGTGAAGTGGTTATACAACCAACACTGTCACAGCTAACATTGGTTAGCGAAAGTATATTCAGAGCTTCACCTGCAGAATCATGCAAGTGCAAAGGTTTCTCTCTGCATATCGCATGTTCTAAAATTAACAAAGACGTCAAAGCGACCTCAGAGGAGGTCAGATATGCCAGAGCACACGGTAGGTGAGATGGAAATTTCAGAAAATTCAATGTCAAAACATTTTACCAGGACCCAGCTGAGATAAAGTGCAATTGACTGTTCGTCTCTCTTACACACTCTGGTGATGGACTCAAAACGCAGGCACATAAGCCTAAGCCATAATACGCAAAGGCATGCATTCATCTATCTGCAGTGACAATAGTCCAGACCTCCATCAGCATCCCAGTCGAAGTGTCTCTCCCTCTGAAACATATTCAGGGAGAACACTCCTGATTTTACATGCACTTCATCTACATTATGATCATGTAACTAGTCTGTGCAGAAGTGTTTTAGTCTCTGATTAACCAAATTTTAGATTAGGTTAAAAGATTCAAGAGGAGAAAGAAAATAGTTCAAGTTAACCTAACTATGCTTCCAACAGACTCAACTGATAAAAACAGTGTGCATACATCTCCTTTTCATCAGTGCTAGTTCCCTTAGATTATGTTGTTTCTAATTTCTATTTGCAGCAGGTTGTTGCAAAACATCTTTTGTGTGGTTTCAGCTAAGTCCTGGTAAGTTCCTGTGAAATTTTAAATGCAGAGCCTTCAAAAAAAGAGGCTTCGCAATAACACAGGGCTCACCCAACCTTAATTTCTGCCTCATGCATTTAGTCATGCTAAATGACCATAAATGTAATTCCAGCCAGTGACACAAGAGAGGGGCCCTCGCTCTGCCCTCCATACCACAGGCTGGAGGGAGACGCCAGACCAACACATGGGAGGGAGGGGGCAGGAAGAGGGGAATTTTAATGCACACTCTTTACAACACACACACACAAGCGAGCACATATATCACCTTAACGTTTACAATTTAAGCTTTCTGCTTATGCGTTCATTCAGAGGGATTTTTTGAGGGTGAGCAAGTAAGGCATCTGTGTCTGACTTAAAGCAGTCTTTTGAGTGTGAAACATTGAACCCCTGTAGGATGTAGGATTTCAAGATGACTGCAAAAAGTTTGTAGTTTTATGCGTCATGAGTAACTGTAGCTGCAGTCAGGCTTAACTGTACCATTTGAAATAGAAAAAAAATATATCAAAATGTTGAGAGAAGCTGTCACACCACTTCAGCAACACAGTCTTCTTTTTGTTGTTGATTTATTTAGTTTCACCAAAATATGTAGCAAAAACCAAGCTAAAACTATCTATACCAGGTTAGACTGTAAGATGGACTTATCTAAAGTTGCACTAGGCATAGGGAGAAAATAGTATCATAGTGCACCTGGAGGCCCGGTGATAATACTGTGTATCATATGAGCCCTGATGATTATAGGTTCAATGGAGAACAATGAAAAAAATTCAAACTTTGCCTAGTACACAAAATTAGAGTGCATTAATTAGAGTTTGACATTTTGTAAATTATTTGTATTTATTCTCTTGCCATGAGTACAGTAAGTATGGAGAAGGAGACAGGGAAGTGTTACCTTAGTATAAAGACTGACAACAGCGAGAAACAGCTTGGTAGCTCTCCAGGGTAACAAAATCCAATTGCTTATCACAACCACAATCTGCTTATTTTTTATTTCAGTATTTAAATTGATTAAAATAATGACATATGGAAGCTTTTACACAGGTGTTAGTTTCCAGTCTTTATTTCTTCTTCATAAGAAAGCTAATGACAGAGTGACAGACTATTCGTTTTTTCAGATATTTTTGGGGGATTATTGCCTTTATTGGAAAGTATATCAGTAACAAAGCAGACAGGTAACATTGGAGAAGAGAAGGGGGTATGATATGCAGCAAAGGTCCTCAGCCAGTATGTAAGATGCACTGTAACCATACGCCTACCAGGCTGCTCCACAGACTAGTACTTTAAATTATGATATTCATCTTCATCTTTAAGTAAATCGTCACTATACAGAAACTATCTCTGCTCTACCCACTGCTGATTACTTGGTGTGTTCAGAGAGTCAGTGCAGGGATGGTTGGAAAACAAGCAGGACAGTGGCCCTTGAGGACCAGGGTTAGCCACCCCTGCTTTACAGGGTCATTGCTCTTCTAATTTAGCAGAGCACCTCAGACACACAGACAATACAAAGTTAATTGTTCTTCCACATGAACACTTGCTTTAAAAAAAATAAATAATTAAAACAAAACAGAATGATATTCTGCAGCCACCTTGACATGTCTTCTCCTGAGAGCCCCACTCTGGTTATACAAGAGGCTAATCTCACATGGTCTGGTGGTCTGGCTACAGTGTTTTGGAAAACTGGCCCACTGTAGAGGACAGATCCTCATCAGCTGTGATGTTTGTTTACATTCCCACACAGGGCCAGGGACAGACAGTGGTCATTTAAAAGTTAAACCATGGGAGGAAACGGGGCGATAAAGAGCACAGAGAGATAGTGAGGCGGTGACACTGTCTACACTGTTGGTTACCATGTTGTTGACCGTTCTTTGCTGCTCTTTGCCTTTCTGTGACTGTGGTCCAAGGTGACACAGGCCAAACACAACTTCTTTGGTTGACATTTGGTTGGTGCATGATTTCATTTCTCTCACCAAAATCACATCCTTTCTGATTCTCTTCTACACTCTGATTGATGTCTAGACTTGTGAAAACTTTAGCCTGGTGAATATATTGAACACTGGCAGTTTTAATGGACAGTTTGACCTTAAAAGAAAAGTTATTTCTAGAATAAGTTATTTCTAGAAACAGACATGGAAAGACATAAAAGTAAGATTAGACGGTATTGGGGATGAATTGCTTGTGAACAGTGATGAGTCTGTGCTCTTACACCATTATTGCTGAGAGAATCACAGAGTATTGATGTTTTTCACATGAAAAGGCGTCGACAGTGAGTTCAAAAAGTGCTCATGAGTTTACCAAATGCATAGTAACATAAAATAACCCTTCACCATTCAACCTCCATTGAACTCATGATTTCATATTAAAAGACTTTAAGTTAGAACAACTCATGTTCATAGGTTCTAAGGTGGTCTAAACATGGAATTAGGCATTGAAACTAACAAAATTGACATTAAGTTAACAAGGAACGCTTAATAGATTTCACAAAACTTCTGTATGTTTTACAATGTGTCATCTCTCAGAAAAATAACAGTTTCAATTTGATTACATTTTTTAAAAATATTCAAATAATGAAAATCTCCTGTAACCCTTCTACTTCAATAATGACATTTGTCCTTTTACACTGGGATAAAACGAGATTGACTGTGTCACGTCTTTAATGTGCAGCTCTGTTGTGCCCCTTAGTGGCCGCATTTAAGTAATACAACTAGCAGCTCTTCTAAAAAAACAAACTCAATTTCCCAGATGTCCATTTGTTGTTGCTGCCCAGCTTTCAAAATAAGTGTATCAAACTTGTCAAGTTTGTAAATACATGAGGTTTTGTGCTGAACATGACACATCTAGCTGTTAGAAATACTACAGGGATAATAAAATTGTAAGCTGATAGAGTAACAGTGGTATGTCTGATATTTGTGAAAGTACCGACAGACGTAGGCATAGTTGATCTATAGAAATTTTGAAATTAAAAATAGCAGCCATAGTTATTGACTGCAATACTATATGGCCAATGACTTCGTTCAGAATTATATGTTCTCTTTAAGTGAGTAAAATCCCAAAATATTTAAAGGTTAATTGCAGGTTTATGGTAAAGTGGTGTCAACAGTGGTTTTATTTTGAAGCCGTGCAGGGGAAGTGTGGAAGTCTGTGTTTCTCGGTGTCACAGCCTCAAACAGCAGAGTCAGTGTGGATCCTCAGTCCTGCTGGTGCGAGCTCAGCTCTTAGTGGAGTCACTGAAGCCAGTGGAGGTGTCACATACAAGATGAGGCTGCTGCCAGTGGTCGTTACACTGTTAGTAACGGTGGGTCTCGCTTATTACGTTTACGTCCCGCTGCCAGATGGAATCCAGGAGCCGTGGAAGTTGATGATGCTGGACGCAGGATTTAGGGCAGCGATGCGACTGGTAAGGCAGGAGATGTTTTCACTGGGACTGTGGTGCACATAAGGAAGCAAATGCACTTCAACAAAAAAATGAATGCTTTTCTCTTTGCAGCTGCTGCACAAACAGCTGTGTAATAGTGGGAGTGATGAAAGACGCACCTTTTAACCCTCAGTACAGTAACACGCCCTGCCTGTGCAAACTTTATCTATTAAAACGTTACGTTCAGTGTCGTTAACAGTGACCTGCCCAAATTTGATATATTAGTGTGCTTGTGAAGGTTCAGCATAATGCATTATTCTTTAGAAACCTGGCAAGCTACCATGTGTATTTATTTGGAGTAGTGTGTATGACATGTACATGACATGACACCAGAAAGCTGAAGGTCCTAAAACAACATCATGTAGACTACTGTTAATGGATTAGGTTAAGTACTGTTTACAGAGCTTCTCTTTGCCAAATGTGAGCATGAATTTTCATAGTAGTATTGATAACAGCTGGGTGGATTGTACAAACTTTGTGAAAGAGATTTTTTTTTTTTGGACATTAACAGTTTAAGACTAGAACTCTCTGTGATTGTCCTAAACCTTTGTTAAGTAGCTGTGAGGAAGTGACCTTTGTTATGGTGCAGGGAAAATGAACTATACTGCCAAACTTTGTTCTACTTTTGAAAGTGAGTGGGGGAGGAGAAATTATATTAGTTACTTATTGCCACATTGGCTTATGGACACAGCAGATTATACAGAGGCTTGTTGGCTCCAAAGCAAATAATAGGCCTAAAAGTCACATAGTCTTTTATCGTATAATTTTATACATAAATTTGTGAAAAATATGATAAACTGACTTTGTTGCAAAGCCAATAATACAAATTGAAGACCTGGCATGATGAATAAACTAGGGCTAGTTTTGTTTTTAAGCTCACTAATATAAAGAATGTTTTTATGTTAACATGTGTGGAACAAATGTAAAAAATAGTATAAAGCTGTAAAAAAAAAAAAAAAAAAAAGAAACATACAGAAAAGACAAAAATAATTAAAGGAATAGTTCAGGTTTTTAGAAGTTGACCTTCAAGTAAAGTTTAAGGTTTGTATTTTATTCTGGGGCTCCAATGATACAAGAACACATGATTTTTATGTTAATAAACAAATGCATGTTATAATTCTTCTTTATGCAACAGTACTCTGGCCTTGAGACTAAAAATAGTCAGACGAGCTTGTTTGAGTCCTTCCCATCATCCCACTCTGTTCTGATTGGCCAGCTCATGGAAGATTTCCTGTGTCGAACTATGCCCAAAACAGTGGTTGTCAGCAGCCATTACGAGCTTTTACTAGCTTTGGATGTTGTAAACTGTAGATAAAGATGTCTGTTCCACATGAAAAACACAGGCGTAACAATACAGACGTTTTTGGTATTACTGTGTGACATAGACGTAAATTTATAAAAACATTAGTTGTTCAAGTAATTTATTGTGATGTAAACGGCAATTCCTTTGTATTATATGTTACACACACAAAGCTCTCCTTCACCAAAAGGAAAAAGTGTATTTTATTATTACTTATTACTACTGTATCACTTTTGTAGCTTTAGTTTATTCAACACTGTTGTTGCATTGTACAGTAACACACCAGTCAACTATTGGGATTATAGTGCAATTCAATGCAATGCCATATAATAAAATAACCAATACAAAACAATAATACATATTTTAAATTACCATTCCTTCACCCACCTACGCAGGCAACAGCACCATCCTACAGCAACAACGTAGCTGAAGATCCTGACTGCATTTGGAAACCTAACTATCAAATGCAGTCTAACCCACATCTTTGTCAGCATCATTAAATAAATAAGTTCAGCAAACTAAGTTACTTAAATTCAGTTTATAATGCATTAACAATTCATCTTGGGAAAAATTGAGTGCTGGTCTTGGTTTGAAGTTGGTATTGGCAGAAATTGTGAGTGGATGTATCACAATCAATATCTAGAGAAGGAAGAAGTTGGGTTATTGCTTCCCTGACTGGAATTCAAAGCACTGGTCACATGAACTAATATTATTGTGAAACTTCAGACATCAACATGTCTCAGTGTAGAAGCCTGGATCTGAGCACCCAGTGTGCCAAGCAGCTCTGTCTTCTGGCCTTGGTTGAACCTGACTGTTGAAATAGTCTTGAGAGGGTTTGGGGTGAGAGGACAGACACATCAGTAAGATACAGTCACTGTATCTTATCTCAGAGGTGACTGGGTGAGACAGTTTCATCTGAAGTACGTACCATAAAATGAATGCATTTAGTTTTTCCTAAATTCCTTCCTATTAAAGTAGATGCCAGTTTCACTCTTTGCTTCAATACAATGTGTCAGTACTTCTTTTAAGTACCAAGAAATGATACTTCAGGTGGTACAGTTTGAGTCTTCCTCCTCTGTCTTCAGATCTCTTTGAAAAATTGGTTGGGCTTGGACCACTACGTCAAATCTATCAGACCGTACACAGAGGGCTTTGAGGGCATGATGGAGAGGCTGCTCAGTTCTGAGTCTGGCGGAGGGGTCATGCCAGGAGTGAAAGTCAGCGACATCACTTTTGCTGGCATCCCTGTCCGTGTTTACGAGCCACCGGCTGGAGGGGAGGGCTACCTGAGGAGAGGGTTGATGTATTTCCACGGAGGAGGCTGGGCCTTAGGCAGTGCCAGTGAGTACGGACATTACTGCTGACTTAAAGTAGACTTAAGACGATATCCTTAAAATGTCCTTTTTTACAGCATAAATAAGGTGGCAATGTGCACTACAGGTAGAGATTGTCAGACAGTGCAGGTAAAAGAGTTAGCATATATTTTCTCTGTTCTGAGATTTTAAAAAATATGTCCTTAGTCTATGTCATTTGACTTTACACAATCCTCGATTTGTCCCATTCTTTCTCAGAGATGTGGTCATATGATACAATCAACCGCATGTTGTCTGACGAGCTCAACGCTGTTGTCGTCTCTGTTGAGTAAGTATGTCTCCTCCTGCAACATTGATCTACGTTTTTCTGCTCATAGAGAACTGCAGATACAGAGCTACATGTTAAGAAATATGAAAACATATGTAGACTGGTGACCTGTCCGGGGTGTACCCTGCCTCTCACCCACTGGCAGTTGGGATAGACTCCAGCACCCGTGCGACCCTTAAGAAGAAAATGGATGGATGGATGAAAACATATGTGTGTGTCAACTTCTGTTTTAGAAAGTTCTTCTCAGAGCCACAGAAAAAAAATCTGTATAAAATAATCACAGGCTCAATATTCCTTCTTCTGACAAGTAAAGTGATCATCACTGACCCTTTAAATTCTATCATTTGTGACCATTATGTATGTAGTTATCGTCTGTATCCAGAGGTGCTCTTTCCAGTGCCGTATTTAGATTGCCTTGCTGCTGCCAAACACTTCTTGTCCCAAGAGGTTCTGGCCAAGTACGCGATTGACTCGGAGCGTGTGGCTGTGTCAGGAGACAGTGCTGGAGGAAACCTGGCTGCTGCAGTGGCTCAAGCGGTACATAAAGAAGGTTTCTCCTATGGTAGTGTGTAGTGGTGTAAATACAATATAACATTTTGCAAGGCCTCATGTGTGACTATGTTTTCCCAGATTTCCACAGATGACACCATGACTGTGAAGTTCAGTGTCCAGGCTTTGATCTACCCAGTGCTCCAGGCTCTGGATTTCAACACACCTTCATATTTACAGAACCAAGACATACCCATCCTCTACCGGACCATCATGGTTCGTTTTTGGCTGCAGTACCTCGGTGTTGACCTTTCTCTGTTGCCCCAGTTTCTGGCGAACAACCACAGCTCCTTACAGCACTCAGCCGTTACTCCAGAGCTGAGGGCACGACTTGACTGGACCACCCTCCTGCCCCCAAAACACAAGAAGAACTATAAGCCTGTGATTGTGGAGAAGGGTTTGCAGGGGATTGTGAAGGAGGTGCCAGGTCTGCTGGATGTGCGGGCAGCACCACTGCTGGCGGGACCAGAGGTTTTGGCCAAGTGCCCTCGGACGTATATTATAACATGCGAATATGATGTGTTGAGGGATGATGGGCTGATGTATGCACAGCACTTGCAGGACGCAGGAGTCACAGTTACCAATGACCATTATGAGGATGGCTTTCATGGGTGCCTTATGAAGTGGCCACTGGAATTTGATGTAGGGAAGAGGGTGATGAGAGGTTATTTCAACTGGCTGCAGAACAACCTGTAAGAGTGTGAAAATGAGTAATGGATCAATATAAATATGTGTGTGTGTTTCAACAAATTCACTATACCTTGATTTGTGAATCATATACTTGCTAAAGCGTTCGTACATCTTTCCCTTTGTATAAAAATATAAAACCAATGCTCAGGACTGTCATGTACCTCCATGTGCACACACCACCTTGGTACATATACAGTAGTTTACCTGATATTTAAAAGACCATTCAGCAGTTTACAGTCTGCAGACAGAGACGTGTGAAGTGTGAAGATGATAAAATCCCCATCACTAACACTGTGACCAGCTAACAGAAATAGCCACAAGCTTTGCACTGAAGGATAAATTAATCATCTGTTTCCAATGGGAGACAGCGCATCACTACACTCATTCATATCCAGGCCACAAATACATAAGAATTGTAATGGGTTTTATACTTCATTTTCAGGATAAAAGTATTATGTTTGAGTATAAATCTCAAATCAATTGCCATGAAATTTTAAACTGTACCGTTAACAAATGTGTCTTGATGTGTCTATTGAGTCTATGACTCTTTTTCCTCTATCACCACCAAGAAGTTCCCATGTGTTAAACATGTCAACAAATATTAGATTTTCATCAAATTGGGTACAGACATCCAGGTCTCCATGTTGAGTACTAATTATCAAACAGCATCCCAACACACCAAACTAAGATGTTGAATATCTGCTTAACATCGGCATATTGTCAATGTCAGAATGTTAGGATTCTAACGATAATATTTAGCTCAAAGCTAAATGGCATATTTGCTTGAACTGAGAAATGTTTCAGGTGTCAAATCTATTATTTTTTTGTATTATTTTATCCTGAGATTCCTTTCACGGGGCACACAAATTCCCTTGGTGTCTTTCTTCTTCTGACTGTTGTGATTGATTAATGAACTAATTAAGAATGTAAATAAAACACATCAAGATAACTTTATGAAGTAGAGCCCTTCTGTTTATCACCTTGTACATTTGTATGTTTAAATAAATAATTAAATTAAAAATATGTATAGGATGAATAAAGTTAAAACAGACTCAATCTAAAGACAAAACGTTAAATAAACACACAGTCACTTCTTATGGCTTTTTGTTTCCATCATCCAACCAATAGTTTGCATATACCACCTTTAACTACTCAGTACTTGGAAGCTGGAACACATAAAATGCTAAAATAAATAATTGCAAAAAATTCTAGTAATGTATTGTAAATATTGTGTGGAATGTGCTAACAAGTTTGAAAAGTTTTCCTCTTCTAATCTAAAATGTATTCATAAATTAGAAGCTAATAGATTTGGTTTTGATGACACAGATTGTGTAGCATGTCTACCCAACATTATTATTACTGCAGCAGCTTTTAATAACATGAGCAGGGGCTATGAGAGAGTGACAGCACATTTCTGGGTCACGAATCAATGCAACAATACCCTCTAGTGGTCTGATCAAAGAATTAGTGTCTTTGATGGTAGTAGTAGTAACCAAATATGTCATGTCATGCCTGTGGTGATGTAGGATTTACAAAAGATTTATTGTCTGTCACTGTACTCTGAGGCACTTTTTTAATGTACTGCATTTATCTGACAAATATATTTACCAGTTTATCAGTTTTGCTGATTCAGACTTATTCAGATAAAAAAAACAAGAGTATTGTTTAACAATGTTTTATTGCTAAATTTAAAGATATGAACTCCCACAAGGCAGGATACTGAATTTGGAAAGCATTCACTTCCTAATACCTAAATTTACTTTTAATGTTAAATTACAATAATGCCTAAATCATGCCTAAATGTAATTCTAATGACATCCTTAGTCTAACCCCTTTCTCTATTTAAAATTTACACTCTACTTTAGATTTCATTTATACTCTTTTGCCTGAACAACCGGATTAAACAACATTCAAAACGATACATGATGAAAATGAAGGATTGTTAGTTATAAATATTAACCTGTGCATGTTGGCTCTGTTCCTCTGCTCCCACATTCACATCCAGTTGTTTCCTGTCAGGGAAACACCCTTCCACTGACAGACTACCTAAGTCATTGGCAACTGCCTGAATGCATTGTGCTGCTGTAGCATTTTTCAGCTCCAGTCTTTGTTTAACACTGAGACAATGAGCAGGTGTAGTGCTCAGATGGGAATTTAGGGAGATTCCATGACTTTACTGAGAGGAACGTTGGGAGGAGAAGCCTCGGGGGAGAGAAAAGAGGAGTGAAGGGCAGAAGAGGGTGGAAGGAGTGTGATTTGTCTTTTACATGTCTTCTGGGTATTAGTCAAGTAGTAACTGCTTTCATTTGCAGAGAAGCTGCGGACCCGCTTATGCTTCCCTGATTTCATATATATATATATATATATATAAGGGTTTGGGAAATACTTTGTGGAACTGTTTCACAGTACATATAAGTATGTGCACAGTACAGTATATAAACCCTGGTCAAATCTATGGGACAGTATATATATATGATTTGTCATTAGTTGTAGTCCACCTTTCACGTAGAAGACAAGAGGACACAGAATAAATGATTCTGTATTCTACTTTTTATGCTATGCAAAGCTAACAATCCGCTGACTCCTTCTTCAAATTGAAACATCACATGTGACAGTCCTCTCACTTAATTCTGTGCAACAAAGTGAGCATATTTCTCAAAAACTCAAACTATTGCTTTAGGTTTTGAAACACCAGAGGCAGCCAGGGCCTAGTGCACGTGGACATGTCTGACCAGGGTTAAAGATCACTGGCTGAGCAAGCCGCATAAAAGGAGTGGAAAGCAGTTCATGAAAATGTACTTTTAAATGACTGTGGTTTTAGGCAGATGGGTTTGATCTTGTCACTACATTTCAACTTACATTCTCTCTGTCTGCCTGCTTGCCATGGGACTGTACACAGGCATGTCTCTCAGGGTGTCATCTTTCTTGCTGCAGGCCAGACAGACTTCACATATCACTCACCTTCTTCCTGACAAGCCTGGGAATTGACTGATTTAAAGAAACACAGTAACCGCTTATCACTTTATGTTCTGCATTTTGAGATTTTAATTGGAGAAGGAAACAAACTAAATCCTCCTTTTCCTTAGCTGTCGTTCTCACTTAAACTTCTGAACATTTCAGATGAATCTGGTAGTGTGAACCTATGGTGCATGTGCATGACTGCATGAACATTATGGCTGCGTGCGTGCTGGTATGAAGGTGTTCTACATGCTATAGCATAGATTTTAAATCCTAGGAGGTTAATCCACATCCAAGAGCTGTGAACTCCTTTACTTCCTCATGCTGACAATGAAACATGGGTTAAAGGTGAAGGAATGAAAACACAGGAACCATCAGGAATCACCCAAGGTTGAGTTCTGCAAATTGAATGACTCCCTTGAGGCAAATACTACTTAGAACTACACTGAAGCCCTAACAATAGCGGGTCATTTGGCAACAACCTGCTAGCATGCTCTCAGATCATTTCACAATAGCAGGAAAGAGAGGAAAATGGACTTTTTCATCTTACTTTCAGATGCTGATATCTGCTATCTGCACAGTACTGATACCCAAACTTTCAAGCTGGGATGCTGGTTTTATTAGGTCATGATCATGCAGAAGCACTTTAATCTGCAGAAGGACAAATATCTTAATGAACCACTTTTTTATCACTGATTGTTTCCTCGTCCCCCATGTACTTTTAAATGATTCAGTCAACCAACATTTTATGCTGCCTTCAGGTGAAAGACATAAAAACAATTTGTAATGTACTGAAGTGCTTCTGGCTGGAATAAAAATCAAACAGAAACCATAACAAATTCTGGCTAATGTTGGGAAATTGGGATTTAAGCTACTTATAAAGGAATAAACGATTCCAAACGGTGCAGTCTACTACACAGAACCACAGGATTTTACAAAGTTAGGGAAACAACTAAAAGATCACAGTGCTTTTGAAGTACAAAAGACAGAAAACTGAAAAAGGTCCAGTCTGTTCAACAACAGAAAAAGTTGTTTTGGCTATTAGATTTACAAATTTTCACAACATTAAACACAATTTGAAATCATTTTATCATTTTGAGTTTTAGCTTTTTTTTTAAACAAAAGTAAAAAATTACAAACTGAACTTTTTTTCAGCTGTTTAGAGATCCTTCCAAAGGCACAAATTATCAGATACAATTATTGTCTGTGGCAAAATATATTAGTATATATAATATCAATGGTAAATCAGAAAGTCACATAAAAGTTTCCACATTTCTGACAGCACTTGAATGCGTCCTGAAGTTGCACGAGCAGCATTAAATCTCCCTGCACATTTCTAATAACAGTGACATCTTGAGGCTGTTGTAATCGTCCATGCCTCCTCTGTGCTCCACCTACAGATTTGCTGCTGTGTTTCCCTCCTTCTCTCTCCCTCCACAGCAGAAATGCAGCAGAGCTTGATCTGACTTGTCCTGGCTGCTCAAAGTGGCTTCCTTCTCGGGTGCTTTTCCGACGCGGTGATATGGCCATTTCTATTTCTTTCCAGTGTCTGGGGCTCATCATACTCGGAGCGATCCTCCTCCAGACCATCGCGGTTGCTGTCAGTTTTATGTACTTTAACAAAGCCCTGAAGACGGTAAGATCCGCGTTTGTCCAACAACTTAATCTAACAGACAGTGAGTGCATGAAGTAACTGCTGTCTAACTTAGGAAACGGGAGGTTTTACACATTTAAATTTACTTAACTACCGTTCATTTTATAGGGACACTAGTGACTTCCTTTTAACAAGCACCATAGGGATATAACAATGGGGAATTGAAAATGTTTTCCTGAAGTGACGATCATAGTACATTTAAGGTCCAGTGATATCAATATACCATGAAATGGCCTTATGACATTGCTGGAGTAGTTACAAACCTGAGATATACTAAGTGAACTGTGGTGGAAGGACTACTCACATTTCTTTGCTGCATTTCTAGAAAAGTTGTGACTTTTTAATCTTGTAAAGTGCAATAAAAAAAATAAAAGCTGTGCTTTGTTAATTAGCTTGAACATTTGTATTAATTTGACATAAATACAAAGAAAAGATTTTCAGTGTTTTTCATTGACCAACTTAATTGTATTTTGTAAATGGGTTTGATTCCTGCAACACATGCCAGGTATGTTTACCACTTGTATCACCTTTTCTTTTTAGTCATTTAGAAACTGAGGATACTGTTGCAGTTTTGCAAGTGAAATGTTTGCTCATTCCTGCTCGATACAAGAATTCAGCTGCCTAACAATTCATGGTCACCGTTGTATGATTCTCCTCTTCAGGATGCACCATGCATTATGAAATACGAGCCAGATATGAACTGCAGCCAGGCCAGTCAAACACACATGCTCTGTGTCTATGAAGCCATTCTGTTGTAACACGTGCAGAACAAGGACTGTGATTGTCCTGCTGAAATATTTACTGACTTCCTAGGAAAAGCAATTGCCTTAATGGCAGTATGTGTCCCTAAATCACAATATCGTATTTGAGATCATACCATAACATACCATCATCAAGTCAGTTATGCCGGGGGCACTGATGAACCCCTATACCATCACAGACACCTTTGCTGATAGGTCTATGGTCTTTTTTGACTTTGGCATGGAGAACCTGATGCCTGTTTTTTTCTGAAAACATGCCAAAAGATGGACTCGTCCGACCACAGAACGTTTCCACTGTCTTTTGGTCCATCTGACATGAACTCCCAGAGAATCTAGCATCGTTTCTGCACAGAACTGAGCTGTGGCTTCCTCCTTCTGTCAGGTTGTATTTTCGAATGCAGCTGTGGATTGTGTTGACAGCGGTTTTCCAAAGTACCCCCAAGCCTAACACAATTCCACTCTTACACTATCTCAAAACACTTAAGTAAATATAAGTTACTTTCCACCACTGTGATTGAATAATATTTTATTATATTATTATTATCTGTATTATTTTCTATATTTCTGAGGAAAAGTTCTACATAATCATGCAGGAATTTCTGCTTCTAGCGGTGGACAATGAAAGAGGAGAAAGTAGGGCGAGTAGATAACAAAAAAAAAACAATGGAAGGAAGTGAGCATAGTTACAGCTTAGAGGTTGTGACACAATAAAGCATATTTCAGAATTCTGGACAGAGCAGACATTATGACAAAGAGTAAAAGTTTCTAAAAACCTCTTTATAAGGCTGATAAATCTATTCCTGAGTTCTGATTGGCTGAGGGTCATGGACCCACCTCATGGACACCTGTGACCACTTGTGCCGCTAGTCTATATTTTGGATAGTAACAATATTGATGATCATATTATTTACAGTGAGTAATAGCAGAAAAGGTTTTACACTGTGCCTAAACGTTTACAAATGTTCAGACCTTGCATGTTGTTGTTTATACTTTTATTTCATTGATAGATGCAGCAGAGCTTCTCCAGCAGCAGTGTGTCCTGTCTGATAAATGCTAATCTGCACTCGGAGTTTGAAGACTCAGCAGCTGAGGACAAGAAGAGCAATCCCTGTTTGCAGGTCACGCAACAGCTCCACTACCTCATAGAGAAGGTTTTACTTTTATTTAATTCAACATCAGTTTCCCTCTTTACTCCCTAATTGTATGTGAAAGAAGAATTACCTTTTTTTTTGTGTAGGATTCAGTAGTTATTTTTTAATCATGTATACTGAAGTGGCTAACACAGAACTACAGAACTGTTCACACAGAACATGGTCAGTTCACAATGGTACAGGATTTTCAGAAATTACTGAACATATTTTAACACATATATATTAACATATTTGTTGACCCAAATTGATAACTGCATGATCCATGATAAATTTTGATTTGAAGATACTTCAAAGTCATAACAACCTAATAGGACAAGATACAATGACTTGCCAGCACAACTACTGTGCCACTTTAACTTTCCCTTATCTCATGTTCTTTCTATCTCCTTGTGTGTGTTTCTTTCAGAGCATGACTGACAAATTCCAGAAAGAGATATCCACTGCTATGAGAAGTAAGAACAATGCTGTCACTGACTGTCAGTTACTACTAATGGGCCAAAGCATGACTTTTTCCACTACAAATCTCCTGTTTCTGTGTGTTTCTTATCTGCTTGTGTTTTCACAGATAAACTTACAGGAGCGCTGCCTGTTCTGAGCTCTGGGATTCGAGGGGTCCCACTTCCTAAAGTTGCTGCTCATGTGACGGGTGTCCTCTTGTCCACAGACCCTCTAACAGCAGAGGGTAAGTATAATTTTAGTAGTACAGAAGTGAAATGTATGTACATTTTCTTTCCTTATAAAGTAAAGTGGTCAGGTACAGCATGTAAGTAACTTTAATTTTCATACAGATACTAAATGATACTAAATAACAAGAGGTGTGGATATCATAACACCATAATGTTAAGGAAGTCTAAGTAATGGGTGTGTTACAGACTAGGTGAAACAAGCCCTGTGTTGCTTCATCCACACCTTTTCAGGACCAGAAGTCAGGTATGTGCTTCAAGGCTTTCCAGACTGCCTTTAGGTTCAGTGACATCTTCCTACATGTTTGTCAGAACCTGCAGCTGTCTTCTCATAACCTGGAAAGTCCCATAGTTGTCTTTCGGATGAGTCAGATTTTTCATGACTCTCGTCCAACAAAGTTATAATAATATTTATTCTGTATTATAAATAAGTGTTTATAATAATAATATTTATTTGACATTAGACAGTCTAAAGAGACAGGAAACAATGGCTATGCACCACATTTTTGAAATACACAGCAATAGGGAAAAAAAAACTACTTGAAACCTTCATCATCAAAAACAAGATTTTTATTGTTATTGTTATTATTATATTATTCTAATTAAGTAGAAACTAATTTAATATGCTTGTTTAATAATTTTGTATTTTGATTTGTCAGTTACAAAAACATGTGTACAACATTAGATGGTCCACATTAAACGTGAGTCTTTTTTCATAATAACCACTAAGGGGCACCAAAGGAAAAAAATCTTACTTTAAACATAGTGGCTTTAAGGATTTTTCTGTTCACACTGAATGTATATCTAAATACCATAAATGTAAACAGCCTTTTAGATGAATCTCATCTGTGCTTCTGGTGCTTGTTAATATGTGACAGCTGTTGTTGAAGTGGCCCTGGTAGCCAAGTGGTTACAGCACGTGCCACATAAACACAGTTTGAGTCCGGCTGAGGAGCTTTGCTGCATGTCACACTCTCTTCTCTCATGTTTACTGTTCACTTCTCTATTAGTGCTTTCAAATAAAGGCAACACATCACAGTGAATGGTTGTAACATTTATGTGTATTATATATATTATATTATATATATATATATGTATATATTTATGTGTGTGTGTGTGTGCATTTCTGCTTGTTTATGTGTGCAGGTTCACGGAGCAGCAGGGGTTTCTTGGGGGAGCGAGTTAGATCATGGGAGGGCCAGAAAGGTCTGTCCTTCCTGCAGAACATGGAGCTGAAGGGAGGAGAACTGCTGGTGCCCAGAGCGGGCCTCTACTACATCTACGCTCAGACCTACTTCAGACTCCCTTCCACAGGGGAGACTGAAGGGGAGGAGATGGGGGAAACAAAGGAGGAGGAAGGAGCACAGCTTGTCCAGTATATATACAAGAAGGTTAGGCTTTGTGCACCCAAAGGACAATACTGGAACAACTTTGTTGAATAATAGATTAGTATCAGTGTGATGAGAGTAGGCTGTTCAACACCAACCTTTTAATCCAACAAATTAGCATTAACATAACATCCAGAACCTTATCTCCACTTCATACTGCATACAAAATCTTCTACATTATGTGCTATTAATTTTAATACACTGTTACGGGTGGCGCGGTGGTGTAGTGCTTAGCACTGTCGCCTCACAGCAAGAAGGACCCGGGTTTGAATCCACGGGCCAGACGGGTACCTTTCTGTGTGGAGTTTGCATGTTCTCCTCGTGTCTGCGTGGGCTCTCTCTGGGTACTCCCATTGCCCATAGGTGTGAATGTTTGTCTGTCTCTGTATGTCAGCCCTGTGATAGACTGGCGACCTGTCCAGGGCGTACCCCGCCTCTCACCCAATGACAGCTGGGATAGGCTGCAGCACTTCTGTGACCCTTAAGAAGACAAGCGGTTAAGATAATGGATGGATGGATATACTATTACATTAATTCGATGTGCTTTTAAATTTTGCGCTGAGAAAATGATACAACTGACCTGAACTACATGTCCTTGAATGCACCAAATGTAAGAAACCACGCTGATGGTATCATATAAATTGTTTTATAAATAAATCCTATGTCGTAAAACATCATATAATGCAATGCTTTGTATGAAAGTTGATCTTGTCTTTGTTGTTTGGCCCACAGATGAGTTCCTACTCAGTGCCCATCCTACTGATGAAATCATCTAGGAGTGTCTGTTGGCCTCGGGGTCAGGAGCCTGGTCTCTTCTCCCTGCATCAGGCAGGTACTGCCTTTCTGCAGCCTGCTGATCGCCTCTTCATCACTGTTAGCAATGTCAGCACCATGGAGATGGATGGAAGGGCAAGCTACTTTGGAGCCTTCCTGGTGGGATAAGGAGGGAGAACCATGGATAGAATTGTCAAGGACTGGGAAGACTTGATTTAAATGTCAACAGAAGTTAGCCCATATGCGAGGGATTTGCTTGGTAATTTGAGCAGCTGCCTGAGGATACAGGATTGGAGAAGGATGAACTGTAAGGAGTGCAAAGGACTTCTTCATTCATTAAGGAGCTGTACGGGTTATGACCAGACCAAACTGCAGTGGCAGACTCTGGATTTTGGTGTCACAAGGAAAAGCTGTGTGATGTGCGTTTACTCCAGCAGCGACTACAGTTAAACCTCACACAATACATGAATTCTGTACTGTGCAAACAGAATGTGCTGTATGAGAGAGAAACATGGATTATGTGGTGCAAAACATTTGGAGCGATAACATAGATGCAGATTGAATGTGCCGTCATATATGAATGTCTTCTGTTGCAAACAGAGTGACTTGTTTGCCTGCAGGTCAAACAGTCAACAGTAGAGTTGTCATCCCCAGGACATGACGGTGGGGTTGGACACATGACACTTCACTGGTCCTTTATTACAAATAATTACCAAAAAGTTAATGCCTCAAAATTATGAATGAAACATTCATAATGAAACATTTTTGTTTACAGATTTCCTCTTTGTGCAATATTTAAATGAATGTGTGGCATGACACGGGCATAAACAGAAGCAGTGATTTAGAATCAATGGACTGAGTATTAAAATTGTTTTCTGATACACATTTACACTTTTATATATTTGTACAATGGATGCCAATCGTGAGTCTCATCAGTATTGGTTCCTGCACAGATGCACAGGTGTCTCTACTATTTGATGAATTACCATGAATATTTCTTGAGATTTGTAGTTCCCAGAGAATTAATAACTTTAACTATAACTTTTGTCTTTTCCTCAAGGACCAGCATTAACTTAATATTTTTAATTATACTTCCCAATGAATAGATATGGAATTTGGTTCCGTCATATGCCTTCACATTTATTTCTCTTCTTAACAAACATGTTTTTCAAGATTCTTCCTAGTTTGTGCAACAAGGGTGAAAAAACTCAAATAACATAATGTGATGTGGTGCTGAGCTACAGTCTCCATTCACATACAACCAAGTTTTAAAGTACACTTCAGTCAAAAATCCCATTTACACAAAAAGACACAAAACTGAAAAAGTAAAAAACTATCATTTAATTCATGTTGTATTACATGTTTCCATATTATGGCAGTGAATGTTTCAGCAATAATAAGTTTTGAGTCACTCCTCAAACAAGAGTTTTTACATAAAAAAAACTAATCAGGGTTCAAGTAATGCCCAAAACAAATACATACATAAATCATATTTGCTGATCATACTGTAATCCATCTGCTACTTCCTGGTCTACGAGTAGAGAACCAAGGTGTTTGTTCTGCCTCAGTCCTCTCTCTCTTTTAGTCTCTTTTTGGTCACCATGACTGGACTGACAACATGTTGTAGTTACAGCTGAGAAAGTAAACATAAAGACAATACACAGCTTTGTGGGTTATAGGAGGCCTTCAAGGTGCTCTAATCAAAACACACACAAAAAAGACAGTGGTACCAAATCTCAAACAATTGGTATCAAAAATAGTCTCTGAGTTAGTCTCTAATCAGTCAGGACACTATAACTTTGAGAAAATGCACACACAGTGGATATTTTGTCTTGTTAATGACAATGTATGGCTTCAGTTTATCTAAACACACACAGATAGTGATGTACAATTTCATAATCAAAATGTAACGGTGTAATATTATGGAGGACAGACAGTTGTAGTCTGTTAATGGCAATACTGTAAACAACTGTGTGTGTGTGCACAAGAGCTGGGAGGCTCCTTGTTGGCGCTCCTATTGCTATGGTAACCAAGAAATGGTTTTAGTTCTAACTTGGCCAATCAATCAGACTAAGTGCTTGCAACCCACTATCCTCCCCCCCACTGACATTACAGTAAATCTCAGTAGGCGCACACACACACACACACACACACTCTTACACACAAAGAGAAACCGTGGATCCAGCCAAGTGCTTTGACATTATCTTGCTGCCTGTACAATGCCTGCATCAGTCAAGTTCATTAAGACAAATTCATTAACAGCCGACAGTACTTGGGTTGAGTGAGTTAATAACATAGAAAAGGCATACAGTCTTGTGTGAGACAGAAGTTCTCCACTGATTAGTCACAAATATCATTCACAATTAAGGTGTGAACACATACAGGGTTAAGGATTAGTAAGGGCCGTCCTGATACCAATTATGACTTTGTTAAACATACATGGAGTAATACTTAAACACAGAAAATGCTATGACAAGTGACTGAGATATGATGATGCAGTTTTTGTTGTCATTATGCAACAAAAATCCCACATACACATATACTTCAATCTATAACTGTGTGTTCACACTAACAAAACACAAAATCTGTTATGAGTTCCTATTGCTTCTTACAGTATATCTGTGGTTTATGAACAAAAAGCACCTCTGAAGTACAGAATAGCTGTGGAACCGAGTATAAGTGTTTAACAACACACAGGCAACAATACACACCAGCACACAGGCACAATACACAAGGCTTTGGCACACCCATGCTAGTCTTACTACTCAGCATTTTCCAACACAGAATAAGAGCAGGTTACAGGACAGGACAGACCCATAGCTGCCTTAGATGGCCTCCCCCTCTGGAGGAGGTACAGGTTGTCTGACAGACACAATGATCAGCCGTCACATTCAGTCAACACCAAGCTGTCTGTTTTTGGAGTCCCAGCCTTTTATCCAATTAGCAGCTCTAGGCTGTCCTCAT
Organism: Sandelia bainsii; assembly: GCA_032362345.1. Taxonomy (NCBI): domain Eukaryota; kingdom Metazoa; phylum Chordata; class Actinopteri; order Anabantiformes; family Anabantidae; genus Sandelia; species Sandelia bainsii. Next base: position 7,445,962 of record JAUMHL010000015.1, read on the forward strand.
AGTTGGGATCCTGTGGAGGGCTGGGGGACAGAAAGGCTGTGGTCACGGGGGCCCCTGTTGCTGTGGCAACACTGAGGAGAGTGTTAGTGCGGATGCTGGTGGTTGTCGGGTTGCGGAGCGCCGCGGCCGCTGTAATGCTGGTGAGGTTGATGCCGAGTGTGAGGCGCGTCTGCTCCAAGGCTTTCTCCGGCACCGCGAAGGCCTCGAGCTTTTTCTCACCGTTGGCCATATAGGAGTTCTGGCAACCTCGACAGATACAATCCAAGCATGCCTGAGGAAGATGGCAGAAAACATACAAGGAATGTTACTTTTACTTTAGGTTTTTTATCTTCTCTTTAAAATGGTTGTAAATACAGTACAGTAGAGTGACACTATTAAGCCTGGTTTCAAGATCCTATACATTACGTATCTAAGTTATTGTTCACAGATTCAGGTGGTCTGGCACTGCCAGATGCCCCTTCAAGATATTCTAATGGCACCTTCTGCATTAACACACCTCTAACCAATCATGACAATGCATGAATCAAAATAAAAAAGCACAAAAACATCTGTTCATAAAATGAAAGTTTTAAGACTGAGGATTAGAGAAGAATTTCCATCATGTTTAGCTCAGCAGACAAATACTCTTTTACAAGTCCATATATACAAGACATATGTCTGAAGTGCTGAATAAATACACAAAATTAGCTTACAAAATACACTTCTTACTAAAATAGTTTTAAAAACTGACACCAAAATTTCTGTGCATGCAATGGTCATAGTCTCACCTTGCGGTTTGAATAACAGGGACAACGTTGCCCCCTGCAGGTCAGCACAGAGGGATTCTGAGTGGCCCTGCCACACTTGCAGCCCTTCTTCTCCACTGGCTTCTTATATGGAGGCCTGACAGGTGCTGGAGACACCACACAGCCTGGCATCAACCGCTGGTCTCTGCTTCTGTCCTTAGTCTTGGATCCTCCACCACTGCGGGCCTTGGCATGTGGCTTCTTGGGGCCAGGGTCAACATGCTTCCTGGCGCCTTTACTGTGGTTTGGTGCAGGGCGGCTGGGCTTGGGAGGTACTCCGTTTGGAAGAGATGAGTATGTGTGTGCTGGTACCATTAAGGAGGGTGTGGGTGACTGTGTGTGCAGTGTATGAGTGGGGTTTGGATTGTGTAAGTGAGTAGATGATCCCTGCAGGATGGAGGCAATAGGGAGGGGTTTCACCTTTTCCCTGTCACTCTCTGAACGAGATCGTTTACGGTAAAGGCGGACTGGTGGGGGCTTAGAGGTCGGCGGAGGATCAAAGGAAGATGTGTGTATATGAGCACCGTGACTTGCCACCGTATTAGTCCTGTCTGTTTGAATCTGTGTGTAGTTGTGAGCTGCATCCAGCTGTATGTACATTTGAGCACGTGTTCTGTCCGTGGCTATGTGTGCATGAGTATGTGTCCTGTCTGGTTGTGTGTGAAGAGAATCTCGAACAGGCCGAAGGGGATCCAAAGTCTGTAACACCTCCTCCACACTGAGAAGCAACACCTCCCCCTCCTCCAGCTCTCTGCTGCTAGATTCCTCATCCCTGAGTGAGCACAAAGTGCCTGGAGTTGGGGCTATAGGACCAGTGGTCAGACTTAGTTCCAGATCATCACAACCAGTATTGGACACAGACAGGCCTGCCTGTGGCTGCTCCTCTATCAGCTCACATACTTCCAGCTCAGGAGAAGAAGGATCAAGGTCCTCTAGTACCCGTCCATTGCATTCTTGTGGTCCATTGGAACAGGGAGGGTCTGAAGAGGAGCTTTGGGGTACAGCTGAGATCTCTGCAGGAGCAGGTGGTGCCTCTGTGGGGGTAAGAGACTCAGGCGCAGAGGGATTCACATCTTCCTGTGCTAGGCTTGAGTCATCAGTCTCTATTTCCTCTTCATGTGACATTAGCACCTCCTCTAGCAAGGCCATGACCTCTGGAGACCCTCCTACATGGCTGCTGATTGACTGCAGCAACGGTGAATGGGTTACATAAAGACATAGCTTTCTGTAGCACTGAACCAGCAGAGAGAGCTGTTTGTTCTCCTGGAAACAGGAATAGTCCTTACACCGGTTGCATGAAGGCCTAATCTGCATCTTCTGGCCTTTACAGCCCAAGCAGACATAATGCTGACACTCTGGATGTGTTGAGGAAATGGGATCCTGGAGCAATTTACCTGAGACAGAAAGAAGAGGGAGCTATTAATGCACTTTGCACTTAAGTACAGCAACAATGGCACATTCATCAAGTGGGACATCATTTAAAGTCATTGCCATTCACCATCATGCCTTTATACAACAGCTGTATTTGCTAAGACAACAACTATTTCCTACACAAAGAATTTAAAAACTGTGACAAATGCCTATAACAATTTCCCAGAGTGTGTTCAAATCTATCGTTTGCCCAATACTCCAAATCCCAAACATTTTACAACAGTTTACAACAATATAATCAGGGAAATACAGGAATTGATTTTCAAAATAGAATCCAAATACTGCCAACTTAATAATCAATGTATATTCAACTTAAAATTAAATGAAAGCACAAATAATCAGGCCAAAAACTTAATTGGCTGACATCAGAAATACTGTCATATGCCGCCCTTTCAATATTGTTCATCTCTAGATACAAGCTGTGCCAGTGTTAATATTCCACGGGCTAAGCGGAGTGAGTAAAGCATGAAGAGGAAACACATGGCTCTGCAGAAGGCACCACAACGGAGGAGTCATCCGTCTTGACAAGAGGACAGATGACTGGAGCTCAGCCTCAGTTGCTAAGGAGACCACGGTGGTGAGCACGACAAATCGCGTCAAATGCATGCACGCCCACGGACACCAGTCAATGTGAATAGTAAGAATGTGAAACGTCCATTCATTTTAGTTAAGTGAAACTAATAAACAGTACACAACCGATGTCAATCTCCCAGTGGGGTGATATAAACATCAGAATTTCTGCTGTGTTGCTTTAATACGCTAATAATTTTCAAGTTACTTACCACACACAAAGCATGCGAGAGACTGTCGGAAGAAGTGCAGTAGCTTGTACATCTCTGTGAAGGTGTGAGGCTGACGAGGGTCACACTGCAGCACGGCCCGGCTGGCGGACACGTACAGAGCGGTTGCATTAACGGGGTTCATAGCGGTGTACTCCGGTGCCCCAGGGAAATACGGCCCGGCAAAATATCCAGGCACTCGCTCCGACGGAGCTAAAGACAGCCAAGAATCAGGCTGGATGGAGGAAATATAAACCTATCTGGTGGAGCAATCAGTTACTCCAATGCGTCAATTCAGACATATGAATTAATAATAGATTTAATAACAGACAACGAACATTATGAAGCCGTTAACACTGAGCGCGCACAACATTAGCTCGGCAGGTGGCTAGCTAAAGTTAGCATCACCGGCTCTTAGTCGTTACTATTCGCCAAGATCTTCCTAATCACAGCTAAAGCTTTTGTTAATTCGGACCAGTTAGATCCTATGTAATAATTACTCACATTATCCCTAACGCTACCTAACAGTTAGCAGTGAATCGAATGATCAAACGATCCATGATCAAAAGGTTAGCATTATGTAGCTAGCGTTAGGTTACGACATCAGCCAAACGTTTTACAGGATAGATTGTCGATGTTAGCAATAGAACCCATTTACTATCCTGTAAATGGGCTATACTGTCTCCTCGTCGATGCGTATTTGATCGATGGGCTGCAGCCACGCTCACAAATGTGTCTGGTTAGCAATCAGCTAACAGTTCCCAGGCGCGCACTTGATGTAAACAAAGCTAACGAGCTATCGTTAGCATGGCTAGCCAAATTAGCTAGCGAAAACCCAACCGTATCAGTAACACTGCCACCGACTTACACCTGTATGAACAAAACGCGCTCTGTAAATTAAAACCCCGCAATTTTGATACGTTTTACTATAATACTTAGCGAGCGTAAACCGAAACATAGCTAACTAGCCGTTTTACAAATACATCAATCACTCGATTTTCCACTTTTCCTCGCATCAACCCCTCTCGACAGGCATGATCATCACGCGAGACTTCCCGTTGTTACCCTGGATACATTCTGTACACAGCGCTTCCTCGTGTCCGCGTTCACTTCCTTTATTTACTTATGTGTCATAAACAACACAAAGACTTGAAGTGTCTTCACTTTATACTTATACTGCACTAGACAGGTGCTGTGTGGCAGCAAACATACTTTTACTAATAGTGGAGCATTTGTACAGTGTGATATTAGTGTTTTCACTAAAATAAAGGAACAAAATATGTTTTCCACTGCTCCCAAAATGAAATAAGCGTGGAACCAGCAGCATATGCAGAAACTAGTGTTCAATGTACAAGTTAGGATTACAGCTGAATGACAGTGGTTTATTTCATTTCAACTGATTCATGCATATGTGGGCATCCCTTGACTTTTTTAATTATTACATTTAATTAAAGTTGCTTTGTCTTGCAAGATTGAAAGAGTAATGAAAACAAGCATGTTTCTACAGCGTTAACGTTTTATTTTGTTTACAGTATTTAGTGTATTAAAACAACTTTTCTCCAGTTATTACAATATCTGTTATAATATACATGTTGCTGGTGTAGCCTCACCTATACACAGACATAACTGTTTAATTAACAACATAATTAATAAGATTTAAATACATTTCTTGAGGGCACCACATTACTTAACAGGGTGTGCTGCCTATGACATTGACTGCCTCAAATATTTTGAGTATATTTATTATATATAGTATTTTGCCCTGTGATAGCTCTCAGGCAGAGAGCTCCACCAGTCAAACTGTTAAATATCTGTGCACATCATTTGGACAAGCTGAACTCAGGGCAAAAAGTTCTGTACTCTTGACTTTTACGTTACAGACCACGATGAACTCTAAGAAGACCTGATCCCTTCTAAGCCCCGCCCACCAGGCATAGCTCAGAAACCTTATTTCTGATTGGCTCTGAGAACTCGCCCCTCCAATCTCTATTGGTTCAAATCTCTGTCTTTCATTTCCCCGACTGCTGCTGTCATCCGAGAACACGCACAGCAATGATGGCGGCCTTCAGGGTAGCTCACAGCAGCTGCGGACTGATAAATGGGTTGCGGATATCTTTCAGAACTTTGTCGCAAGTCAGACATGGCGCAGTCACTGCTTCAGTACCGCAAACGAGCGTGCGACGACGGGACTGTCGCTGGTACTCGGTCAGCCACCTGTCTGTAAAAGAGAGGATTGACAAGAAAAGGAAAGCGGCCCTGGTCGGGGGAGGTCAGAACAGAATAGATGCACAACACAAAAGGGTAAAGTCAGCTAGTTAACTTTGTTTCTTTTGATGCTAACATGCAATAACTCGATGTATGTGTACGTATTTTTCGTCTGGTTTTAATTACATTTCCAGCTGGAGTGCTTGAAAGAGCAAATGCTTGGCTCTAAGGCTCTAATCCAGTTGCTGCTGGGGTGTTTTTTTTTACACACATGTAGGTGAAAACATCTTAATTGAGAGGAATAAAAGTGTTACTCAGTACCACATGAGACACCTTGTCTTGGTAACTTAAAACATTCACCTCTGAGTGCTGTTGAGCAAGGTGCTAATCCTCTGCCACCAGCAGGCAGAAGAGTGCAAGTTCAACATCAGATCCCAGAACATATTCCCATTGTTCCCAAATAAAACTGTCATTTAAAAATCACAGTTTCAGCACAATGAGATGGGCATAAATTAGGCAACTTGATGGGAAAATTCATGAATAGAAGATAGAGGAATATTAGGGCTAGGCATAATTATTATGTATCCGATGTGATTTTTTTTTACTCCTTTAGACACTCACTTGAGAAACTGTTTATAGATAAAATGGAGCATACTGTATAACAATATAAATTACAATATTGCAAAATCTCTGGTTGAGTGTCATGATATTTAGTTTAACTGCACAACTTTATGTTTCACAATGAGTGTTTTTCTTTCAGGAGAAAGTGTAGTAACACTCTGTGTTGCAGGGTAAGCTGACAGCCAGGGAACGAGTGGAGCTGCTGCTGGACCCAGAGTCCTTCATGGAGTCTGACATGTTTGTGGAGCATCGCTGCTCCGACTTTGGCATGGAGCAGGACACAAACAAGGTAACAGGGCAGTATATATTTTCTCCACTTACAACAACAATAGTTTCTTCCTCTAGGTTTTGAAATTTTACTGTCGGCTTATCTTTTTCTCTCACCGTCTTAGTTCCCGGGTGACAGTGTTGTGACAGGTCGAGGCAGGATCAATGGTCGACTGGTCTACGTATTCAGCCAGGTACAGCGCGTACATAATACATCGTGGCTGCCCACTGCTCCCCCCAAGGGGGATGGATTAAATGCAGAAGTAAAATTTCATTGTAACATGTAAATGTGATCAATGACAATAAAGCTGATTATCCTTATCCTTATATCATTTGAAATTCAGAATTTTTGAAATGTACAGCAGTACAATATTTCTTTTTCATTCTTGTTCTTTCCTGTTTCTCTCAGGACTTCACAGTGTTTGGTGGCAGTTTATCTGGAGCTCATGCACAGAAGATCTGTAAGGTGGGTTAACGAAAGCATCAGGAACATTATCGTTGTTTCAGATTTTAAAACATTTTTCAGTTACTGAAGTGTTTGTGTGCACACATATTTGTGACTCTGTACATATGTTAAACTGGTCTTTTCTTTAAGAAAACATGCCCTGTGTGCTCTGAGAATATCATTGACAATGTCTGTTTGCATTCGTGTTGCATATTTGCATTTTGTTAGTTGTTGTTCATGTTTGAGCTCAAACTTTTCAAGTATTTTTTTTAAATGTACCACACTGACACATTATGTGCTTAGATCATGGACCAGGCCATGACAGTTGGAGCCCCAGTCATTGGTCTGAACGACTCTGGAGGAGCTCGGATCCAGGAAGGAGTGGAATCTCTGGCTGGTTATGCAGATATATTCCTAGTGAGTTCCCTTTGAGTGTTTGCACATCATTGCTCATTGAGTGAAATCATATAATCGCAATCATTATCAAGCTTCAAGATCTGAGTCTTTACTCAGTCATTTACATGGTTGGCACCATTGGTACTTTACATTTTAGTGGGTTCAACATACTCTGAGTCTTGAAATGATCATTTTGAAATGCATGTGGCTGGAGGTTTTTTTGTTGTTGTCAATGGAGAAACAATTTGTTTTTCAGCGGAATGTGTTGGCTTCAGGAGTTATCCCTCAGATCTCCCTCATTATGGGTCCCTGTGCAGGAGGGGCTGTCTACTCTCCCGCCCTCACAGATTTCACCTTCATGGTTAAGGTACAGAAGTATACAGATAAAACCGACATACTAAACCACAATAGTTCTATTTTTTATGTAATGAACAATATTTCATTTCATTTAAGCAGTATTTTATTTCCAAAGTGCCAGTATCTGATGTGTGTGTGTGTGTGTGTGTCTCTGTGTGTATAGGACACGTCATACCTGTTCATTACGGGACCTGATGTTGTGAAGTCTGTGACTAACGAAGACGTGACTCAAGAGGAGCTTGGTGGAGCCAAAACCCACACGTCTGTGTCTGGTTAGTGTGCATGTAAACACCTTTATCGTGAGTTTTTTCTTTTTTTGCTTTACTTTGGGTTCAGTTTCTTGAAACATCAAAAATCAGTGGCCTCAGACTCTCTCTGCCAGCATCATCTGTCACAGTGACAGTATTTATTAAACCTTTGACTTTATAAGAGCTGATCCTGGATTAGTGGTCATTTCAGCATCTTGCAGTAGCTGATATGAGATCAATTCTACAGTTCAAAGATACTTTTTCAAAGATTAAAAATGTTGTCCTCAGGTTATAAAAAGTGTTTCACGTGTTGTCCTCAGGCGTGGCTCATCATGCATTTGAAAACGATGTTGAGGCCCTTCTTAACCTGCGAGAGTTCTTCAACTTCTTGCCACTAAGCAATCAAGATCCTGCCCCCATAAGGGAGTGCCACGACCCCAGGTAACCAATCACCATTATGCCCACTTCACAAACAACCAGTCACCTGTTCTTAATGGAAGAAAGACTGTTTTTATTTTAATTCATGTTGGATACCTTTTTTTCAGTGATCGTCTGGTCCCTTCACTGGACACCATTGTTCCATTTGAGTCAACCAAAGCCTATGACATGTTGGACATCATTCAAGCAGTATGTGGACTAATATGTGCAACTACATCATGTCATCATGTAATTTCTGCCAATAGTAAAAGCTTTCTTTCTTTGTGCATCTGTTCAGATAGTGGATGAGAGAGACTTCTTTGAGATCATGCCCAACTATGCAAAGAACATTGTGGTGGGATTTGCCCGCGTGAATGGACGCACAGTGGGCATTGTGGGTAACCAGCCCAAAGTGGCTTCTGGTGAGTAAAAATGTATGAGGGACAGACAGATGGCATAAAATTTGTGTGATTCCTTGTGTAAACAAATTCAGTTCTAAAACAATCAAGTGATAAAAAATAAGTAGAATAAAGTTATTGTTGTCTAATTTATAATATACTCTGAGGTTTCAATATTGCTTTATTTCTGTGCTGTGTATCAGGTTGTTTGGACATCAACTCCTCAGTGAAGGGAGCCCGCTTCGTACGCTTCTGTGACGCTTTCAACATTCCTATTATCACCTTTGTGGATGTGCCAGGCTTCCTGCCAGGTAATCCTCAAAATCTCACAGTGCATATATACAGGCATTCACAAGTGTGGAGTGATTCAGCTAATGAATTTATATATTTCCCATAGTCTAGTTTACATTTTAATGATGTTAGGGCATTGAACTGTGATTCTCTGGAGAGTCTCTTCACTGGCATGAATGAATCAATTAGCAGAATGTTGATGTGGTAGTTCATCCACACAGTCCGTTTGTATAAAAAACTGCTAGTTTAGGGAAAAGAAATGCAAAACTCCAACATACATTGACAGACAAATGGATACCAAAGTAACATCTTTCAGTTACAACTACTGTGATGGTCATTTACAGGTACTGCTCAGGAGTACGGAGGCATCATCAGACACGGAGCCAAACTGCTGTTTGCTTTTGCTGAGGCCACTGTTCCGAAAATAACCATCATCACTAGGAAGGTGTGTTTGAACAAAAATTGGATGAAATGAAAAGAATGTAGGATTATGATTAGAATTATGTGTAATGAAGCATTAGAACTATTCAAAATTATTGACATGCAGATTCAGACCAGCTTCTAAACTTAATTAAAATCTGATCTTAGAAGCTGAACCAAGCAAAGTGACAGCCAGTAGCTACAACCAAACACTTGCAGATGCTGTACAATCAAAGCCGTTGTTAATATATCAATGTCTCTTAAATGATTTTTATTATTTTCTGAAAGGTTCTGCCTGTCAGTATGAATAGTGCATTTCTTTTTACTTGGCTCAGGCATAATAAAATATATTAGTGAGTTGCAGATGTTCAGGGAAGCCCTTGGGTGGGTTAGGGAATAAATGTTGTCAAGTATATAAACAAGTGTGTATTTTGGTGTGTTGTTGTGTGTGTGTGTATCCTAAGGCTTATGGAGGAGCCTATGATGTGATGAGCTCCAAACACCTGAGAGGAGATGTGAACTACGCCTGGCCCACAGCTGAGGTTGCTGTCATGGGTGCCAAGGTAAAAACACTCTAATCCTTTTAGTTTACCCCTACCCCCTTCCTTTCATTTGACTGAGTGTATGATCTGTTTGTGTTTTTCTCAGGGTGCTGTTCAGATTATCTTCAGAGGGAAGGAGAAACAAGCAGAGGCAGAGGCTGAATACGTGGAAAAGTTTGCCAACCCCTTCCCAGCTGCTGTCAGAGGTAAAATCAGTCATTTCTTTGTATTTTTCCAAAACATATGTAGTATATTATCAACGTTCTCTCTCACTGGATAAATGTTTGTCTTAGGTTTTGTGGATGACATAATTGAGCCGTCGACGACTCGCAAGAGGATCTGCAGAGATCTGGAAGTGCTGGCCAGCAAGAAGCAAGTCAACCCCTGGAAGAAACACGCCAACATTCCTCTATGAAACACACCGTTTCCACATTAACACTATCTAAAGGCACTCACTGTGGGATTTTCCTTGTATCGAGTCTACATTTAAATGAGCTGCAATGGTACCCTGTGATGATTACTGTGGTAGCCTGCCATATTACACTGGTTGTCATTGCTGTTGGTTTAAATCTGTCATGTACCACTCCATCAAAATCAACTCACAGAAATACCTGATTTTGTTAGTACTTAACAGTGGCCCAGTGTTAAAAAAATATTTTAAACCGTAAACGAGGCTCAATCATCATTTGAGTGAGTGTTCTGGAAATAAAATCAGGATATTATGTCTCTTAGTGATGCAGTATCCTTATAGCACAGTCCTAACACATTTTATAGTACCTGAATAGAATTATTCAGTAGTTACACACATTTGAAGTTATTGCCTTGTCAGAAGTGGTCATAAGGCAACTCTCACAAAGTACAGTGTTTTCAAATGCTGTTGATTGTACTGCTGTACTGTATTATGTTTTTTAGATTGGTGTGTTCAGTGGTTTGCTCTTTCAGACACACTCCCTGTGTTTGTTGATCTCTGTTTAGGTCAAGAAAAAGTCATTATCACAACCTGGAACTGTGCCTTTTCTCTCTGGCAGGCCCTGTTCTGCCATGTAAAATAAATCATGGACCCAGTACAATATGCTGTGTCAGTTAGTAATGCAGTATTTTTTGGTAATTCAAAAAGTAAAACTCATATTTATTATGTTTATTACACAAAGTGAAATATCTTGTATCTCTCTGTGTAGTTCAGTGCACACAACTGCCATCATGGGGAAGATTGCTGACATGAGAGTTGTCTGGAAGAAAAGTGTATTTTACAAAGATGCAGTTGTTTTGAACAACAGTGATAAACTAAGGCACAAACAATGGTCCATAAGTTGATTACAGATTTTATTTTATTAAAAAGAATTTAGGTTCACAGAAAAAAAAAAGACTTTTGAGAGCATGTTAGGGCAACTGATGTCAACTGCACTGCAGAAAAAATCCAATTGTCTCTGATATTTACAGGAGGCCAGTGAGGAAATGATTGCTTAATCAACAGAAGGTGAATAAAGATATGGCTTGACACATTCAAACAAATCTGTCAGACAAAGATCCATCACTGCACTGGATATGAACAATGATAACAACACATCTCTAACTCTGGATCAGTGAACACTGTTTGCAGGTATAAAAATTTAAGTAAGATGAATAAACCAAACAGATAATCTGCTGTAATACTTAACTGTGAAACGATTACAATCAGACAATACAGCGCTTAAAAGCTGGTATCCCACAGCAACAATCTGAGCTTGGTAACCGTTAGATATGAGTTACAGGCGTAGGGGGTGGGCTGGAATATACTATAAGTATGTAGGCCACAATTTGGCAACGAACAAGATACATATTCAAGAAAAAGCTGTACAAACATCAGACAAAACCAAAAACACACTTGATTTAAAACTTTAGTACTAAAGCTACAGGATTCAAAATATGTTTGTCTTTTTTTTAAAACTGTTTTAACTGCAAAAAGCTGTTATTCAGGGTGTGTGTGTTTCCAAGATTTGAGAGAGTGGTGGCTTCTGTCCACAGCTGGTCGGGGGAGCGGCTTCACCATCAAATGATAACACTGGCTTTGCTTTGATATCACATACAAGATAGTTAAATCACTTTCTCCAGGTTAGTCTACAGCTGAGACCATTCATCATCACCACCTCCACACACACACGTCGCACACCAGCACCACCATATACACGGACTCAGATGGCAAACAGAGAGAGGAGAGGGGTTGGTGGGTGCTAATTTGAGGAAAGATATACAACATTTAGTACTGAGATCCTCTCTCTGTTGGGTTTAACCAGACAGACTGAAGTGCAACACCAAAACAATGGGGGGCTGTACGGAGTGTTACGCTGCTCTGTGATCAGGAGCGGAACCAAACAACTGTACATCTGTGTAACCATAAAAACTGCGAAAACTCCTCGGCTGGCTGCAGGATTACTTAGCCAGAACGCCATCAGATATACCGCCAGCAAGAGCTAAACCAACAGGCTGAGGAAGAAGAGGAAGAATAGGAGCAGGATGAAGCTCTTGAATACTCCAAACTAGATTCTACGTTCCCCAACTTGTCTGAAAGAAAAGAGCAGATCCTTTCTTCATGCTTCCAGATGAGATCCAAACAATGTGGAATCCATCATTAGATTCACTTGAAAAACATCCTTCCATCATGTCTTAGAGAAAGAGAAAGGTACTTCAACAATGTTTTTTCTTCTTCTTAAGAGTCTGATTGGCAGGTGATCTGGGTTAGACATCCCAAAACGCCCTTTTCTCCTGACTCCTGATTTGGATCCTGATCTCAGAAACATTGTCTCTATTCAGATCAGAACATAGGCATGCTGAATCCCTGGAAGAATGGAGAGGAAACAGTGTTAGAAAATTCTCTGGTGCAACCTTGCAGTAAGCACCATGCATGGCTGTCTGCTAGTGTCTCTTTTTGATATTACCACTGCAGGGAACCAAAGTAAAAAAGTTCTACACATAGTTTAAGATGGATGTGAAATTACATTACATACATTGTCAAATTACAGATATTTTATATGTAACTTAAGGCTAATGACTTGTAGCTGTAACGAACACTTCAAGCAATTAGTCTGAAGATTCTTTTGTCTGTCAATCATTTCATCAGAAAATAGTCCATCACAGTTTCCTAAGACACAGGGTGATGTCTAAAAACTGCTTTGTCCAAGGAACAATCTAAAAGCCAAATATATTCAATTTACTATATTATAGACTAAGAACACTAATATTAATATTTAAGCTAATATTTAAGTACTGATTTTTTGCAAAAAAGGACAAGAATAAGTGTATGTTGACTAATCTATTAAGTGTCTGTTCCACTTTTGCTGACATAAATCGAAAATTATGCTGAAGTTTACTTACCGACTCATCCTCAATCATTGCTGCAGAGTCAAAGAAGTCCGGTCTTAATTCTGCTCTTTCACGTCTGTTCCTTGATGGCGGCTAAAATGGAAACAAACCCCAATGTTAAAAACAAATAAAGATGAACTATAGAATAAAAAAAAACAAAACATGAAGAGTGTCAACATGCAGCAAGAAAACGAGTTACTAACCAGGTCAATAACCATAGTGTCTTCAAACTCTTCGTTCATGTCCTCCAGCTGGCCCCGCGATGACATCATCACATCCTCAAAGATGGGCTCTGCATCATCCTCCATCAAACCACGCCTGTTGGTGAATGCCATAAAGAAGAAAGGAGAGAAAACAGAATTTGAAAAATGATTATTTTAATAATTGCTTTTTTATTAGAGCATAATTGATTAAAAACATAATTTTGGTATCCTCCTAATTCACTCACAGAAACCAAAATGAATGGATGGAGTACGCCTTAGACTTAAGATCCAGTTCTTTACACGGTAGTCTGCAGACTTGAGCCATAAATGCTTACAATTAAACACACAAACAAACTTACACAGTCTGCCGGACACCCTGATTGCTGCGTGACTTGATGTAGTTCATGCCCGTTCGATCTTTCCTGTTCACCTCCTCCATCTTTTGTTGGCTTAACCACGACATCTGCATCTGAGGACTGAAGACAAACACGGGGTAAACACACTCCACTTTCATATCAGTTTTGGTACTTGCTCTTACAGTAAGGCTGACCTACTACAATTATTCACAAGTTTATGTAAATCATTACAGTATGCATATGTATATAACAGATGACAGATGATGATGCATGCACGGACTTGTGTACGTAGTCGTTCTCTGATCCGGGTTCTGAGTCGGGGTCTGGCATGTGTTCGGCTGGTCTGTTCTCTCTGAGGACCGTTGAGGTGAGCTGAGGAGTCTGCAGTGGTCCCGGTGTCTGAAGGGTGTCATTACGCAGCATCCAAGAGCCCTCCACACTACTCTCCTCTGAAAATGAATGCAGAGAAAATTCACAGTGTCAAGAAATACATTTTTGATAAACCATTAACATTGTCCCATAATGGTTTGATGCAGCTAATTCAGCCTAAATAAACCAGTTAATCCAAATGTCTAGTCATGCAGCTCCTTACCCTCAATGCGTTTCTTATGTAGTGGCGGTCGCCCCTTCTTGCTGCGGACTGAGCCGGTCTTGCTGCTGGATCCAGACGTGACAGACATGTGGTCCTCGTCTCCTCCTGTCAGCAAGCTGTTCCTATAAGAGATTAGTGGCAGCCACACATCCTCCCGACGCTCCGACATAGACTCCGACATGAACTTCTCCAGGTACGAGTGGCTGAGGGGATAAGCATAATTTTACCATAACTAGTGTATTTTTAAAATTAAATTATAAAAGTTTCAAGTGACAGATGAGTCAAAACAGATGGAAGGAAATACTTACACTGTCTTTTTGTCTTGACGGATTAGTTTGGAGGAGAATTCACTCAAAACCTCCAGGAAGGCCAGATTGATGGGAGGAAACTCTGGTCCTCGAGGATTCTGGTACTTAAATGCAAACTCTATTCCATCCCTAATACGCAAGAAAGAGAAATGCAAGACAGAGAAAGAGTTAGAAATAAAGAAAGGTAGAAACAGAAAAACAGTGTGTGAGAAAACAAGTAACAATTATGACTAACAAAGACACCAACAGTCACAAAAATAAAAAATCCCTAGGAGTAAATTTCTAATTTTTAAAAACAAAAATATCTAATCTGTCCAATATGTTGAATACCCAACACTGGCAAGTGTCTGTTAGCACAAGACACCGAACTGCATTCATAGCCTTACTTGTGTAGTGTGGCCACAGCCTCTCTCGTCTTGATCTGATCCAGGCCGAAGGTGAGAGCGAAGCGGCGGGCCAGCTCCTTGATGCCACTCACGTGAGACGATGTTCGGTCCAGGTTGGGACCCTGATCCTGCAGCAGTTCGTTGAACAGCTACAACACACGCAGGAAACACACACCAACAGTGAGTGTTTGTGGGAGCGCACACGAGAGCACTTATTACTACGTGAATGCACAAGTGGAAACCTGAAAGCTGTGTTTTCAGCCTGTGTGTATTCACCGTCTCACCTGCTGCAGACTGAGAATGAGTGTCTTGGCACAGAGAATCTTGTCCATCTGTCTGGTTTTACTGAGAGTCTCCTTAATGATGTCGCCATAATCATTGTAATACTGAGGCAAATAAAAGAAACATTTGAAAAGTCAAGGTGACACAGTTTAGTATATTCAATCTCATTTACAGGTTCTCATTAACAATTGCAATATTATAGGAAATCATGTGTTACTACGTCTGTTCTGCAATCTAGACTCAAGATGTAAGGTGAGTGCAAAGTTTATTATGTTTAATTCGATGTATCTGTTTACTTAGTGAACTTCTTTATGAACTTCTTCTCTTTAATCCTTCTACCTAATGACAGTGTTTCCATTACTTAAGTCAAGTACATATGGACACACACCTTCATATAGTGTTTGAAAATATCTGCAGCAGCGGGCATATCTACAATATCGTAGATGATGAGTTTGCAGAAAGCTGCGAGCAGGTTTCTCCTCTTGTGGAGAGCTTCAATCTTGTTGGCCTCGTCCTCCTCATCTCCCTCTACAGGCACAAATACAGAAGTGGAGACAAATGACAAAGAAGAAAAAAAAAACATCTTCAAGCATGTGTATCATTAATAATTACATGTGACAGCCTAAAACTCTCCTAATCCTTACAAAATACTCTTGGACCAATGTGGAACACAATGCCCTATAAATATATCTCTCTCTCACCCATGCTTTGGCTCTCATCATCCTGGTCAATAAAGACATGGTCCAGGATGAAGTTTAGCAGTTCATTCTGCAGAGTGCTGTCGGGGTTAAAGACCAGTGGCTGGAGGCCCTCCCTGCCACCAGAGATCAGCTGATGGCTAAAGATCATCAGCAGGTCGCAGAGAAGCATGAACGCCTGAGCAAGAAACACAAATAAAAACAGAAACTGTTATCTATTAGATAACAAAATTGTGAATGGATTTTGTGTGATCCTCAAAAATATGACTGGTAAATCCTGCACATTTTCCAACATCGTCTAGTATCTCCCGATCAACTTTGTGCCTGAGCACAACTGTATTTATCATTTCTGTTGTGTGCTTTAAAAAACGTTTCCGATAACAACCGTGTAAGCCGGTCATCTCAGCTGTCTGTGTTACCTGTTCTTTGACTGGTGTGTTGACGTTAGAAAGGCACTGCTGGCAAACAGCCAGGAAAGACTTCACCACTCTCCTGAGAGCCACAAGGTCATCCTGCAAACACACCACATCACACATCATCAGCCAAGTGTCAAATATAATAAGCATTTTAACAGAAATCAATATTAACTGCACGTTCAGTCACACTAATTGTCTGCAACAGTGAAGTAATCAAACTTCAGTGATTTTTATCTATCATCAACTAACATATTGAGGCAGAAGAATCAATGCACTTCATGCTGCTGCCAGTCGAGACTGTCAAAGGGCTCAGAGTACAGGAGGCCCCAGTAAGCTAATGAACTAATGATGATTATGTTTGGTTTCTTTTTGTTCCTCTTGACAAATTGTCAGCACAGGGGAATGTATATCAAAGCATTCATGGCATCACTCCCTATTTACTACATAGTGCACTTTATGGCATGCTCATCCTTTTTGTAGTGGTGTCTGAATGTTGAGCGTGTAAACCTGTCCACTATATAGTGCACTCAAAGCTTCCAAAGAGGAACAAAAAAAGCAGTGTAAATGACAAGTGGGACTACAAGTTGCATTTTAACATTATCATGGTTAGCACAGTAAAATCTATTAGCTGATTATTCATCTATTAAATATCAGATATTAAATTGGACAACTTATTATTTTGTAATTTTTAAGCAAACAAAAGTTCTAACTCAGTCATTTATTGTATAGTAAATTATTATTGATAATGAAAATGGACTATAAAACAGTTTTAGTTAATACTGAACAGTTCAGTGACATTTAAAAAGGGGCACAAGAGGCTCTTTAAGACAGTTTATGTCAGAGTGCAGAACCACTTAGGAGAGACAATCCTTCAACTTAAAACACTAAACTGAGGAAGAGGGGCATAACATTCCCCTGCCGGCAGATTATAGATTAAAGTGTTTTGGATGTTTGAGCTTTGGTCCATCACAAAATAACAGCCTTGTGATCTGAAGCCCAGCAGTGTAAAAGTGTTAAATGAGATAGATTGGGGGTAGGTCCCTGGATCGGGATAAGAATCCTGTCTCATAGTGAGATTGATTTTCACACCTAAGCTGCCCCACTCTGTAGAAATACCGATAAGCTCTTGTCCCTCTGGGGAACTGGTGCTCAGATAGTGCAGCCTCAATTCTGAGCCTGAGACCAAAGATAAAGCTGAGGATCTAAGTGCATGGTGTTACAACTCTTTGAGTGAGATCAGGACCTTGCTGGGAGACCCCTCTGTGATCTTGACCAGCTGCCAGAGGATGGAGTAGTGGGAGCACTGCAGGGCCTGGACGGCTATCTGCTCTGGCATAGAGCCCTGCTCGATGCCCGCCTTCAGCAGCCGGTAACAGTTCCCAAATAAATCCCAACGCGTCAAGTCATGGGCACTGATGCAAGAAACAAGTAGAGAATACATTAGATTTCAGAGTAAGTTATCAAATTAATTGGTGAGATTTTTCATCCTGTGGTTTCAGACAGTTTTTCAGTACTGTCTGGGAGTGTGTTTTCATATGAACCATCACAGAGAAGTAGACATTGTAATCTATCAAACACCACACAAAACCGATTTCTATTTTTCATCTCTTTTTTTTAGGCAAATAGATTAATTGGTGGATCAAGAGAACTATTTGAAGTTTAGTCAATAATGGAATCAACTCTTAAAGTGGTAAGAAGTAAAGAGAAAACCTTACTTGTGAAAGGCTGTCAGTCTTTTGAGTGTAGATAACACATTGTAGATATCGTCATCATCTGCCTCCTCAGCCTGCACAGCCGACGCCAGTTAGTACACAAAGACTAAATACACAACATAAACACAGCCCCCAGACTACGGAAACATAATCCTACTTAATTTGTGATTAATTGGACAATTATTCTGAAAGTGATAGCTTGCTTTCTAAATATCTATTCTTATAGTTATGTTGGGGCCTGACACAATTATCACTTTGATGTTCAGTGAAAAGTATGTGCAATGTTCAATGAGCATGTGCCACTTAAATTAAAAAGGGCAAAAAAGTAAATACAATTTGGCTTTTTGCTTTTTAAATAGAGAGAGTAGAGAGAGACAGAGTAAAGAGATATGGGATGCAGCAGAAATCAAGTCATGGAAGTTTTGGTCATATGGTCAAATTTGTATGTATTTACACATCTTTCTGTGGATCATGAGAATTTCAAAGACATGCTATAGACAATGTGTATAATAAAACTCCCACACATTATTTTCACCAAACCCTTTCACACTCGCACTCTTCCCATCATACCTCTTGCAGCAGCTCTTCAACCGAGTGTGCGAATCGATCCGTCATCTCATCAATGAGCTGGGAGCGGGCAATGTCCACGCGGTTCATGATGGTGTACTCTTCTGAACACAGGATGCTGTAGGTCTTACTGCAGGCTTCAAGCACGTCCATCTCGATGTGCTTCTCCACCACCAGCCGGATCTGCTTCAACAAGGCATCCAGGTGCTTCTCCATGCGACCGGCACTGTACACATCCAGGTCAAAATACTGAGGGATCTGGAGCAGGTTGGCTACCTTCTCTGAGTCTGCCTGGTACTGTGAGTCAAAGGATGGAGAGACACAAATTAGATGAACAATTATAGCACACAGAAAAGCAGTTGTATGGAGGCATAAATGAGAAAGAGAGATCCATCAATCACTACCTGCTGCTTTGTTTTGGTTTCTCAGTTAGTAAAATGGTCAATAACATTAAAATAACTGTACTTTTCCGCACACTAGTCCAGAGCGGCAAATATTCAATGATACTTGACTCATGACTACATAATTAACAACCCGGTCAGTTATGTCGACAAACAGATCAGTCACCCGGGCCACTCAGTGTCAGTTTCTTGCACTATGGAGGCTGCAGGCCGGAAGGTCTTACCTTGGACAACAACATGGGCAGAGCCATGATGAAGTGCTCTGTCAGTTTGTTCTTATCGTCTATCTGGGTCTTCCTCTCCTTTGCTGTCAGCACCTGAACAAAAACATAATTTACATAACATTATTTTATTTTTTTACAATTTTAGAAAAGGAACTAAACTGGAAATGTCCTCTCTTATAACCAGAAAAGGTATACATGCTGCATTTTTGAGAATTATTGAAGCCCTCATAATGGAAACCCAAGAACTATCTTATTTGCGTGTGAGGTTAACATGAAAATCTATGTATCCTTTTTTATATCATCATGTATTCATATTCACAATTGTGCCATTAATAAACAGGCCACATTTTTTGGTACTTGTTTTGCAACACACATTTTGCCCTCTTGAACAGGCTCATACACAGTAACTCACAACACAAGAGCAGCAAGGTTTCTGTTGGCTGGTATTTCCACCTGTTGTCTCATCAACTATAGAACATATACTGTATATAACTAACATATAACTCAGAATAAAGGCTGTAAGAGCTGTTATGGCCTATGATGTGTGCATACTTGACCTACCCGTTTGCCGGTGCCTCTGCCAACAGGTGGGTGTGCCTCTGCTGCCTGTCGGATGGTGCACACCATCAGCTCTATCAGCGCACTCTCCTGTCTGTCTGACAACACTGCAGAGACAGACAGAAGAGAGTGAGACAAAGTAAAAGAAACACAGAGGGAGACAGATATAAAGAGAAGATAGAAAAAACAGAGACCAAAGGGAAAGTCAGTGAAGGTCAGAAACAGAAACTGGAATTGATAAAAAGAGACCAAGACAGAGTTTCAAGGAAAAAGATTTTATTGCATCAACACTTGTAGCTAGTTTTCACCTGTGATACTGTACCTAAAGCCTACTCACAGGTTTAAAGAAAGAACGAGATCAGTGTGTGCCTTTGTGTCAGTCTTACCCTCCTCTCCTTGAACAGGCTCCTCTAGTAGAAGTTCAGTCATACACTCCCAGTCTTTAAGCAGCTCCTGAGAGCTTTCCCACAGTGAGTCCACAAGGTAGGCTGCATGCTCATGGAGCTAGCAAACACATACACAAATAGACACACACAAAGAAACACAGTAGTTTAAACACAGGTTTAAGTATTAGAGACACTGGCTGAAAACATACAGCTGGAATCTGGAATTTTTCTAACATCACCATGTTTAAACTACATCAAAGACAGTGTAAATCTTGCACTTCTCTTAAGCGAACATATCCTTGTCATTGCTGATATCTAGTATGTAGCAGAGTAAAATGTTTGCCACCAATCAAGAAGAAAATTATGTACTTCGCTGGCATTGTCCTTTCTCAACAGTAAAATATGCATCTATAACAGACCTATAACAGTCAACCACAAACGTACCTCACTCTCTAAAAAGAAGAGCACCAGCATGCGGATGAGATTTCCGTTGGGGCTGCTCCTCCCTCTGCGCTTAGCCAGCGCTTCTTCTGCCTGTGGATCATGACGACTGAACAATCTGACAGAGCAAAAGATTGAGAGAGAGAAATGAAGGGGAGAGATGTTGAAAAAGTTTATACAGTTTTTAAACAGGGAATAAGAGATATCAGAAGAGTTAAACCCATTAATTCAACACCAATATAAATAACAGCATAAAACTGACTCTGAATATAGATGAAAGTAATGATCGATACTATTTAAAGCTTCTCCTGCTGGAAAGGATGGACTCACTTCCTGTGCAGGAATTCTCCAGCAGCGACGGCCACTGGTCGGTGGGCAGAATAAACCAGGTGATACACATTCTCACAGTCCTCATTAGACAAGGCATCTTCACTGCCCCTGTAATAAATAATCAATATGAGTTAAGCTTAACTGTAATACTTTATCTGGAAAAAATCATGAAGAATAAGAAAATAAAATGTAAATGTTCCAGTCAGCTGAAACAGGTTGTATGGTTGATGATCTGACTGTGATGACTGTTCCAGATAAACTGACTATGTGTCTCATAGCAAACTTCAGTTCTAAGCCAATGATTATCCACACGTCAAAAATAGTGACTAGCGACTGTAAATGTGCACATTTAATGACTTGACAGTTCTGTGATTAAGACCTAATATACACAATGAACCTAGATAATAATGTAATACTGCAGCGTTTCATGTGAAAGTATCTGGTTACTCACTGCAGAATTAGTGTGACCAGTCGTATGGCCTCTACAGCCACATCATATTCCTTATCCAGTGTCATTGACACTATACGGTCCTGTCAAAACAGATACATCAAATAAGTGAAATTAGAAAACAGCAAAGCACTACTTGGTCCTATTGATCAGTTTCTTGTTAGTGTCACAATTCATATTTTCATTACTGCGTGTGTTACCTTGAAGCGGTTAGTGAAAAGCTCTAGCTTGGGAAACAGTTCTCGGTTTGTGTACAGATTCTGCAGAGCCTTCAGGCACTTTAGACGCACCTCTCCTTGCTGAAAAAGGGAGAGACCGTTTCTGTGTTACTATAAATACAATCACATTCCTAAATCAATTCAGCAGTGTCACAAAAATACATCAATAAGGGATGAGATATGAGATAAAACTTATCAATTTCTAACAAAAGAGTCAAATGGTTGTTCTGAATGTTTGCTCACCCTATCATGTAGTGTCCAACCAACATATTTCAGGTAACTGTCATTAAGAAATGCATCACTGTACATCTTCATCCACACTCCAATCTCCTCAATGCAGATGGCTCTGATTTCTGCAATTGCATCCCTGGAAAGTGAGAGGTTTACAATCATCACCATTGTTGGCAACATAAAAAAAAAAACATACTTAAAGACTAAATCATCACTACAACCAACTACATTACCTCCTAAAAAACTACAAATAGCAATGATTACATGGAAATCAACAGTCAGAAAGTGTACCTGTAACGATGCACAAAGATTCCCTTAAAGATGGAGTTCATCATGTTCTCTATTTCATCTTGGTTTTCCTGAAGCTGCAAAGACAAATCCAACATGTTACGGGCAAGACTGCAGTTTCCATGACTTTCTCAAAATAGCACTTTCAACAGATTTTTTACTATGTAAATGCAGTTCATTAAATAATCAAATCAAAAAAAAGTCACATCAAACACGATCCAACCTCTTTCCTCTTCTGTAGCAGCAGTTCCAGCTTCTCATTGGCTCGTTTGCCGGCTATCTTGTTCCTCTCAGCCTCGTACTGTCTCTGGGTGTTGTCCTGGTGAATGCTCAGATTGAGTGCCACATTCACCAGCGCCGTCATTAGCTTCATCGCTATGTCAAGACAAAAATACACATGTAAGGCCGAACAAAAAACACTCACGTAAAGTTTCAGACTTTCGCTCATCTCTTATTATTGTCACAGGCACTTTGAGATAGAAGGGTGAAGCAGTGTAGTGAGAAGTAGAAGCAGTACAACCATTACAAGATCAGCTGTGTTGTCCTTTTTAAATCTGTGTAACTGACTTTAATCACTGTTTAACAACACGCACAAATAAATGTTTTGTTTTAACAGAGAAAATGCTATGATATTACCTGCTAATGTGGAGGTGTGTCTGAAGGCTCGCACTTGAGAGTCAGACAGCCCGGTGAGGAGGGAGATCACTGTGTCCATCATGTACTCATCATAGATGATGCTGTACTGACACTGGCGAATCAAAACACTTATAAACTCGCAAAAGTTGTAGCGAAATTTCTTCCACATAGGCCCCGGCATGGTGAGAGGATAATCTCCACTGTCCTGATGGCAAAAACAGCGTGATCAGTGTAAATGCATCATTCATTAAAATTATCTGCCTGTAAGTGTTTTTGAGCAGAACAAACATTTGGCAGGTAATCTGACTGTGGTCATGATCAGATTTGTGTCTTTAGACAATTGGAATTCCACCATAAGGTAAATGTCTTAGCAGTGGACATTTGTGTGGCTACGCAGCCTCATATGCAGCAACCTGTGATGCACAGTGAGTTTGACCAGGGCTTGACATGAACGTTTTTGCTCACCAGCCACTGTGTTTTCCAAAGTTACTAACCACTCAGCATTTTCACTGGCCACAATTGTGTTGTTGGGAAATTACATTTTATATGATTAAAGTTGACTATGGTGTCTAACATATGCTTGAACTAGATTTACAACCCCTTTAAATGTAAATGACCACTGTTTGCACCCAAATTAAGACTACATAAATCAGTGTCACATTGCAATTAGTTTATTATTTCAGGTGCCTTTTGAGAAGATTACAATAAAATACAGCCCACCAAAGTGGCTAGTGGGAATGACTGTTACCCACCAATGCTGAAATCCACCCGCATTTGCTGGGTTGGCGGGTGTTAATGTCAAGCCCTGGTTCTGACACTTGTCAATCATGAAATTTTTCCCAAATTTTTTCCATGCTGATCCCGGTCCACACTGATTTGTGAATGTCTGTATGCTTCGACATATTGACACACATTTAGCAAAAGGTCACTGTTGTTAATTCTTGTTATGGTTCACAAAGTCCAGGTTATGTTACCAAAGAAGGAGACCTGAGAATTACAGCAATTAGTTGGTTATTGTTTGCAATTAGTATGGCATGTAGTAAGAAGTTGGTGACAAACATGAAAAACAAAAACTGAAATGCCAGAGTAATTTGTATTTTTTAAAGTATGTATGATTTAAACCACACTGCACCCAACTCCAAATACACACAGTTCTGCATTTTCTGTTCAGACCTTAAGAATATTATCCATTGGATATGAACAGAAATAAATTTGAACTGTTTAAAAATAGTAACATGAAAGTTTCAAATCTACTTTGAAGCACCTGTTAATCCTGTGGAGGATTATTCCTGCTATAACCAGAAACTCGGAAGACAGAACAGAAGAGCACAAACTGTGCTCACAGCTTCTACAGGAAGGTGATGTGTTTACATAGTTTACAAAAACATGCATCTCTGCAACACATGAAATGAATTTCACTTGAACATTAATTACTCTCTCAGACAGAAGAACACACTTACCTCATCAAACTCCTCAGTCATCTTACGGATGATCTCAGCATTCTGCATATTCCTGAACATCTCGATCCTCACAGTGCCTGGTTACAGAACAATACTGGCGTTAAATAAGATTCACAGGTTTTTTTTCTACTCAGCTAAGACATATACACAGAGCAACACATTCCTGTAAAATGATCCTTACTTTGTAGTAGTTATAGTGGTCTTACCTTTGCACCCTGAGCACTGAATGAAAAAATTGATAAGGTCCAGTAGTGCCAAGTCTCTGTCTTGTTTGTATGATTCGATCCACTCATCCACAACAGACTGTACACACACAAGAAAGAAACATACAATCAAAAGAGTGAGAATCTCTCCTTCAAATCTGCTAGAGATCAAAACAGGCTTCCTACAATAGGAGCACAGGTGCAAACACAAATATGCTCTTAATACCAAGTGGACAAGTGTAACATTCATCATCACTCATTAAAAATCAGAGTACAGGACTGGTTTGAAATGTTTGTTTAATTAAATGTGTAGTTAAACCTGAGTCTAATACTTTTAAAGAAAAATATCTTGAGAGACATAAGAAAATAAACTACTGAATATATTAATTCATAACTCAATAATTCAAGTATTTTACAAGTTTAGATTCTAAAACGTCTTCAAACCTGCATGGCACTCTTGCCCAGTTTGACCACTTCAAACAAAGTGACAGGGTCGCCACCGTCTCCATTATGCTGAGCCACACCGTTGGCTTTCCCTCGCCCTCTGGCTACACTCACAGTCTTGTCCGTCGGTGACTTCCTAGGCTTCTTATTGGATGACTGTGGGGACAGAGGTATCAATTACACGGTGAGGAAGAAAATTTTGTTATATGTGCACACAAATAAACAAGTTTGCTCATTTCTTTTAATACACACTCATGTGCACAGATTCACATAAACCCACACTCAAACACAAAACACAGAGACTCACAAACTCCAATTGTTGATCAGGCTTTTCTCATGAATTCCCATTGAGATTCCTACCTGGAGCTGTTTTCCAGGCCTCCCTCTCTTCTTCTTCCCTTTTACCTCTGGATCTTCCATCTCACTCATGCTCATACTTAAACCCACCGCATCTGTTGCCCCAGACTCATTAGATGAGTCCCTGAGAGAGTAAAACACAGTAAGACGCAACACTGACACATTTAGTTGTGCTTTAACATATTGTTTGAAAGGTTGTGTACCTTGGACACTACATCTGAGTCTTCCAAACGGACCACAGAGGCGTTATTGGTTTAGTAACATGCAATCCTAAAATGTTCAACTGTTGTACTTCTGCAAGACTTTTTACATAACACCTAAAATGCAATGTTGTACTTGTTTCCTGATTATATGGTGTAAAATTATCATCACATTTTGTATGAGAGAATGAGCCTCTCAAGTGTTTCACTCACTGTAGGACAGGGAGCTCCGAGGTGATCATCCTGGTCAGTTGGGGAGATGTTGAGGTACGTAACTGCGTTTATCCGTTTCTTCAGGACTGAGAGTGTTTTAGGCTCAGAGATGGAGGAATAAGACAGCAGCTTGGTTGGGGGAATGGTTTGGGGGGCAGGTAGGAGAGGCTCCAGTACAAACTCGCCTGCACTTAACTCTTTTCAGCTCCTGGAAAAAAACAGAACAAATAGGAGAAATTCATTATTAAAACAAACATTTCAAAATTAGTTAGTCAAGAATTATTAATGATACATGATTACTGAAGCTGCTCTGATGGCAAATGTGCAACACGTAAGCATGTGTACATAAACAGAAACCTCATTAAGACATTTAAAGTAAGATGCAAAGTTCTTAAGGAGTTTAATAAGTGACCATTTTAAGTCAATGATGTCTGAAGGCTCAGTGTCCAAACTGTCATAGCTGTAAAAGGTCACTGAAAGCAAAGAAAGACAGTTCCATCATTCTCTCAGTCTGTGGAGGTGGAAATCAGGAGAGGAGGACACCAACTGGTCACTTTGAGAACTTCAACAGCAAAAAATTGTGGCAAGAGTAGGAAGGATTTGCTCACAGGAATGTTGTTGACAAACAACCAGCAGCATGTTGAAACCCAATAAAATGCATCACAATCTACCAAATAAAAAAAGAACTTGATTTAAAGAGTAAGATCAAGTCAAAACTTCTTTTAAAACTTTGTAAGTGGAGACATGCAATAACTCAAACCAATTAAATAATATTACTGAAAGTCTTGCCTTCAGTAAAAAAACAATAACAGTAAAATAGTAAAAAAAAAAAAAGTTTAAAAAAAGCTGGCTACAAATATGTTTTCCAACAAAGTTGTGAAAAATCCCAGGTGCTGTGAATGATGTAAACTCCCAGAATGCCTTGCAGCCAAAGCTGACTGAGGACAGATTCTCACTCAAATAACTTGCAGCAATTCTAATCATAACATTAATTCCTGATCTGCTCATATGCTAATGAGAGCAAAGAGCAGAAGAGTAGCAATACTATACTTAACCACAAGAGGCAGTATGATCCACAAAGTCCTCTGCCCAAAGTCGATCTCCAAACTGCTTAACTGAGTTTTAATTGGGGAGAGTGGGCTTAGAAAAATCACCAAACACCCATTTAGCTCACATCTCAGTTCCAGTTGAGTTCTATTTACCTACAAAGTGTTTTTGTGGTGTATTTTCCCCAGAGTGTGTACAAGTGTATATGTGTGTGTTTGAAAGTAGGTCTGGGCAACAGTAGGGGGCAGGCTAAGAGAGTGTGTATTTAAATGCTGTCTTCCACACAGTGTTTGTACTGAAGAATAGCATGGGCAAGGGAGCCCTCTGTTTCACTACACTAAACTACACATTCTGTCTCTCACTCACACATACAGTGGAGATCAAAATTAGAGAACAACCCACAATTTCCTAAATGTCAAGGTCAATACATAGTCCTATTTGGAAATTATCCAAACATGAGTAAAAGAGCAGTATTTTAAGCATATGTCATGAGTTACATATACTCTGAAGCACAGTATAAGAAACTTAAATGAGATATTTGAAAAAGAACACTGATCAAAATTAGAGAACACTTTCCCATACCTCCCAGTTATTGGTGTTAATCTGTCACCGTTGCTTTAATTATTCGTTATTATTATTATTCGTCGTTTGTTATTTAACTGGCAACCTTAATTTCCAGTTTTCACTGACTTTGCAAGATGTTGAGCCGTTCTAAAGTGAACCATCTGGCAGCAGGCTGTCCAGATTAAGGCCAAAGGGATGACCCTATCAGCCATAGCCATAGAAGTTGGTTGTTCCAAATCTGTGATTCCTAGAATATTGCACCTTTACAATGACACAAACTCATTCAAGTCCCCCACGAAAGACAAATGCAAGAGAGCACAGGATAATACGGAAAATGTCATTGGGCAGTCGTTTTAACAGTGAAGCTGGAATTGCTCACCAATTCAATGTTGAATGGGGTAAGGGTCTGTCTCGTCACACTCGTCTCGTTAAGAGCATTTGGACTGAAAGCCCACTCTGTAGTGACCAAACCTCTCATAAGCAGGAAGAATTGGAAGGCTAGACT
>JAUMHL010000015.1:7473676-7517926 GCA_032362345.1 Sandelia bainsii
GTTGAGCAATGAAAATTACATTATTTCTGAAAAAATCAAGTGTTTATAAATTGTTCTCTAATTTTGCTCTCCAGTGTTTGTCGTCATATGTCTGGGTCACTGTTCTCACACAGCCAGGCTGTCATCTCAAAACAGGACAAGGCTGTGAAAAGAAGTGAATGCAAGAATTCACTTTTTAGCTTGTTGTGATAATATCTGATGCAAACTTCCACAGTGAAACTTCAAAAAGCAGAGCTGAAGGGGTGTCAATGGTGGGATCTGACGTGCACATACACTTCTGATTGATCCTGGCACTTGATATTCCTGCTGCACAGACATTAACCTACAAAAGGATGATCTGGCCTGACTGCACTGACTTGGTGGCACATTACACAGACACACATTTTCATTTCAAAAACATCTACAAGGAAAAAAACTCTAAATTATACCTATGCTGTGAAATGAGGAGAGAGTGATGGAAAATGTGGTAGTAAGTGACAGGACAATGACGAGATGCTAATGCATCACACCTCATTTAGTCCTGTCTAATAATTTTTGAGTAATTTTCACTTGTATGTTAATCCCACTAAAACACTTCACATCATTCAAATCGATTCCAGCTGTAGTTAAAAGCAATCCGATGTAGATCCAAGACACCATGTGCACAGTGAAATGATGTTGTTCTGCCAATCAAACACACTTGAGACCGGTAGTCAGCACTCATTTATAACTGATTAATAATAAGCAATTGCATTGTGTGGCAAAGTAAGTGGTTTTAAGACACAGTTGTGCAGCATCAGGTGACTGACAGGGCATAAATAAGAGGAACCAGGATGGCTATTATGTAATTTCACCAGCACCCAACCTGCTAATTCCCCCCTCCACCTCCTTCATTATTTCATTGCTTTTATCACAGTTATACATCAGCTTTTTCTTAACTCTAATGAGTATTTCCGTTCCTGTCATCATGTGATTATTTTTCTCCAGAGGCACTAAAGCCAACTACATTTGAATCAATTCTCTTGTCAGTTATTGTTTAATGAGTTACATAGAGAGGAGCAGGAAAAGGGTGTGTGTCTGTGTCTGACTGAGTGTGTGTGTGTGTGTGTGAAAACTGGGAGCCTGCCTGACCCATTATCGACCAACAACTATATAATCCTCAGTGTATATCGGCTTTCCTCACTTTCTTGACACACTGGCACTCTCTCTGGCTTTCTAACACAATCTCCCTCTGTCTCTCTCTCTCTCTCACACTCACACACACACACACACGACTGTAGCAGCTTCAACAGGAGGCTATGAATAATTTGCAGCGGGTTTCTTAAACTATAGTTCATTTTTGGTGGATAAAATAGAAAGTGCCAACTGCATTTACTTTGCATTTTTTCCACCCAGGTCTCAGTTCAATTCCATTTACTCTAATTGCATGAATGAGAACAAAACTCTCCCATTAAATAAATGCCAATTTTAAAATCACAAGCCATTATTGCCAAAGAAGAACAATGAATTATACACATAGAGGCAATTATCCATTTGTTCAGTATGTGTTCAGCACACTTTTGGTGCACTGTCATTATATGAATTTAATTTATTACAGTCACAGAGCTGAGAATAACATCACTGTCCTGTAACATGATGCTATGGTTTTACATTAAAAGAAGGAGCAACAAATGATAAACACCTGTAATCACGCAGGTTAAAGAGGAAATGCAAATTCAAATGTCTCGTTTTTGCAAACAGTAAATATTCAAATCATCATGTCATTTTTCATCATTAGACCTTCATTTTAATACTAGATTACTAGACACCAATAGTTGTCAGCTATTTAAACATATTTTACATACATAACTGACCCACTACATACAGTATGTCAAACTCCCCAAACTGTTATAAAGATATTTTTTGGGCATTTTGCCTTTATCTGATAGTAGTAGTAGTGAAGAGGCAGACAGGAAACATGCAACAAGAGAGGGGGTGTGTCATGCAGCAAAGATCCCCAGCCGGACTCGACCCAGGGACACTGTGGTTATGTCGCATGTGCTGAAACCATTTGGCTACCAGGGCGCTCTGATAACACTTATTCACACAGTCACTTGCACATGCACACCCTCTCTGCACAGAAATTTAATAGTGGGAATAGGAATGCAGACGGCTGGTTGCAGGGCAGCTTCTCTACTTCAAGCATTTGAAAACATTCGCCGTCAACAGAGATTGTGTATGTGCGTACATTTAAGCACCAGGAGTGCCAAACAGGACAAGGAGCTTTCCTTATCCTGTTATCTGATAAAACTCTTCACCTGAGAAAACCCGATCGTCCTTAAATAACTTAAATGAATTAAAACTTAGAATTATAAAACTTCAAAAAACTTTTTTCCACTTCAAACTGGATGAGCAATCTAAGTGAAATTTCAGATGGTTTATGGGGAACACTTACATCTAACCGTCACATGAAAAATGAGTATGGACTTTCTAAGCTTCTAAAGCTGTGTGCAGTAAAACACACATGCAGTTTATTAACAAAAATGTATTTAGTGTTTTATTCAGCATGCAACAGTAGCCACTTGTGCTTAAATAAATACAAACACATGAGAGGATAAGCGATACAGTTAAGTGTGCTGCTTCAGAGGCACTAATACAAACCTAACACGTTAACATATTAACTATCTGTGGTCTGCCGAGTCACTTCATTTGTGTGTCTGTACTTGTGTGTCTACTTAAGAGAGAGTGCCAGACAGAGAGACAACGAGCGAACATCTGAGAACCACTTAACATGCATGACATGTTCTCCGGGAGGCAGGCCGGCGTTGCTATAGCAACTGGTGTGGGTCATAAGCCCGGCGGTGACGGCACATTTGATTGGCTGAGTGGAGACAAGAGGGACCACGGTGAGGGTGGGAGAGCACAACAGAACGGGATGAGTTACAGATCCAATCAGGGCTCCATGAAATCTGACTTAACGGAGTCTAACAAGAGTCCTCCAGCACTGGTGAACGTTCGATTCACAACATAATTGTATATTGATGCTCCTCACAGAATCCCATTTAAGATACCGTTTAAATTTTACAAAAAATCCTAAATTTTATGGATAAAAGTGTAAAATAAAAGTATAATCATATCTGAAACGGTGCCTAACTGGTGCTTCCATAACTCAATGTGCGCACTAACAAAACTTTCAGTTCATAAAGTAGGTTTGGTCAGATTGGAAGTTCCACTTTCAGGCTGTATTCACACAGACATTTGCCCTGTGTCAAAACAATTCAAGGAGTCATGTTGGTGGGGAAGGTGCTGGTTACTGTACCTGTGAGACACTGAAAAATGATACGACAACCACAGATGGAAGAATGGATTTGTGTTTAAAAGCTTATAAGATATCAAAATACAGCACAGACAGGGAACGTTATTATACAGAGTCTACATTAAATAACTGTCAATGTAAACCTTCTTCTACACATATACTATTATACATTATTGTGCAATGTCTTGGGTGTCTGATCAGCTTTAGAAATCATGGATCTATTACTCAAACTAGTCTCATTATATTTCATCATCTGTATAGCTGAAACAACAAAGCACCCCCTTGTATTTTTTGAAGGAATGCAGTTTTCAGTCTGATAAAGAGGTGCCCACTTCCACATCTCCACATCAGGGTGTTTTGGCAGCTACATGTATAGGCTCATAAGCTCCACCAAACATGTCATTAGAGGTTACTAATAGTGAAAACAAGAAGGAGCAAGTTTAAAAATAGTAACATTGGGTGCAGCAAATGTGTGATGCATCCGGGTACAGATGCAGTGCTGCTACAACAATCAATGGGTAAAATCCTATTCAGAGTAATAAATCAATTCCAATGCCAGAGGCTTTTGTGGTGAGTTAGACAAAACACCTTGACAGAAAAGCATAAATTAGGTTTTACAGAGCACCTCTCACTGAAGCTAATTTCACTTCAAGTCCTTGAACTGTAAAGAGTTTTCAGGGCTGAAAATAGCGTAGAATAGTCTTTATTAGCTTTATCATTTCTCATAAATTTGATGTTCAAAATACTGCTCCAGCAATTACATAATATGGAATATACCACCGAGCAAAAAGAGGCTTCTCCTTTTTTCTTTTACCAAAGAACAGCTACATCAAGTATTATTATGTGCTATTTAACTGATCACCTATGAAAACCTCTCTTTGTTTGCTGTTCGGTCACACTAACTCCACAAAGAGAATTTACAGGTGATAAATACTTGATGGTTGCTTTCACCTGCATTCAGCTCTGTCTGTTTTGTTTTTTGTTTTTTTTGGAAAGACATGGGGTTGCAAATACTTTTCTGAAAACTCAGCTAACACACACATGCACTCCTGATGTTGTGGTCCCTACTGACCGATTCTTCTGACAGCTATAACCTGTACTGCATGTGCTATAATTGGCCATTATCTCCAGAGACCTGAGTGTGGTATGCTTGTTTCCAACACTGCGGACTACAACACTGAAGCCTGAGACAGAACAACACAGAGATTCACCACTAATAATGACAGAAAAGGAACTTGAGTTTTAAAAAAGGAATGTTGCTCACATACTGCATGTTGCTAATCTTGAATCTTTGAATCTTGAATCTTGAATAATTAATAAAACCAATCAGGACTCATGTACAAGTACTTTCTCTACAGTCAATACATCAGTACTTCAGGATATGGAACAGTGGTCCTACACTCAGTAGTGAAAGGTAACTATGTACATTTACTTCACTTCATTATCATTTATTTACCATCAACATGGAAAACAAACAGCTCAAGACTCAAGACTAAAGTTCACTAAGAACTACTAATGAAATTCATGTTTCACCCTGCTGCTGAGTAAAAGAGCTGGCCTGCAGTTACTGGCTGTTAGCAAGTCAATTGCCTCATTGTCATGTTAATTAAGCTACAATACACAATCAGCCTTTTAAAAATGTTTGTCTTTCCTCAGGTAGGTTGGTAGGTAAGGTAAAAAAAATAAAAAGAAGCAAAGTGTGCAGATGGTGAAAGCACAAGCAGATTCAGTTTCTCCTTAATGGATTCAACGGCCTGAGGACAAAGGTTATAAAGATAAAGATTATAAAGAAGCGATATTTGTGATTTTTTTTATCTGGGCTATACTAATAAAATCTGACTTGACAATACTTGAAACTGAAGGAGCACAAGCTAATTCTCATGCAGAGTTTTGAAGAAGCACTAATTATTTTCACATGCCATTTTGTTTCTGTCCAGCTGACTTCAAGCATGTTGCCATAAAGTTTGGGCTTAATCAGACTATTGAAATTTTGGTTTTATTGGACTGAATGAAAAACAATTTCCTAAAATGTAATTACATGTATCCAAGCCACAGAGTAGAAAGGTAATTTGTGACGATTCTCTAATGTCAGGATTTCTCCAGAAATGTATTTAATAGCTCCAAGAGGCCAAATGATAGTCTGTAGGTGCTGCTTGACCCATTTTTGGAACAATTTAGTCTTGGATTTTCCTGTGAACATCTAAGGGATCAAGGAACAATCAGTATATGAGAACTGGCACCTCTATGAAGGGTTGCCAAGGGTGTTTTTTAATGAACGAACTGTTGACAAGTCCAGAATTTGAGAACAAATGGCAAAGATCTTTGCTTTTGTTCTCAAGTTACTCATCTTGATTGAGTGCGACTGTCAATGAAACTTTAAAATGTGCAAGAATTTTTTGACATTGTCACAAGCCCATAATTAGAATAACAAAGTGCATAAGAAAATGAAACTGTGAGAAGCTGCAGAGGTATTCTTCTCTCTTAAGATAACATCCACAAGCTCAGCAAATGTAGCCCTCTGCAGAGCTCTAACTGACTGGCACAAACTAAAGCTGCTTAACTTTGTCTCTCCAGCATCTGTACAATACAGCCACTGACTTGCTGAGCTGATGCATCAAGTTCAAGGTCGAGTGGATTAACTTCAACACCTCTTTTTTTTGCTTTGTGTGGATACCTTCAAAAGTGCTCTGTACAATAATCTGGCAGCTTCAGTTATTAAAAACTAATTGTCTGCACAAAAAGATTTTACCCTCTGCAACTGCATCTTTATAAGATTTGTTTCCGTAGCAACATACCCCATACAGACCTTAAATTAAGTCAATTTTCATTCAGTGGAAATTTACCACTTTCACTACTTCCCCAAAAAACAATCTTGCTTTCAGTTTGTGGGATATTGCACCCAAATCAGCAGTTATCTGTGACTATAAACCACGTGGTGCATTTCATCTCTTCCCTGGAAGACTGTGGTCTCTTAAGTGTACTTTTATTGCCACATTTGATTATAGTTTCCGAAGGAGAGGCAGAGAGAGGTGCACTCCACACTCATCTGTGGTTTATCCCTGAAGCAGTGCTGAGGGTGAATGATGGAATGATAGGTGCTCATGTGTAGCAAACTAGTTTAGCCCAGATTGATTTAAATGGTTTCAAGTAACTTGAATTGTGGTTGCTCTGCTGGCTTGAGTAATCAAGCTATGACTTCAAAATATGAGGGTCACATAAATACTATGGGAAACAGAATGTCATGAAAGCACATAATCTCAGAAAATGTGCTTTGACATCGTTGACTGTAGGCATACATCATTAAGTTTTTAAAGGAAACTAATTGTTAAGCAACGTTTGCATAAAACTGATAGATAGAACGTAAATATAGAAATCCTAAAAAAGATTAATGATCTCTATCAGAGCTTAATTGGTTGTTTTCTACAAATGCCAGATGGAAGAACCATCGAAATATACAAGGATGTGTGTAATTGCTTCAACCACCTGGTTATGTGCCACATAGCCCTGCAGGCAAATAGAGTTATGTGTTGCAAAGTCTATCGCAGAGGCTGTGAGTAAGACAAATAACCTGAGTAACTGACTGCTGATTATTTGAAATATAAAGACAGCTTGTAAGAGCTCAAGTTGTATATTGTGTGGATTTCAATAAATAAACTGCCCAAAGTCATATGCATTATGTTTGTAACACTCTGAAAAACACTGTAGGCTGCTACACAAATATAATTAAGGGAGTAGCAGTGAAAGAAATGAATGAATGACAACCAGTGGTTGTAAGTGACATATGATGTGCTTCTATAATTAAATATAATAGTATATTGCCTGTAATCATAAATCAGTGGAAGAAAACAGGTAAATCTGACGACTCTTCTGCTCTACAAAACACTCTGGTGAGTGGCCAACATCCAGTCAGCAGTTCAACTCTGAATAAGCTGCTCAGTTTTAAAACTGTGGGGCTGCAGGACCAACGGGGTCCAAGCAACAGTAGGATTAGTAAATCATGCCAACTTTAAATATTTCAGTCATCGCAGATCTTTCTGCTTGTCTTACCAAGCACCAGCTACCTTTTTTAGTGAAAATGTCTCAGGCAGATGTCTTGCTGCATCACACAGGGTAGTGTTTATTCAACTGGTATCTGATTGCAATAGACAGCATGTTTCACAGTTCAGATCTGCAAAATACATCAGAGGCAAAAGGTGAAAAAAATCATATAGAGGGACACAAAAGTGTGAGCATCTTTCATATGTGAACTTACCAATCACAGAGGAATACTATAGACACACAGAGGGAGGTGATTAGTTATACAACCAAAGTACATTCTCACTAACTGCTTTTCATTACCTAAAGCTCAGTATTCACTTGAGATACTGCTATTCAACCATTCAAAATACCTGGCAGTATGTTTACATGCACCCAGCTAAAGATAATACAATTAAAGCCTTTATGATTCATAGAAAGATTTTTTTTCTCCAACAGCTTGATCTTACACGATTAATTTATTAATTGGGTTCAAGTCTGAAAACTGTGGAAGCCTTGGAGGAAATGTCTTACTTGTACAACATAATAAAAGAAGGAGAGCTTAAGTCATGTCTGCTTTCATGACGATGAATGTGCACAGTCCCTTTACACAAGCTCTAATGGGTGCATATTAGGTGAAGACAGCACTGACCTTTGTGGTAGATGTGTATATTCAAACCACAGAATGAAATACGATTATGCTAAAAAGCATAATCTTGTTTGACTGTGCAGAAAACCTAGATGTGGTAAGGGAGTTTTGCTTATGTCGATGTTGAGCAGTCCGCCGCTAAGACTAATGCATTTACACTGTCAATTTTTATAACCTTTTTAAAGACTTCATCAAATTATAACAGTTCATTTGCAGACAGGATGGGTTCAAGTAAGGTTTAGGATTGGCTCAAGCTACAGTCAGAGTATGTTTTTGTTAGAGGCTTGATGAGACTGGCAGATTGCTGGTGTTTGCAAGAACAAGTGTGAGACAATCAAGCCCCATCTGTCACAAACTTACAATGCTTTGACAAATTTCTTACTTTAATCAATCAAGAGTGTGATGTCAGCACATACATGCACTGGGAGATCTGCCATTGCTGATCTGCTTGAGAAAAGGAGGAGAAAGGAGGAGAAGATGACAGCAGGCAGAATACGCCATGATTTGCACGATGCACCAATAACAAGAAATGGGAAGTGTGAGCAACTTTGTTAGTTAGCATTTGTTTCATATGCCCTTTTCAACTGCAACCACATAATGTCTTTTTCACTGCTTAACCACACGATGTGACATGATCTCACTTTTTCGCCAGGATTCTGTGTGGTTGCATTTTATGACACACGTGGTAGAGCTCCAACTTGGTTGAATGATAAATAAAATCCAGCAACTGACAACTCAAATTAAAATGGGAATAAGGTGATGTCAAAGCCTTTAAAACGCAAGAGATGAAATGAAGAATAACTGAAATTCATGTCCTGCATTTCTGCACCGTTCAAAAATGTGTAGTTAAAACTGACACGAGGCAGACACAAGGTGGGATGTGTGGACTTTGCTAATCTCCACAAGCACAACATCAACTGCATTACAGTAGTATTTAGCTCAAGGGCACCTCAGCAGACTAAAGAGTTTCCACATTAAAGGCAGTACTCATTGCTGCTAAAAATCATCCTACTGCCCCAAATGCATTCTTCTCTCTCCTCATCCTAGGTAAATACTATCTGTAACACTGAATTTGTTTATGGCCAGACGTGGGAAGCCAGATGTGTCATTACAGATCTTGAGGTGTTTGGGCTACCAGGGAGTAAAAAAAGATCTACAGTACATTCTTCAATATTTACAAGCACCAGGAATGTGCAGAGACACATAGCAATGAAACTTCTTGGAACTAATCTAAAGGGCACAACAGGCATTATCACTGAAGACATTTCATGTGGGAAAATCACAGGTCTAAATGTGAAAATGTGTGATATTGTGTACGCTGGTTCACTGTCATTACTAAGGGTTACTGAGGCAACTGAACAATAAAGAGCCATCATTAGTGTTATACATTCTCCTTTTCCTTGAGACAAGTAAATGTGTATACTGTGAAAAGTCTACACATTTCGATAGCACATGAGCTGGCAACAACATCTAACAAATATTTAAGCATTGGTGCCACATATCCACTGTTTCCAACTTCTTAAAGTTGAGAAACTTAACATCTATGGATTTTGGACTATTGATTGGAAGAAAAAAACATCTAACGTCAGAATAACTGAAACTACATGAAAATCAAGTTCTCAAGCCTTTAAAATCCCTCCACAGTAAAGGGATGTAAGAGCCTGACTGGTGAGCTGTGAACCACAATCGGTCCCTCTGGGCCACTGCTATGAGCTGAACCACCAGGACAATAATTGGGCTTCATCATGCTGCCAGACTCCATACATACTGAGGCCAAAGAGCTTGGCCATATAATGTTAAACAGCCTTCAGGCCAACTGTGGCCTTGTGGCTTAACCAGATTGTGATTATGTCACATGGGAGACTACCCATATGACACAGAAAGTTACAAAGTTGGACATGCAGTCATATTCTTACACACAAGCAAATACACAGCGATCTGTTATTGCCACAAACTACTGTACGTTGCTTTCCGCAGCGCACAAAGCCTGATCTTAGCAAAGGGGAGGGGAGGGGAAGGATGCTGTGTGAACTGCAAAAACTGATAAGATCGCTAATGAAAAATAGATTTTCTCCCCTTCTCCTGAGAACCACCTCTGTGAAAAAAAGGATAAATAGATCATAAGAAAAAAGTGCAAGGCTGTGGAAAGGCTTTCAAAAGGAGGATAAGGGCAAGAAAAGACAATGTTTCTCCCCCTCTCTGTGCAATGGCTGCCTGCTCAGCTGAAGCTGATGCAAAATGGAGCCGCGAGAGTGAGGAGAAGTGGGGGAGCGAGGGGGCAAAAGAGGAGGTGGGAAAGGAGGGAGAAAGTGTGACACTAGTGCAGAGGGGGAGAGATCAGCAGCAGCAGTAGAGGGAGGGAGTGGAGGAGAAAAAGACCCATTTGTTTGTCTCTCATCTGTCTGGGCTCCTTCTCTCACCTTGGCCCAGATTTTCTGTCGACCTCATAAACCCCTTTTCCACCAAGACAGTTCCAGGGTTGGTTCAGAGCCAGTGCTTAATTTCGAACCAATTATTCGCGTTTTCACAGCCAAAGAACTGGCTCTCACTAAAACTGGTTTCAGAGTGGCACCAAGTCTTTACTGGTCTAGAACCAAAAACCACTTGTATCGGTTGCTGGGGGTGGGATTATCATGACCACCAAGAACAACTACAGTGTAAAAATCTGTGTATTAATTATTAGATTTGTTTAAGTGCAGTGTGACTATGTGTTGATAAAACACAGTTGATGCTAGTCAGCTAGCCAGAAGCTAAAGCTAACAAAAGCAAACATTAACATGCTATGTTTAGTTTTAACAAGAATGACAACATGATTGCAGTCCATAGCCATCACAACGAGCAGCGCAAATGAGTTGGACCAGTAGTGTTTGGATGCCAGTGTAGGTTCGTAAAGTCAGGAGCAATGTCTGTACAGAGACACTGTAGCGCTTGTTGCTCTGCTTGGCATGAAAGCGGAGACATATGCAGATGTGTACAGTAAAGTAATGACATGGATCTCTATGGTAGCTCTCTACCCTATGGAAAAGCAAACTGGTTCTTAGAGGGTTTGCACATTGAATTAACTCTGAATCAGCAGTAGCACCGGCCCAAACCAGCACCTATTTTGTGTTGGTTGAAAATGGTTATTACTGACATTATAGTGGGGGTGAAAGAAGAGGATGAGGCAGGACACACACAAAAACACACACAGACTGACACACACCCCTTGAGGAGGCCATTAGTTCTCAGTCATTATTACTTCCTAATGATCTAGTGGCACGTTGAAGATTTCACCAGAGCCAGAGAAGCCTGCTAATCTGAGCAGGCAGATGTCAAGACACTAATGTACTGGCAGCTGAGAGTAATAATGACTGCCCAGATATATACTGAGGGAATAAGAAGAGGAGGCTAGTGAGCTTTGACTGAACCAGATGGCCGATTTAAAACAGTGCTTCAAGGAATATGTAAATCTCAGACAGGTGTCAGACACAAACACCACAAGGATGGAAAATCTTAATAAGAAAACAGCAACTGGCAGGATTCATAGTGAAAAATAAATAATGTTTTGAGATAAACCTATTCCCCTGAGGGATTAGCTTTGACAATAAAGCTGCAGGGACAAGAAAAAGTAAACTCTTGTATGCAAAAATGTCAAAGATTATCTGTTTCCTGCTTCTCTAATGTGACAAATTGCTGCTTGTATTTATTTTATGTGATAGCAAGTTGAGTTTATATGGCCTTTTGACTGTTGATCTGTGATCAATATTTTCACATTTTTATAAAAATAATAATTGATTTATTGAGGAATAATCAATCTAGAAATAATATTTCTCATCGTAAAAACAATTTCCCCATAAGATTTCTGGTAGTTTGTGGCGGGTGCTAAGACACATGCAGGAAAATCTCTAATCCTATTATTATTGCCATCATAATACGTAGTCCACGACAAAGCTGAAACAACTGCTTGATTAATAATAATCTGATGGAGGGTAATTTAGCAGTGATTTTATTGATTGTTAACCAAACAAAATGGCAAATGTTGTCCAAATATTGTGCAGCTCTTAAATGTGAAGATTTGCTGCTTGTCTTTGTTTTATATTAATTCAAATTGGATATGTCTAAATCTTGGACTGTTGAATAGATAGATAAAGACATTTCAACATGAAACTTCGGGTTCTTAGAACTTGCTATACGAATTTCCTATTTATTTGACACCAATACTCTATTTACTTGGTTCATTATAATTTCAATCCACACACATGCACCTTTTTACACAAACACAAAACAACAAAGAGGCTACAAATACTACCATTCAACAACTTATGTATGTACAAAAATATAATACTTTCCTTCTTAAACCTAACCAGTAAAGTAACTACAATAGTTCACATTAGCCAAATAGAAATTATGTTGGAGTCTATCAGCTACTGTTACCAACTGACTGTTTTAGGAAGCTGTGTGCAGGAGGTTTGTCTCATGCTGTGCTGGGACTGTTCATATTTGGATAACACTGGAAAGCTTATATGCAGCCAGTAGGGGAAAAGGAAGGAGCTTTATGGGTAAATAATCTGAGTCAGTGTCGGCAGTGAAGTCCTTAATCCCCTGTGCAGAGGCTGAAAGAGCAGATGGGTCAAACTAATGATGTCCCAGAGCAGGTAAATGAACAAAACCAAAACAAGTGTGTCATCAGTGAAGGCTGTCTGTCACATCTCCACTTTATCTTCTCAATGGAAAAATGTGACACATTACTTCAAACTATCTGATCATAAATCTAAAGCATTTTCACCTTTTAAAAGACTTTTCCAGACCTCATTTATGTGCAGAGGCCAGTTTGTTAGAGTCTGTTTTGTACATGCTAAAATATTTACTGTGATTTTTTGTTTCCAGTAAAAATCTGGCAAACTATTTACAATTTGCAATAACTTCATTTCTGCTCTGTACATCCACAAAATTGACTTAGCACAGGCCAGTGAATCAATATTAAGAAAGAGTGTATATGAACAGAACTGACTACTGAAACACACACTGCCACAGCTGAAGTTAAGGTTCCTTGAATCTGGCTGTTACCCTAGCCTGTAGAAATAAAACCTTAAGGAATTGCAGATCTGGTCCGATGCCAAATTTGGATTGATCTAGTCTGAATTCACATAAAGCCAAGGTCATATCCCTCCTAAGCCAATGCATGGATTTATTTATGCCCCAAACATCATCCCCTGGAGACTCTATAAAGCAGAACATCTACCCCTGGCTTTGAAACTGGAGGCAAACTTTAGTGCCCAACAAAGAGATCAATAATGTGTCATAACCTTTTTAAAATAAGAACTGCACTCAATCAATGCTTATACAAATCCAGGACTTTCACTTTGCTGCGATACAGTTGGCCAGTGCTCTACAAGAAATTCTTTCCACCCAGGAATTAGGAAACTGACAAATGTACACTATTTGCTGAGGCAGTTTTTCATGCTCTGAGCTGCTGGAACAGCTTGTCCGAGGATCTCAAAACAGCTGAAAGTGCTGAAATCTTACAAACTAAATAACAGATACAGTTTTAATGATTTCATTTTTATATTATCTATTTTGAATTCTACTTTCCCATACACCCTTACATTCGTACTTATCACCTTTCAGTGACCTGTACAGAAAGCTGCTATAAAGTTTCATCAAATAAGTAAATTGAAATGTGAAATAGTAGCCAAATTTTAATTTTATTCTATCAATTTATAAGTATTTCTATGCAGTATATAAATATTTAAGAAATACTTATAAGACACTATAATCCAGTTATATTTATAAGCAGTTAAACCTGCCAAACTTTCAAGCAAAATGTGCTGTCTCTTCTTAATTTGTCAGGTAAATATCTACCTTATAAAAATACAAATGCACAGAGACCTACACCTGCTACTTCACACAACGGTTCACTGTTAATACCACCTTTAACTCTCTCAGGCATTCAGTACAAGTTAAGCAGTGGTGGCAGTCTTTTCTTTGAGCCGTCTGTCTGAGGCTCAATAAGCTTTAATAAGGATTCCAGTCTACAGCTGGTGTAAAAATGAAGTGCTGTCACTATCAACAGAACAGGCAGTATGAACACAGGCGGGACCAACACTTTCAAAAGCTGCCCTAACAGCAGAAAGAAGATAACACACACCAAAACATCCACCCAAACACAGTGGTAAACAAGGCAAGCTTAAACAGATGACAAATTGCACAGTTTATAATCATTTGTAACACTGAATGTGACTTATTTTATAATAAATGTATTAAAATATGTCATGTTGATTCATGCTACCTTTTTTAAAGGTTGAAAAACACTCCCAGACATCACATTTCTGTTGCAAGCAGGCAAATATCAGTGATTCCATTGCTTTATATAAACAGAACTGTAAAGTGAAAATTACCACTGCTTGGGCATTTTAATTGGATGTTTTTTAAGTGACAGAAATAACAACAAAATGTTTCAGCCTATTCTGCTGCTGACAGAGATGAGGAAATGTTTGTGGTTGCAGGCACTTTGAACAGGGTGAACAGACAGCAAATACATTATCACAGGTTATGTTAACACTCAAATGATCATGCTTACTCCAAGCTATTTTTGTGTTGTGTTTCCACAGATTTACATGTCATTGTTGGAGCCATTGTTTGGCAGAATTTTATGAGTGCAGCAATAAGGTATTCAAGTCTGCTACTCAGGTAGCACAGCAGTGTTGAGTGCACAAATACCACATTAAATATCAAATTCCAGCATTTAAAATTCAGCTGATGTAAAATAAACTTATTATTAACAGCAGAATATGCCGAGTATACTGTGACAAAACTTCCCTTTCACCATTTAAAATTATTTGTGATGCAAGTCGAAAGGGTCCAC
The DNA here is from genome assembly GCA_032362345.1 of Sandelia bainsii. Lineage (NCBI taxonomy): Eukaryota > Metazoa > Chordata > Actinopteri > Anabantiformes > Anabantidae > Sandelia > Sandelia bainsii. The sequence continues at coordinate 7,488,458 of JAUMHL010000015.1, forward strand.
ATAGTGCTTCTACTTTAAACACCAACAAGCCAATTAATTTTATGATCTTGCATTTCAAATATAAAGCCTTCAACTTCGATGTAACTTGTTACGGCAACTGTAAAATAAATATAGTTTAGAATCAAAGCTACAGCATTGAGCATCAGAGTCTCAAAAATGTGAAGTTTTTGAGTAAAACCTTGCAATATTTTGCATGAAGGGCTCAGATCATGATGCTCACTAAATAGGAATTTCATGTCAGTTCAAATATGTTCCAGTGAGCTCCAGGTTATTTCCAGGTACATTATTCTAAATTAAAGGTAAAAATCAGGTGCGAAAAGAAAGGCTTAAAAATGTTTTCCCCATTCTTGACTCCTAATAAAACTAGTAACAGCCAGTCAATAGCTTGGCTGCATCAGAAAGTACAGTTGTGTGTCAGCTGCAGGTAAAAGTAATTTGCTCAGCCTAGCAACGACTGAGTCGTGTAGAAATACCAGAGAGAGAGAGAGAGATCACACACCTCTATACACACACACAAGCAAACACGACACACTTAAGTCTCATTACTGCTCAACCTGACAGCTGAATAGCATTACGTTATCAAACGCCTGCTGAATAAAATTATCTGTGATGACGTGGATTATCGAGTGTCTGTAATCTCAATTTGCTGTTCACTACTTTTTGTAAATTATATAGGGGAATAGTGAATAAGTGAATAGGGAGTGATTTCTGACACCGCTTATGTTTTCCTTACTGATGTGTAGAAACATGTCTTAAAGGGAAAAGTCCCTAGCCTGTACATATGGCACAGCACGTAACCCTGCTATACTGGTTGATTTCAGGAAGTTTTGTGATTTTACTGAAATGCAGAAAGTCTATGTCTATCTATGAACATCAAATGTTTAAAAATTCTACATGCTGCCACTGTAACAAATTGCATCCTATCAACCACTGAGTGTATGGTGATGATTACCATGTAGCTCTTTGATATGAAAATTTTTATTCAAACCATTTATGGCATTGTGGATTTTTACTCAAAACAATATTACCATTTCCCCAAATGCACACTTATCATTGTTGATGCAGTTTCCTCTTTGGCCCAGCAGCTCTCACACTGGACGAGCACACTACATGCTGCATGCCATTTCCAACAATCAATATTTAGCTTAATGGTGGCACTTCTGTGTAAATGTAATGTCTTTATAAAGGTCAGAACTGATAGCTAACCTCAACCTAATGTCTGTAATTAAATAATGATGTGCACGTGTGGCCAGAGAATCTACATTTTGAGATAAAGCAATAACTATAAAACATAGAAACGCTGTTCTGTATGAACGACAGAAACTAAAGACTTCTCAGTGCTACAATTTAAGAGATGTGGTGCTAGAAGGTATTGTGCAATATAAAGTTTTAGTTGGACAAGTTGGTTTTCAGTCATCTTTTACACTGATTTACAGTCTCACGTCAACGTATCTTACTCATGACTTGACCTAAAGTTACCCCTACAAGAAAAGTGACAATGAACAGGTCTGACAACAGCAATGTAGATAATTACACAACAAGAAACCACATCACAACGAAAACCTCAAACATACACAGACGCTTTACTGGAACAGTAAGAAGACAAAGAAAATGAGGTGTAAAATGCGCATGCATGTGCAATTTCAGCATATAACACATCTTACTGTATAGCACCATAATACAACTGAATTACAGGGGGACCTCTGGGACTGTTCACATTTGCTGCATTTGTTTTTTCCTTACTGTATTACTTTCATAATTATTTAAGTAAATTTGATTGATCTTATATAATTACTTAAATCATGTAGTGGTTAGCACTGTCACCTTTGATTGTACTCCCCGTTTCTATGTGGGTTCTCTTTGGTTACTCCGACTTACTCCCACCGTCCAAAGACATAAATGTTAGGTTAACTGGTGACTCTAAATTGCCCATAGATGTGAATGTGAGTGTGAATGATTGTCTGTCTCTGTATGTCAACTCACCACTCGCCCTATGACAGCTGGAATAGGCTCCAGCACCCCCACTACCCTTAAGAGGACAGCAGTCAGGATAATGGATGGATGGATAGTTCAATTATATCAAATGACAATGCTTCTCTTGGGTTACTTTCAGTGCTTAAAGATGTGTTTTCATTAATAGATTTAGACAGACTAATAAAGGCAGGTGGCAGTAAATTTTAGTTTTTCTTTCCCATTATCTTAACTGTGCTAAAAACTGCCAAAGGCTGGTCAACAATATGAAGGGGAAATATCGTTCTTTCTATACCCAACATCTTGAATCAAGGTCAGTGTGTAATAGGCTCCGACAAATGTCAAACCCATTACATAATCTCCTGAGCCGTGTCATTATAAGCATATGGCTCTAACACAAAGCACACTGCAGCTGAGCGTTGAGAGCCTCTGGCTTAGTAACGGCACGTAAATGGCATGACTCAGACAGGGCCCAGGTCTGCTCTTTCCAATTCAAATCTTTAACTTATACAACACTTGTTAATACATTTATGACATTATTAGGATTCATTTATAAAGTCAATCTGTGTTGCAACATATGGACATCCATTTGCTCTCTTAAACAGAAGCTGCCTGAAACTAACCCACAATCTCGTCAAAAATTCTCCTCAAAACCTTGAAAACAAAAACGAATACCTATTACATATTCACTGCTACCCATTAGTACCTTCAAAATTACAACAAACTACATGATGTGTGTATACTACTGAAGGGCACCATTATGTCATTCTCAGTCCATAAAGGATTTCTGAGAAGAGTCAGTGCAAAAAGCCAAACAATTCAAGCGACAGAGGAAGGACGAGGGACTGTTCACCATTTCCGTTAATGCTCAGTGTTATTTAAAGGTTTAAACAATGACATGTTCTTCATATCACATCAGCCACTGTTAAAAAGTTAAGTAAAAAATGCTGAATTTCAGCTTCCAATGGTTAAATCCCCATGGCAAGGGTACAGCTTAATATTCATCACTATGATAGTGAGGCCATTCAACAGCAATTTGTCCAACTATGATTTCTTCAGTACAAGCTACAGCACAGTGCATTTCTATTTGGCATCAGACCAACTATACACACATTTATATTAATGTGAAGACATCTAAACAAACAGTTTGGCAGCCAAATAAACTATGTTTCTATGTTTGCTAGTTGTCTATATTACTACTATGATTGTGTATATTAGTAAATCCAAGTACTACAGTAACAGACAGCTGGAAATATCCCTTGCTGAAAAAGCAGACAACCTCTGCAGTGCACTGCACTTGGGCATTAAAACATAAGGCCTGCTGTGAATGTTTACATGGAAGAGGTCAAAGGTCACAGTGTGTGTATGTGTTGTTTATACTTTTCCACTTTACACAGACATAAATGATTACACCATCCCAACAAAGCTATGTATAAACCCACAAATTACATTCAGTGAACGGTTTTAAAGAAAGGTTTACCCACAACTAACAAAAGAAATAAAACAGCACAAGTTGTTATAATAACAGGCAATGTTAGCTGCCCTGCTGCACCTGGCTGACTAGAAGGAAGTTAAATATATTCATGTAAATTTGTGGTTGATTGTTTGATTTAACTTCCACTTGGTGGCTTCGGCTCCGATTCTTCTCTTATAGATGCTGTGTGTGGAATAAGCATAAAGGCATTTTATTAAAATAAGGTATAAAACTAAAATATAGAAATTATACAGGTTCCTAATGTGATACAATATTAATTTGTAAACCACCAGTTGCTATATTGTTTATCCTGTGGTAGCGACATCCTCACTTTAACATCTCTGTCTGCATTAGTTTGCCAGAAATTTAAATCTGTAACTATAAATATTGATAGGAAATTAAATATCCTGCAGTAATGATTTTCATTCATTTCACTTGATTCAATCAAACTCAATCAAATGAGGTGTTTATGCTTTGTGTACAACAATATAAAAGAGGTTAAAGCATGTTAAGATATAATGTTTAAATAGTTTTTGAATATACCCAATACACTTGCATATCGCTGCATGACATATCTAATATACAGTTCTGCTAAGCAACTGTTTCCTCTCAACAAATTACATTTTACATGCATTCATAATTTGTTTATCGAAATGTTTGTTTAATAAAAATATACCAACATCTGGTAAAGAATCAGACTCTGCATGTGACAGGTGTTCATAATATAATTAGAAATATCTTAACTACACAACAGCAATAAAGCTTTTTATCAACGTATGCAAATGCAATTCTCACAATGTTTGACATGTATTTCTAAACTTGCTCTGAAAGATAAATGTGATTTGTGCAGTGTGTGTGGTGGAAACACTGAATGATAAAGAAGACGAGCTGGTAGGCAAGCAGGCTGCAGATAGCAATCCAACAAGTCGGCCTGGATGACAAATCACATGGCTGACTGTAAACAAAGCAGTTATGCAACAATCTGAGATTCGTGCACACTGCCAGGAGGCACTCTGACCCACTATCGACCACCCTGTAACTACACTGCACAGGGTGTGCTGCACATAGGTCAACGTGGGAGGGGAGCCCGTTTAAACCTGCAGGGCTGGTTGGTGGAGCCCATCCCCCCTAATGTGAGTCATGTTTCCCCGCTCAGTGTTTCCTGTTTCCCGCACAGAAGGGGGCGGGAAGGGGAAAAGAAGCGCCATAATAATATTGTTTAACATGCACCAGCTCAAACTGCAAATACTGCATTTAAAAACATCCATGTAGTGCAATGCATTGAACGAGCAACCTGTTTATTAGCCGTGTGAAAAAGTCACCACTACTCTGAAAACTTAAAGGCAAGAAGGAGCTGGGATGCTGATGTTGACACAGAAAAAAAAGTAGCACGTTTTAATCTCACACTATATGTCTCTGAGTATGCAAACAAAGCTGCCATGGGTTCATAACAACAAAGTCAGCAACAACGTGGCAAGCAGCGTTTGAGCAGATGACAAACCCAACCAAATAAAGCCCCGCACGGCAGGAGGGCAACAGTGTACAAGCATAATACGGCTGTGCAAATGAGAGAAGGTGATGCTCTGAATCTTGCTTTGCAAAGAGAAAAAAACACGTCACACCGCATGGCTCTGTTGACAAGCCAAACTCCAGCGCCAGGTGGAAACCGGCGGCAAAACGGGCCGGCGCTGCGGCAACCACTTGCCCTTCTTGCAAGTTGTCTTGCCGAAATTTCAGGGCTAGCTCACAAGCTAATGGCTCTGCTAGGCTATAATGTAACTGAGGAAGAGAGAGAAAGCACATTCACCTCCGTTAGCCGCTAGCGCCCATCCCCCAACCAACCAGTCTTCCCTGTCTGTGTCCACCATCTTTAATCTGTGCTCCGTCTCCCTACCCACCACACAAAACACGACAAAAACACAAGACACTCACCTTTAACGACCATCGCCGAATCGATTATCACCTGCCGAAATAATAAATCGATTTTCGTTTTAATATCGGGCGTATTTTAATATTGAAAATTGGCCGAGCGAGCGGAACCGCGCCTTGAGAGAAGAGCAGCAATCCTAAACCGCCATCTGGTGGTATTTTCCTCTCTGTGATGCAGCGGGAGCGGCGCAGCCTCAGACCGAGACACAGCTGCCCCCTGGCGGACACACCGAGCCTCGGCGGACACGCGCCTCGGGGGGGGGGGGGCGAGCATGCGAAGGGAGGGACCGCAGGACCCCGCAAACCCAACACTCACGGGGAGGCGCACATGAGCAGGGAGACTACCGCTTCCTTCTCTCTGCTCCACAAATATATGCCTTTTAAAATATAAAACATGCAAATAATTTTAAAGGGTCTAAATTCTCAAAAACAATACATCAATACTTTCTAATAATACTTTGGAATATTATAATAATAACAGCTATTACAACATGGCCAAGATCTATGTGTCAAAATACTTATTGTACTGTATCTATATGTTAATACAATAGGAGAGGTATTCCTAGATAAATATGATAAGTGGGTCATATATAGCTGGTAGAAGAAGTAGATTATACTGTATATTGTAGGCTATAGTGTATATATATACCGTATATTTTACCTCTCTGAGTCAAAAATCTATTAACCAGCTCCAGATTGTACAGAACTCAGCGGCGAGACTCTTAACTAGAACGAGGAGAAGTGATCATATTACACCTGTTTTAGCTTCCTTACACTGGCTCCCAGTATGTTTTAGGATTAATTTTAAGATTTTATTGCTGACTTTTAAAGCCCTTCATGGCCTTTCCCCGAGTTTTCTCTGACCTGTTAGCACCTTATGGACCCGCACGTAATCTGAGATCCTCTCATAGGGGTCTTCTGCATGTTCCTGAGGTGCGACTTAAAACTAGAGGTGATAGAGCTTTTGCTGTTAGAGCCCCTAAACTTTGGAATGACCTACCCGTGAATATTAGATCTGCAGAGTCAGTAACATCTTTTAAATCTCTTCTTAAAACATACTTTTATCCGAAAGCCTTCCCTGATTTTAGTTAATTTTACTGACTTGTTGGTCATTTTATTTTGATCTTTTCTTGCCTTATGCTGCATGTCTTCTGTATTATTGCTTTCATTTTTTGTTTTATTGTTCTATTGCTTCTACTGTTCTTATTATTTTATCTTAATTTTTATGTGTTTTTGTGTGTATGTTACTTTGTAACGTAGGTTTAGAAAAGTGCTCTATAAATAAAGTTTATTATTATTATTATTATTATATACTAATTAATACAGTCTAATACAACAGTTCTGAAATAAACCTTTTTTTGATGAGTATATAGTGTTCTGTTCTGTTGAAAGAGAGTGATGAGAGAGGTGATTATTTTGCGGCATGTGGTTTGTGGTGCTGTTGGACTTTGTTGAATCAGAGAGGTCCTTCTCTTATTTAGCCTAAACTCAGCAATACATATAAGGCAGACAAGATATTTTAAGCAGCTGTCAGCATAACCTAACAGGCAAAAATAATAAAAATAAACTGGCAACTGACTGTATATACAAGAGGTGGAACTAACAATAATTATCATTATCGATTAATCTGTAGTTTATTTTCTGTATTCAAATGTCTTGCTTTTAATATCACATGTGACAATGAAAAGGAGCTTTAAAATAACTTAACCAGAGATGCTGGCATTGGTAAATATTTCTCAAAAAACTGCAGGTATTAATTGATTTTCCAAATAGTTGATGATGAATTTTCTTTCAACTGATCAGTTAATTGACTTATTGACTAGGCAATCATTGCAGCTGTAATGACCTCAATAGACATTAATGATTCTAGCTCAACATGTTGAGTCACATACAATACAAAGTCACTTAGCTTGCAAAATAAATGTTGGTACATTTGTGACCTTTGACCTTATACTTGATGCTTTCTCTCTCTCTCTCTCTCTCTCTCTCTCTCTCTCTCTCTTTTTTTATCTCCACCACTAGAGTGTGTGGCCAAAAACCTTTGACATTTCTCTCCATGAGGTCTCTGGGCTTGCATTGGATGTGCATAAATCCAATTACAGAGCCGGGATAAACTCACATTACTCACTCCTGCTCGCCATGACCTGATAATGCTAGAGAGAGAGAGACAGAGAGGAGAAACAATAGCTTTAGTTAATTATATTAGTTCTGCTTTAGGGTCATTAAGTGGATATCAAACACCTGTGTGTAAGAGAGAGAGTGAGTGCATAAAACGACAATAATACAATATATATTATATAATATATGATATAATTTCTATTGGGTACACCTATTCTGCATGAAATAACAGCTAAGGCAGTGACGTGAACGCACACACTCACAAACAAATGCATCAGGTGGTGTTTTGCCAAACAGACGGACTGTTGTTTGCCATAGCAACAGCACATCTTGCCCATAAAAGCTGCAGCCAGATTGCCCCCTGAGGGTTATTTCACAAACACACAAAAATGTTGAGATGTTATTATCCTCTACTTTTTGGTGTAATAAGGCATTCAACGAGCACCATGTGTATCAGGAAAACATCAAGGAAAAAACATCAACAAAGCTGACCTTTTTCATAATTATTTTGAAATTAGTTAGAGGAATATTTTGCATATGTTGTATGTATTAAATGAAAAATAAGTTAAATGTGTATCTTCTGTCTATGTATTTATTTTCTCATAACTGTGCTCACATATTAAGTAACATTCAAAGATCATGAGCATGTGATGAACGTGAACATACTATCATCCTTTATTTGTCTGACACTTTATTGTATAAAAACAAGGGTTTTCATAACAACATATAAGTTATGAGCACAGTGATGCTCCTATAACATCCTCAAGCTACATTTCTGAGCTTCACTTTTTAATGTAAGTTGAAGTTTCAATATTCTCTATGTCGGATTTCGTGGCTATCATTGCCCTCACTTACACACAGATGCGACTCCTGCACAACTGAGCCTTAAAAGAGGCAACAAGCACATAAACACTACATGCCACCACTTACTGTCTGGCTGCTTATTAATCTATTACCTACATTTTTTCAACCATATTCTGTGACACTCAGGCAAAAGACATCTGCTTGTGCAGGGCATTGCAGCATGCTGCAGTGTTTTGATCTGATTTCAATTTCACAACAGTAAAAGTCTTCTCTAAAAATTATGTTGTACTAAGGTGAAAATCTGCACAGTATTTAAGTTCATGAATGTGTTTCCTTGAGATTATACCATACTTTTTAAGTATGCATGTGTGGTGCAGTGTTGAATTATATAACCAATAGACTGTGTCTGCGTCAGACTTTCTGGATCTATTTTTGTGCTATCACTGTTCAAATTTTGAGTTTTGATGCAGTTTTTTGAGAACATCTAGCACATAGACAAACAAGGCAATACGTAGATGCACTCACGCAATCAGATAATCCACAGTGACATAAAAACTTTTCCTGGGTCTGTAACCATGGAAACAGAGGGTGTCTGGTGCAGTATTGGTGGAGCAAACCCTTTCAGACTGTCAAAGTAATCACAGGTTATTGCGCCGCTAGTCAAAAGCACTGACAAACACCTTCGTCTGTGGGAAAACACAGGCCCGACGGGCTTGAAGGGTGCTTTGATGATGGTTGCATGGACTCACTTCACATCTCTCCTCTTTTTCTTTAGGCTGAAACACGTCATTTGACGTATTGAGAGTTATGCAATAAAGGTCTGTTTTATTCTTTGCTCTGTTTCATCTCTGGGGCTGTTGACTAACTGTAAGGATGCTCCATTTTTAATTTTATCTGACCTTGCTTGCATTTTCATTGGCTTTATTTTTAAACAAGGTACCTCTCACACCCTTTTCTGACTCCAGTATCCACATGTGTCTCTTGCACTCCCTTCCCGCCCTCTTTTCTACCACAATAATGTAAAATGTATGAGTGCAATGGTAGCATGGAAAAAATGATTACAGTCTATCACAACCTCACTTGTGAACAAGGCAGTCATCATGTGTCACATCCACCTCCCTCAATGGACACACACACAGATGATGGTGAACACAGTCAGGGTTTTTTTTTGTCACACCATCATGCAGCCCACATTCTGAGTTTCCCCTGGTGTGTGTTTTTTTTATACTTTTATTTCTGTGACTCCTTTGCTTCTCCTCTCCACAGGCAAAGGCCTGATGATGAATGTGCCCTGTGTGCGGTTGCAGTTCACTGATTCCTGGGGAATATTAATTCATTTTGAGCAAAAACTCATGTGTATTAGTTCTTCTTTATTAGTTCTTGAACTCACCAACCTGTTTATTAATTTGCTAAAACTGTAAATGTAGTGTCCATGAATGGTAAAATTACATTTACAGACTGCTGACTACAATGTCTTCAGTGTCGAACAAGTGTGAAATTAGAAGACACGTCCCACATGTGTGTTAATGTATGTGTGTGTGCAAACATGTGAGAAACAAAAGAGAGAATATGAGTTTCAGAGAGGGACAGAGGAAGAGAAAGAGAGATGAGACTGCAGCAGCTACTGAAAGAAACCCAAATTTAGGGCACTCAAAGTTGACTTTTCCCTTTCAGCTGCCTCTCTGTTCTTCGCCATACTCTATAATTTATTTCATATTGACCAGAAATGGAGCAAGAGAGGCAGCCAGTGCAGAAGACTTCTTGATTCTGACTCTCACTTGTGCTTGAATTCACCAAAGACCTCACAGCCTTTTCCTTTGTCCTTCTATCATTTCCGTCTTCTTTCCTCTACAGTTGCCATCTTCTTCTCCTCTTCTTTCTCTACTTCCTCCCTGCTGTCAGCTCAGGTCTGCTGCACTTAGCATATTCTTATCACAGCAAGTCACCAACTCCTCCCTGGAGGTTGTGCCTTCAAGTCTGAATATGATGAGCCTATTCCTAAAACCCGGCAGAGTAGTTGCTGGGATTTAAACAGCGCTCTAAATAGCCTGGTCTGATGTACTTTTATTCACCGTAACCATGGAAACACTAGATAGTCCTTTTCATCCTCCGAGACATGGTAAGAAAGAAAGAAAACAACTACAAAAATATTCCCAAGGACCAACCCTTTACAAAACAGCACACAACCAAATTAACTTTTTCCATCACACCTCCATTTGTCCAAATTGAACTCAAACTATTGAACTCAAACTGTCAGTTTGAGTAGCTTTTTCAGGCCAAAACATGGTGTGTTAAATATACAAACAAGTACAAGTAAGTCTGCTCAAATGTCTGTTTTCTAAATCAGATGAAGTTTTTAAAAGCACTGCTGCAAAGCAAAACTTTGCTCTGACATTGCTGAAATTATTATTGAGTGTGTTCTTTGAAGAGGAAACCAGAGTTTTGATGGTGCAGTAAAATAAGTCTTGCATTTCTTGCACAAATGGTATCCCAAATGACTTAAAGCACTTAAAGCTGCACTTGTTCAATATTTTTAAATGAACAATGGATTAAATGACCATGTGTAATGCAAAATGTGTCATTCATAGTGAAAGAAACAAAGAGAATCTTCCCCTTACTATGCAGTTCCTCACTGCTCTAGCATGTAGCATTTTTAGATTCAGCTAATTGTTTTGGTTTATTGGCGCAGAACTTCACTGTTTTCTTTTTCTGCTTTTATCAATGTCCTTTCCAGGGAAAAAACAGAAAAGCAAGTTGTACGCTACCTGTCTCAGCATCAAATGGCAGATAGACAGAGGAGCATTTAGCCATTAAATAGCCACATTTCTTCCAAGGAAATACTAAAGACAAAACCACAAGTAAAAGAAGGAATATTGAACTTATATTCTTGAAACATGAATTAACATTGATGTTAAAGCTGAAAAGTGTCTGCTTGAATGTTGCTTTTCTGTTTAAACATTGTTGTGTTTATGGGCTTTTCTGCTGCCTCAGGAGACTAGTAAATAAATCCAATAATACTGGTATAACATTTATATATATATATATATATATATATATATACACACAAATTGAGTAGCGTGTAGTTCAGTGGTTTGACTCCTGGTTTCTCTTGACCACACATCAAGACAAGACACCAGAACCCCAAAGTAGTGCCATCATCTACTGCAGCTGTCCAACATCAATTTCCTCAAGGGAATCAGTAAAGTATGTCATCATAACATACTACAACCATTTTGTAATAAATGTTCTGGTTGGTAGACAGCAGACACTGTTCATTAGACCTTTTTCACAGTGGACATGAAGGAATCTTCATGAATGAGAAATATCAGTAGTCTATAGTGCATGGCATATTTAGCAGGAAGACTTGTACTCTCACTCTGCCTTACAAGCATGTGGCTTAAAACCATGAAAAACCGAAGAAATGGAAACTTCTGGGATGGAATATCTAATCTTATTGTAATATATTCTCTGATTATTGTCGTTTAGGTGGATCTTTAAATTGCACTCCAAATTAAAGGCATCTTTTGGATTAAAGATTCCCAGATCTTAATTGTCTCTCTTGCTTATGTAAAGGATTTAGGATGCTGCATGATGATATATCACAGTTACTGTCCTGGCTTTTTTCACAGAGTAAAGAGCTAATTGGTGAAGGCACAGGGAATTAGTGACCTTTGTTAGGTTGTTGTTGATATTTAGGGGCTATATTATTTATGTAATCTAAATATCTGGAGCAATTAGCCAACATGGAGAGAAGTATTTTGGTTTTCATCATATGCTCATGGGTACACACTGTATTTGATCTTGATATTGACTGCTGTGCATCCCCCAGCATCCCAGTGGAAGAGTCAATGTAACGTAAGGTAATGTAAAAGCAGCCAGAGGCCTCTTACTTAACAACAGTGAGCCCAGCTGCATTTGGCAAAGGTTAATGTAGATTGAAATGGAACAGAGCACACAAGTGTTATGGCAGCAAAATGTCAAAGCAATTACTGTCAGGTTTCAGTAAGATGAAAGCGAGTGAGGCTGTGCAGGGTTTGTAAGTCAAGCAGTGGAAGACACAGCAGAGAGAGACGCTCCTTCAGAACCTGTAATTGATAGAACTTGTGATTGTTAGAATATCCTTCACCAACATGCTGCCATAGCATCTTCAAATTTCCGACAAAGGCTTTACACAGTAGTGAAGCTGCGCGGAGTTGCTCCTGATTCTACCACTATAGTGTTGTTGATGCCCGACAGTAATGTTGGGTTCTAAGGCCTGACTTGCAGTTTTGTATTTCAGTTCGTCTGAACAATATAGTTGAGGTTCAGGCTGTGTGCAGGCCAGTCAAGTTCTTCCGCACCAATCTTAGAAAACTATAGCTCAAGGGAGCTGGCTTTGGGCATAGTGGCATTGTCATGTTAAACAGGGAAGAACTTTCGAAGCACTTAGTTATGTGCTAATCATGGGGTCGGGCTGATTCAATCAATGAGTGAGTGAGTGTGAACGACAGGCGTTTAAATGCGGCAATTTGTCATTAACTTTTCCCTTCATTCTAACTAATGTGCCTGATCTAATTATATGTTTTCTTTCAATTACTTTTGATGTTGTTGTAGTTTATTACATAACAAAGCACACAGCAAGTGTTTTTACTTAAAATCTGATTTAAAATGTTTACTTCTTATACATTTTAAATCTGATCTAGGAAATATTTAATTAAGATGATGCCAATCCGGGCCAGATGGACCCACATGGGATGCCTTGAGTTAAAATGAGTTTGTGGACCCTATCATCACCACTATACTACTATCTCTCTGTGCATTGTGCTTGCTGTTTCTTACATATTTATGTCTTATGTAGTATGGGAATATGCGACATAAGAGCACAGTGTAGCCCTAATTAAGAATTGTATTAAAATATTTTTTATGTGGGAGCTGGTTTGAAGGCTGTGTTATTGTAATTTAGCTGTACAATTAATCACATTTTCATGGGAAAAAGAAAAACAGAAACATATTAGATAGACACTGACAAAAAAAAACAAACAGCACCAATATGAAGGTGATGGGAAGATCATTACAGAGACACCCTCAAGTTTCTCACTGAAGACATTTTGTGTTAATGTGTATTATGTACCTAAAAAAAAAGATGTCCATTTGGTTTTTTTTAGATTAGTTCCACTTTTCTTATCCTTAAAGATTAGTTTACCCTATCCTGTTTCTCTCTCTCTCTTCATCTCTCGCTCTCTAGCACAAACAGTGGGCTGATAGACAACAATGACCAGAGGCACAGTTCTGATATTCACTGGACGTCACGCATGCTCAGACGTTATGATCAGCACCCCCTCCTCCTCCCTCCAATCTCTCTCTCTCTCTCTCTGAGGAGGGGCGTTTGGTATCAGTGTTCAGATAGTGATGGACTGACAGCAGGTCGCTATAAAACACGCATTTTCCTCCCGCAGAGTGAGGTGAGGTGGCCGCAGGTGTTGGGTCTGGTCTGACTGAGGCGCGCCGCTGTGCCCTTGAGAGAGGAACCAGACTGGCGCAGGAGAAAGAGGAGTAGAGGGTGAACGCAAATGGCCAAGAAGAGGTGATGGAGCGTTGGAGATGCTCGGTAAATGACTGAAGCTGACCGAGAGTAAAGTTTAACCCGCTGGGATCCGCTGGTTTGCGGTGAAGCAGGTGAGTTGAAGCGGTGTACGCATAGTTTTGACGATAGGTGTAGACTTCAAATATCTCACCTGATGGTGTATTGATTGGCCCATGTTATGCAACAACATGAAATTACAGCATGCCACTAATTGCGGAACAGTCTGAGGACTCAGTCGGGAATCATCGATTCAGCTTCCTTGTGCCAATTCGCGTACGCAAGAAGAATGAGCGAGTGCGCGTTTCTCCCCATTCAAGAATTTGTCGTGGGTCACATATACAACACATACATGACTTTTGATAGCTGTTAACAAGATCTCTCAGTCTGTCCGTCCTGGTAGGTGCATACAGCGTCGAAACAAGCAGCGATATAATGTCCCATTATGCAAAACGACTATTTAATTGAATAGAAAAGCGACATCACATGCAGCATTTCTCTATGCTGTCAACCCGCAGGCGTCACAGGGGCGCATCACCAAGGAACCTAGATAACCTTGAGAATAACATCTCCCTTCACACCGGCTACAGACGCACACCCACTCACTTAAACACACATACGCATGCATTTACTACATAATAACATGCAACAACCCTAAAAAATTTGAACACATAAAGGGTATTTTCACATTGACAACATTATATTATGCAGATTATAAGAGCTAATCAATCATACTTATACGCTATGACAGCTGCTTGATTGTTCCATTATTAATTAACACTGTAGTGATACCATGTGTAAAGTGATCAAATATATTAATGCTGTCAAAGTCATGTAAGGCTTTAGAGTATGTTCATCAAATAAAAAAGATACACACATAAAAATACACAAGGATCACAGTGAATAGTTAAATTTTTCCTTTCATCAGAAGAACTGTATCTTCTAAACCTGAGCTTTATCTGCCGATGTTCTCCCGTCCTACAGTACCAACGTTGGCTCATAGAAGCTCACTTTAGGGTTGTGTAAGGTGTGAAACAAGGTTGTGAGAGAAGCAGCAGTGGCAGCAGCAGTGGCAGCAGCAGCGCTGCGGAGGCAAGCTGCATCACCCAGTATGGTAAATTGTACAGACACGAGTCAGACAGGAACATCCTGATCTCTTTATGCTCTTTGTGTGTTCATAGAACAGCAGATTAGGTTTCATCTAACCGTTGGTGAGAGTAGACTACTGGACCTTCTCAGATGTCATCAGAGCAAACTCATGCCTGTGGCTATTGCTTTAAGCTTCAATCAGTTTATATTGTCAGTTCAATTCAGATTCATATTTCACCATCTTCGTACACAGAATATTGGAGATGATTTGGAAGAACTGAGGTTGAGTTTTCAAACCAACCTTTATGACCAGGGAAAAACCTTACACCACAACACTCCTGTTGTGATTTGTAAGCTTGTACATGCATGGAATACTCCAATTTCCAGAGTCAAAGTCACATAATCAGCCACAAATTCATAACCTGCCAAATCACAAGGACTGCAACAGAGAGGAACAGAAGCCAGCTGTCAAAACAGCTTTTACTCCACCTGCTGCAGCCACATCATTCAGCCAGACCTTGAGCTTGATTAGGAAAACATCACAAAAGGTTTTTACAACCTGATGCACGTTTGTTATGCATACATGGTGATCAAGGTCTAGTGATATGATGATATACAGTACATAAAGAGATGATAGAGATCATAAAAACTTAAAAAAATGTGTTCAACTAAGATTTCTCTGTACTCTTTATAGGTCATTATGGATGGGCAATATCCACGACTGCTTAATGGCAGAGCTGGGGTTTAATGCCATTTGCATCAATGTACAGCACCTTTATTTTCTGGGTGTTAAATTTGCAGGAGTAACCTAAAATTACATTTACATGCATAAACTGTTTCTTTGTCGTCTTTACAAAATTATCAAAACATACTGTATTTACACATTCCAGTATTGCACAATAACATTAGCCTATATTTACTATTGTCAAAGATTCCATCCATGTCACCCAATCCTTGTGATTGCCATATGATCTTAGAAGTATTTTTACTAAATTACACAATTTAAAGTATAAATTGAAACAAATATGCAGCATGCAAGTGAGGTTTGCAAAATGAGACCATTTTCATCCTGCTCATGCTGATATGTTTCCCTTATCAAAACAAATGCCATACTTGCAGGCGCATGTGAGAGTCTTAGGGGAACTGCTAATTTATTTGCCATTTGCAAATCAGTCATTGTGACGATTTGTGAGCAACTCTGTGAGACAACGCATCATGTGAAAATGGCCTGCATTCTGACAGAAACCAATGGACTAGTGAGTGTTTTACACTCTAAAATGCAGCAGTGTGACGTGTAGTACTTGCGTGGCCATATTGTTCTGCTGCTGCAGATGTAGGTCATCTGTGGAGCAGGACCTTGAGAAGAAGAGTCAAAGGGATAGATAGAAAATTAAAGGAGGAGAAAATGGTGACAGAGGGATGTTACAGACATGGAGGTAGATTTGATGAGACATGGGGTTCATATTCCATTTTTTTGTAAGTAAAAGCTGACAAATCTAATATTGTTTATATTTATTTATTTTTTCCCTGCTTGAAAGTACTGAATGAGGACGTGGAAGGGAAAGAGACATAGACAAAAGGACAGAAGAAATAGTTACAGCCAGAAAAAGATAAAACAAAATGCAGACAGGAAGCACTCACTTACATAACTGTCAGTGCTCACTATCTCTAACCCACCATGAAGGTCAGGTTATTCAAGAAGACTAAGAGGCTAATAGCTTTGCTAATCTGCTATTATGATTGTGTATAATTTGGCTAATATGGACTTAATGTGAACTTTCATCACGCAAAAAACAATTAAACTGCTGATTGCTGAGACCCACAGAGCTGGCATGTATTTGCTGCCAAACATGTGGGGCACATGGGAGGATGTGAGTCACTGCTATTATTATCTTGTATATTAAACATATATGAGATATCAAGCAGCATCTGAGAGAGACACAGCATGAGGAAGAATGAAGCTTTGCGAGAATGTGTGTAAAATACAAATTGTATGTGTCTCTAAAACGTGTTTACTTTGTCCTCACAGGTGTTTGTCTTCTCTGAAGATTTAAAATGGAGTCCACTCACCTGCTGGGCAGCTCGAAGAAGAGAGTGAAGATCCACCCTCACACTGTCACGGCCAAATATGCCACACACACTCCCTACTCCCCTCAACCTGGAGTGCACACACACTTCCCCCAACCTGGGGATGATGGATATGATGATGCTCCGTCTTTCGAGGACTTTGGTTCCTTCCTGGAGGAGACGTCAGACAGGAAACAGCTTACTGAGAGCAGGAGGTGGCCTCTGACTCTGTTTGGCTCTAGAGACAAAGACAAAGACAACAAACCTCAGGCTGCTGGTGGAGGAGATGGGAATGAGGCGGGAGCCAAAGCACCAAAGGGGTCTGGGAGAGGGGTAGGGGAGCAGCTGGCCAGTTTTGGGGAGGCATCTGTGTCTGCATCTCGGCTCACCTGGGTGGGGCTGCTTGCTGCGGCACTGGCTCATGGCTGTTTGATTGTTCTGACCCGTCTGGCCTCTGACCGCTTTAGCCTCGGCCCCCTGTTTCTACTTTTGGTTCGATCCATCGTCCAACTCCTCTCCGTGGTTGTACCACTGTACAGGGGGGAGAATCCTTTTGGACCAGAGGGCTATCGTCTACGCCTGCTCTGTTACGGCATCGCCTACTCACTGTCCCTCTGCTGCGCCTACTCATCCTTAACCTTCATCTCTCCTGGAAACGCCACGACAACCTGGCGCCTGGCAACCACAGCTCTGTCAGCGACCCTAGCCTTCTTGCTGCTGGAGGAGAGGCTGGGATTGGCTGATGGCATTACCATAGCTGCAGGGCTGTGTGGTTTGGGACTTGTGTTACTTCCCACAGCAGATGAGAGCAACTCTGATTCACCAACTGACCCAGTTGTGTTCTGGAGGGGCGCGTTTGGATGGTCTCTTTCAGCACTTGCAGGACTGTGGATGGCTCTAGCGCTGGTTGGGTATCGTTCCCTGAAGGAGAGGGTGGGAGTTGGCACAGCTTTGTTCACAGTGAGCTGGACAGGCTGCCTGCTCGCCCCAGCCTCCCTGGCCCTGCTCCAGGAGGGCTGGTCCTGGCCTATGAGTGCCCCAGCATGGGGTCTGGTTCTGGGTCTGGTTGCCTGCTCAGTCATAGCCTTTCTGGGTATGACACATGCCCTCACCCGACTCCATCCAGCTCTGGTCTCCGCATCTCAGAGCCTGGAGATACCTGTTGCTATGCTGCTGCATCTAACCGTGATGCTGTTGACTCCCACTGCCCCTGAGATTGTCGGAAATGTGATGGTCATACTGAGCGTTGGTTGGCTGGTTGCAATGAAGCTACTTCCCTCTCGAGGAGGTGGGCGGCGCCAGAGGGAGGAGTATGAGGAGATTATGGACTCACCCATAAAATAGACACATTTTCTCTCCTTGTCACATCTTTTTCTCCCCCTCACTCCTTCCTTCATGAAATTGGTTCCAGTGTACATAAGAGACTGCTAAATGTTTATTGGAACTTAATCTATTTTGTATTTTCCTCTTTGCTTTTGGGAATGTGCCAATATTGTGTTGTCTGTTATAGTGACTATGTGATGTGACATTAAAATCACTTTGTTCACCACAATGCATTCCTGAAGCCACTGATAATCAAGAGCGTGTGTGCATTGGCTACATTTCACAAGAGTGTAATGTCAGTCACTTTGACCAGCCAACTGAGGGTTAGCCAAGGATTGATTGCATCTGTCTGGCTGCTGATGAAAGGGAGAGAAAAAACAGGAGATGGGAGGCAAGGGAGAGGAGCAAGACACACAATCAGGGGAAGATAAATGGCTGTAGAGAGACAGAAGATGATGGGATTGGCATACAGATGAGAAGCAGGGGAGAAAGGAGAGTGATGGCAGATGACGAAACAGATGAAAGCGCAAAGAAAGGAAGCCAAGCAAGGCTGATGGTGGTGGGTTATTTTGCTGTTTTGGGACAGCTGGCTGATAAAACATTGTTCTATGTGGGGAGCAGCCATTATGTCTAACAACTACCTGTCAGATGCATAAGGACTGTCATACTTCTCTTTCTGGGTCGTTCCTATTTTTCCTATTACACGCCTCCTTTATTCCATTTTTGCCTTTGTTGTTGTTGTCTCTGATAAAATCAATGAACCACACATGACAAAATTGAAAAACGTCCCCACACACTGCACAGATGGAGACTTTTACAAATGCCCCCGCATTCAACAAACCAGCGAGGACACTATGGTGAAACAGGTGTGTTGAAAAATAAGAACATAAGATTCTACTACTATCCATGTTACTAAACTTGATGCATCTCCAAATCTTTTTAAGTGTAACAATTTAAATAATACTTCAGTAAAAACTTCAGAACATTGCTGCAGTTCTTGACACAGCTGCAGATTTATAAGACAAAGGTGCATGCACGCACACAGAGGCAGATGTAAGCCTTTCAATAATAAAAATGTTGTGATGTCAGTTTTCTAGCGTAATTAAACTCGGTTCAAAAATTCTTTGTTGCTATATTTTGCACAGGTGTGTGGAATGTACAAGGGTAGAGTTTTGTTATAGATTAAACTACCAAAAATACTGCATGCAGAATATTTAATA
This sequence comes from Sandelia bainsii, assembly GCA_032362345.1. Classification (NCBI taxonomy): domain Eukaryota; kingdom Metazoa; phylum Chordata; class Actinopteri; order Anabantiformes; family Anabantidae; genus Sandelia; species Sandelia bainsii. Next base: position 7,508,013 of record JAUMHL010000015.1, read on the forward strand.
TTACAGTAGTTCCCACTTAATAACGTAGAAAACTAAAAAATATTAATTAGCCCACTGACAATACCACTACTGTACTTGTTGCTAATAATATTGATAATGGAATATTTTTACACTGAGGTATAGCTTTTATTCAAGTAAAGAGTAAATATTTCTTCAGCCACATATTTTGTCCTGTCTTCCTCCACTTTTCTCTGTTTCCCTCGATCCATTGCTCTCTTTCTTTCTTTGTGTCTTTCTTTCTTTCTTGTTCTGTGTTTCTTTGCTTCTTTGATTGTTTCTTTCTTTCTCTTTTCTGCACTCTCATCGGTCCAATTTCCTATCTGGCTGTAATAAAACTCCACAAAACATAAGTATGAATCCAAAAAAATGAATAAAGTGGATATCTGGGCCTAAAGACTATCATACAGAAACTGTAAAAAGCACAGAGAGCACCTCCAGTCAACACCAGCCACTCTGTGGTTTATATTAATGAATGTTTGTTTGTGTGTGGCTGCAGAACAGACGGGCGGTGGTGTAATAGCTCTGGCAGGATTTCACAAATCATAAATACTCAGAGCATCGTATGCTCTGGCGTCATAGTACACAGACTCTTAAAGCAGCTAATGAGTGGGAAAGACTTGCCCAGAATTAAGTCCAATCCAAAGCCTCTGACACACTTTCTTGTGGTTTTTGGTATTTGCAGACATCACCACAACTACACAAACTTTGAGGCAGTGGTGAAAAGTCTTGCACGTGCAGGAAAGGATAATGCACATGCACTGACTCAGACAAATGAATGTGTAGGCATGCACATGGAAGTATGCAGCTCTAAAAATAAGTTGTGTAGGAGGAGGGCAGAAACTTTTCCATGAGCCTGATTAGGTTGTTTAATTAGTTTTTATTCATTATAGTTAACCAACAACATTTATAGTACATTTACAGTTAGTAGACATAAACAAGCTCACACATAAAAACAACATTAAAAACAAGCATGTGCAAAATCATAATCATTACTGGAGTGTTTCCAGTAAATCTTTATCTTATTTTCTCCCTCTGGGCAATTCATGTGTCCCCTTTCCTTAGTGTTCTTCCCTGTTCTATCACTCTGCTCAGCTGCAGGTGAACCCTCTCAAGCTCTGTTTCTATGGCAACCAGGGCCTGTTCCATTGTAGTCATGTCCAGTGGTGCAGTGACTTCCTGTTCCTTCATGCCAGATGAGAATGGCTTCATCCCCAAACTAAATGTTTCCCCTAAACCCCCAGGTGTTGGTGTTGGCTGGTGTCTCATCCTGCTGTCGGCTGCTCCTGATGGCACCACTTTACCTCCCAGATGCTTCAACTGGGCATTCCCCTCATGGTTACTGCGCAGGAGCATTTGCAGGGTAGCATTTAACCTTGTCTCCCTCTCTACTTCCTCCTCCCTGAGCTCCTCCAATTCCTGTTGCAGCCTGAGGTTCATTTGCTCTGCTTGTGCCCTGCACACTGACTCCATGCTGTGTACACACTGCTGGCATGTCGCACTTGCCAGCTTGTCCACCTGGGACCTGAGATGGACCATTCCTCCACAGCATTGCTTCAGAGACTCCAGCAGCATGTTCTGCCTCATTTGAGAATCCTCCAAAGCAATGAAAAGCTTGTCCCAGCGGGAGATGTCTGCAGTCTTGCATGGTGTTGGAGTTTCTCCTGGAGACCCCAACCACAGGAAATAATTAGCAATCAAAATATGGAGCATAACAATTGACTTATAGTGGATTTAGTAAGTTAAACAGCTCACTGTATTGGTGATTTAACCTACCAGCTCTGTTCTCTGGATTGATTAAAGTATAAGTGCTGTTCCTTAAGGATGAAGTACAAAAAAAACAAATGCTTCTGCCCCTTACCCTGTTGGTACTCCTTTGCTTCCCATAGTTTATCTTCTACTCTTTCTACATTTAAGTACCAGTAGGAACAGCAAAGTATTGTCCTGATACTTGATTTATTAATTGAAGATACATTGTAAATCATGGGCTATATTTTACAGTGAACAAACACACACACACACACACACACACACACAGAAAGACATTCACAACACTCAGTTATACACAATAGAAAAAGTTCCAATACAAATGGACAAAAATAGATTTTGCCAGACCTTCATAAATAATAAAAAAACAATATGTGTTTTTGTGAATTCTAGAATTAATCTTAATATATTGCCAAACAAATATATATTGAGATAGTGATTTCCACAGTGATCCATCTGTTCAAACAAGCATGAAACACAGAGACAAAAAGACAAAAGGATAAATAAACAAAACTCACCCTCCTGCTGGTCCTGAGAGATCTCGTTGTCATAGATGTCTGCATAATTCCCTTCATACTCAATCTCATTCACACACAAGGATGCCACCACAAAGCCAAACAAATACAGCACATGCCAGACCCTGATCACATGCATGATGATGCTCTCAGCGTACTACTTTTAAGAATTTTAAGAAACAATCTGGTTATATCAGTGGCATTTGTCTTCCAGTTTTCCAGCACTTTTACTATATTTAAAGCTCTTTACACTGCACCAACTGTTGCGGGTGCTGACTTATAAACTCAGCAAGAGGGAAGAAGGAGGGAGGATATTCAGGAGGGTGGGACAGAGGTGGGGGTGCTGAGGAGTTTTGGTGAGTAATGCTTCTACAGAGGTAATATGTCAAGAGTCAAGCTGAGTGAAAAATAGGGGTATTATGGGGAAAAACGGGAGAGTTAAAGGGGTACTGGAAAAGCAGAGGTGAAACGAAAATGATAAAAAGAGGAGAGGAACGAGAGAAGGAAGATCCACCAAGCAGAACAAGAACAAATGCATAAATGCATGTATGGTTCAGAAACAAAAGACTAGGTAAAAAGACAAAATATATGAATACATGAAATAAAATCTCTACACAACAAACACATTCAATCTTTACTTGAATCTTTCAATATTCATATCGATGTTCAAATAATATTTGAGCTTTATTAAAATACATTTAAAAGATAAAAAGAAAAAAGAATGAAACATAAAATACATCAGTGGTAGCAGAAGAAAACAAAACTCGAATATATTTACACAGGTAAAATATAAAAATATATAGAGCTACACAGGACATTTCAATCCACACAATCTCTGTAGGTCTGTGTGCCTCTTTAACCTTTTCACTGATGAGTCAGGGTCACTCCCTGCTCTGTATGTTAACAACAAACCCTTTAACTTTAAAAAAGTTGCAGAGTTTGGATATATTTTAAGCTTGAACATGAGTATGTTTTTACCACTTGAAATTAGATTTAGTTGCTAAGCGACACTGCGAAATTTGCTTTCTGGATGTGATTAAATTTTGTTGCCTGGTGACACTGGCGATAATATATTCTGTGAGTAACACTCAGGAGTTATTGGACTCTTAGTGAGGCCAAATGACCTTATTCTTACAGACAGAGCACTCTGGTCAACAGGTGTTGGGGTTAAGCAACAGAAGCAGGACATGTCAAGATCAGAGGAAAAGCCCTGACATTTCTACTCCCTGGAGACCCCTAGACTGAGCTCCCCCAGCAGACGTCAGCATTTCTGCCAGTAACTACATCTGATTTTCTCTGTTTGGAATAGTGTAATTGAAGCGCAGGAACTGAATGAAGTAGGTGCTGGCAGGTTTACATCAAGAAAAGAGAGAACCTGAAAGGTTGTTGTTCTGTTAGGAACTTTATTGTCATTGTCACAGACAAGGCAAAATAAAGAGGAGTTCAGGTGGTAAACACAAGCTAGAGACAGAAAGAGGAAAGGTGGAGACAGATGTGGATAGTTGGTGAGGAAAGCCTCTGAGGACATTTTTATAATTCTTCCTTTCCTCATTGCATCAAAAACACCTTACTGTCTGTGTTGTCATAAAAATGCAAGTTTGGATCCTGCGGAGTATAATGTCCGTAAGCTATTAAAAACTCTCATCTTTCCCTCAGTGGAGGAATATCAGCAGCATTTCATCCTCTTTTTTTTTTTTTTTAACTCTTTATAGGTCATCTTCTATTTAGGTCAGAGTATGACTTCATGACAGAGGAGCTACATTTATCAGCAGCCACCAGACACTGTTTAGCAGCCCACCTGCACACCACACCTACAGTTTAGCTGTCACATAAAACACTCCCAGCTGGCAGTGAGGGGGAGGAGTGATGAGAGATGAGGGGAAGCTAAAAACGTGACAAACAGAAAAAGGAAAAGACAGAGACAGACATCAGGAGAGCTTGATTTTAGGAAAGTGTTCCTCGTGTATTAGCACTGATTTTATTCAGAACCTGGAGAAGTGAGTGGATGCTGTTGTCTGGCTTGTCCTGACAAAACCAGTGATACAAGGGAAAATGGGACAATGGGTGTTGTCAGCAGAACCTACACTGGCTAAAACAGATGATAGAAAACAGCAACAGGACTTGACTGATGAACAAACCACATACTGACATTAATGCAGCAAAGTCGGCCAAAACAGGCCAGCTTTATGAGAACGCCGTGTTTTTTTGTCTCCAATATAAAGGGGAGGAAACCATGGAGATATGATTCAGTTAACCGTCAAACAGTAAACAGCAACTATAATTGTAAGAATATAGTAGACATATTATAATGTTTAATGATGCTAAACTAGTGTCTTACTTGATGATTATGTTATGGCCTAATGTGTGTATTTGGCTTCCCACTGAAACAGGGACTGTTTCATATATATCAGACCAAGCAGTAAGCTGTTTTTTTAAATTTACTCTTTAGATAAGTAGTGCTAATGCACATGGAGCTGCTAGTAATTCTTATGCAGATGATACCTTTTTGTATACCTTACCCAGATGCATTTTATAAACGATAATTGCCTATTATTCAATCTCAGTCATTCAGTGGTTCCGATTTTTATTTTTAAATGTAATGTCTCACTATAGTATGGATTTTAATTTCGCCCAGACACGTGTCTCTTTCGGGATGAACCTTAATTCCTTCTGCCCCAGGTAAGAAATGACTTGAAATGTTTTAATTGGATATTTGTAACAGAATGTAAGATGAGTGTAAACTTTATGAAATAGGACTCTACAGGTTATTTATTGTGCCTATTCTTATCCACGTTATGATTTTAGTATTATAGTGTTGTTTTATCTGTAATTTTTAATTGACTGTAACTTAAATCAACTAAATAAATCAAGGTCCTGTACATGTCCACAGAAATATAATGTCTGTGCTGCTCAGGTAGGAGAAAATTGCGTCAAACATCCCAGTTCCCTTTATCTGCTTTCATAACTCACTCATCTCAGCCAGACCTGCAAAACATAATTTCAGCTCCCCCTTCCTTCCTGTATCACACAGGAGCATCGTATGAAGGCCAGACAGAGAGATCTGCTGTCAGACACGGAGCATGCCGGAAATTATAAAAATAAGTTGGAAGTGTAACTTGCTGTGTCAGTGTGACGGAAACGCACTCATGAGCAGCTAGGGACAGACTGAGGAGAATCTATTCCTGTTTGGCTGAGTCATAAAATCTGCAGGAATGAAACGCTATTTAATTGGTCGTTGACTGCACCCTTGAGACCCAATATAAAAATGTAAAGCTGATATATTGATGTGACACAACTGTTTATGACGCTATAAAACCATGAGCCTCCTAACTGTTCTCTGATCAATACCATACAGCGTGCTCATAATCGATCTAATCAGTATGTATAACCTCTGACAGGGAAGAAGTGGAAGCTAAATACTGGAGAAATACACATACACCCTTTCATCAGACATTATGGAGCTGTATTTCATTGTGTGTGCATGCGTTGAGGGCTTGTGGTAAATGTCATACACAACCAAACCCTCATAAGTCATGTTATTTGGTTTATCACAAACTTCACAGTGTGACAGGTTTTAGTTGGAGAGACGTAAAAATATTACTGTATGATGCTTAGAAAACCCGGAAATAAAAACAGTTTTTATCTATGAAATAACAGAAACACTCAACTGGAGAACAAAGATAGAGTCCACACTTGAGTTGATTTGACATGACATCACTGTTTGAATATTTATTTCCACATTACCACATGAAAACTTGAACATTTGAGCCAGACATGGATGGATGTACACACAGTTTAAATTGGCAGCTGTGAATACTGCAGCTATCTAAACCCCCACACATGTTTACGTACTGAGACAAAAGTTAGTGAGCGATTACATCAGTAAGGTCAATGCTACATTAATGTGTGTTCCCATTCAGGGTCCTCAGAGTGGACCCACGCTGCATTTTGCAAGGACACCCTCACAAAGAAAATTAACATCTGCACATGGAAACTTCTACCCATTTTTACTCACAGGGGCTTCAAGGGGGTGAAAGAGTAGAAATTAGTATGTGATTTGAGTGTGTGTAAGGGGAAACACCCAGAGTGAGTTATGTGGAAGAGTATTTTGTATTGAGCTTTTACATAAAGGCCCTGTTGAGTCTGGTGTTCTGTCACCTCTCTGGGCTCCCAAACACATACATGACATGTTTCATATGGAAAATGATCTCAACTTGTTGAAAGTCACTTCTTTTTAAAGGTGTCACAGGTTTGGGTGAGCTGCAAACGCCAAGGGACAAGGTGCACATGAGTCACTGACAAACACTGGACAGAAACAAATGGACACACGGGTGAATGCATGTATTCACACCAACAAATATACACATATACACAAAGCTTGATTAGTTCTCTGAATTTGCTCAATGTAAAAATAAACATTTAGTTTCATGGATATAGACTGAAATACTTTCAGAGTCACACACTGCAGATTTAACAGTCTGGCCTTGACTTGCAGCTTGAGGCCATGAAACATTACTGCCACACAAGAGGCTGATACTCAACAACTTTCATATGACATTAATAATGTTCTAATATGGCTAAAAAATCATTGTGGCACTAGATCACATTTAAAAAAAAAAAAAAAAAGCACTTTTACAACCACGTCATGTTATTTTCTCTATGGAATACTTTTTTACTGTACCATTTTATACTGATTGTATCTAATACAATGTGTATTCTATAATCTATGGTGTGAATTACTGGATCAAATCAGCTGAAGCTCGATTCACAGGGAGTCCCAGCTGACATGGCTTTGGTCTTATTTAACATTCCCCACTAGATACCAGTCTCATGATGACTCCCATTAGCAGTGGGCTGCCTGCTACTCATTTCATTGTTTGTTTGAGGCTCACTAGCCATGTCATTGGTGGTCATGGTCTCACTAGCTACTGCATTTGTTGCCTGAAACTCATCTGTAGATCCAACAAGCTGTGACAGCTGAGAATGTGGAATTGTCATTGCACTACCTGTACCGTTGGCTGCTGCACTGAATGCCAGTGTCTGTCCTGAAGCCGGAGGCTCAGCAGTCATTCTGTTAGTTGTCATAAGTGTGCTGAGCTGACCTGTTGAATGCCTGTCTGAATCTGACATACAGATATGATCTAATGCTTCGTTAGAAGGAGACTGCCTATAACTGGCTGAATGGCACCTGGCTACACTGCTGCCAGTGGAGAAGGTGTTGTTATTGTTATTTGTTTGGTCAGGTCGTTGTGTGGTTATAAAGGACTCTGTTACTGTATTTTTAGTTCTACCTCTTCTAGTTGGTGGATTATTAGTCCATGAGTCTTGGTCAAATTCTGGAAGATGATGGACGACTATGGGAACTGAAGTGACGTTGGTTTCATGGTTGCTTGTGGATGGCTGATTAACTGCATTACTAAATGGTGACTGCCAGTTATTGGAGCAGAGCACAGCTGGAATGCTGCAAGGTGAAACAAATTCATAATCATTCATGTTTAATCCTTCTTTTTTGAGCAAACAAAAATGATAAACATAAACCATCTGGTTTCAGCTACATGACAATGCATTTCTCAGCAAATGTGATGTTTACAGAAGAAGTAGAAACATTTTCTTGACCTAAAAAATAACCTTATCAACACTGTTATGATTAGAGGCACATAGTTTTCAGTGGACAGCTAGAAATTGTAGCTCATCCTGAATTTGAAAAAATTAAGTGATTAAAAAAATAGCACAAAAGCATAATGAGACTCCCATAACTTATTTATTTTACATCGTTCTACAAAAGACTTTAGTCTTAATGTGTTGTAAGCCACACTATACAAACCTGGCCAGTTGTTTCTGAAGTTCCTGTGCGTGTTGATTGCACTGGTCGAAGTAACAAGCCTGAGCCTCCACAAAGTCAGTCAGGCTCCGCATGTGGTTGGTCTGACAAAAAAACGTCCCAAGACAAATAAAACACAAGACGAATGGAAAAAAGTTTAGCTAAACAAATAAACATGCTGAGTTTACAGTTAAAGTACTAATTTGTATGCTTTATTTATATAATTTATGTGCACACTGCAATATTACTATTTAAAATATTGAATGACAACTTTGTATGATTATTAAATGTAGGTTCAAAAACAGAAAAGAAATGTAGCAGTTTTCTGGGAATAGGGTATTTTTTATGTGTGTAAATCTGTATACAGTTACACAAAGAGTTACCAAGCTTCAGAGTGACAGCATGGCATAATCTTACTTTCTATCTTTCATTTTGTGTGTGAGTAGATGTGTGTGTGTTTATACATACGTGAGTGTTGCCGATTCCTTCCAGAACTCGTCTTGTACTTTCTGACTGGCGATCCAACAGACTCTGACAGATCCTCAGCTCCATTTCTGCCTGCAGACACACACACACATTTTCCAATGATGTCTACATTTTACCAGCTTTGTTTCTGAAAATTTCTCATTAGCCCTTAACTCCATGATAAACATTAACTGACCTGAGAGATTTCTTGAGCCCATAGCTGTTTGGAGGAAAGAGACAGAGATTGATAAATTACTTACTGAGCGACTAAACAGGTTCCGCTGTGCCTATCATTGTTCGTATCCATTTAGCATCACTGACCTTTAGCCATTTAACACGCAGGAAGCTGAACATGTACGAGACATGAGACAAGTAGTTGTCTTCCAGTGGGTTTGCATTCAGGTTCTGGCAAGGACAGGAACAAGCAGGGCAGTCAAATGAGAAGACAAAATACTGTTATGTACTGTACACTTTGGTGTTTTCCTGGATTTATCAGGGTATGATAAATGTCCTGAAGAAAATACAGACTTCTGTATAGAAGTCTACATTTCTAAATAAGTAAAAGTCAAGACATCGTCATTGTAACTCACTCTGGCCTCTCGCTCGGCCTCATGGGCTTTTCTCAACCTCGACTTAGCTATGTCCAAATCCAAACGCTTATTCAGTAACATCCTGCACTCATCCTATGAACAAACACACACACACACACACACATTAGAAAAAGCTAATAGAGATGTGATATCCAAAAAACACTATCAGTAAAAAGGCATAAGGCAGGGGTGTCAAACTCAATTTAATTGCGGGCCACATCACCATTACAGTTGATGTCAAAGAGCCATTTGTAACTGTGACTACATGCAGTGGCCGACGCGTCCATATAAGCAAAGTAGGCAACTGCACAGAGCTGCACTTTGTCAGGGGCAGAAAAATGCTGAAGATCATGTCACTCTCGTTGCGCTCCGAGTGCTCACATGTGAGCAGATCTTTAAAAAAAATTATGAACCGGTACATTTTTTATTTGCAAATCTTCGTGTCGATCTCTGATGAGGACAGTGAGTCACATAATGTGCACGCTGCGGTGTTAGGGCTGTGCGAGCGGGCAGATACTGGATTTTTTTAACGAGGAAGCATCGCCTTGTATGCTGCTCTAGTTTTGCTCCGGTGCAGTAAACACAATTTATAAATATGACATATGATGCTGTGATTTCTAAAGATGTTTACCTGTGGAGAAGACCTGTGATTAATTGTCCAAGATGCCAACTCTTGTCCAAAACTCTGGCAACTTGTGAGCTGCACGCACGGCTGTTAACATGTAATGACCGTGATGAAGCAGGAGTTCAGTGAACAAT
>JAUMHL010000015.1:7518026-7533796 GCA_032362345.1 Sandelia bainsii
AATACAAGTATGAACAGTTTTTTTTATGGTCATTTCCATGGAAATATTAAGGGTTTTGTGTGATTTCATCAGGGGGGTTAATAATTCTGACCTCAACTGTATAAAGAGGTGATTATTTAAGGTTCAAGCTTTCAAAAACACAGGGATTTTGTGTTAAAATGCAACAATATAGTTGGTTTGCGTGTTCGTATGATACATTGGAAATATTATACAATTTTATAATAACGATAAAATAATTTGTAAGCTCTCGCAGGCCACATAGAGTGAAGGGGCGGGCCGGATTTGGCCCGCGGGCCTCGAGTTTGACACCTATGGCATAAGATGATGACTGTATATGTACTTACTTTACCTGTATGGCTTGGTGTTCTCCCTCAGTGTAACTCCTCAGAGGGGTGAGAAAGTGGATGTTGGTGCTTTGGACAAACTTTCTCTCTGCTGTTCCCAGCTGCTTCTGAACCTCTCCACACCTCAGCAGTGCAGTTCCTAAACACAAAACGTACTACAGTTTAAAAAGCATGCTGACGACATTTTGACAGGTCCTAAGATATACCTATTTTTTTTACCCAGTATTTATGAATTTGTGTCTAAATTAAACTTTGCAGAACAAGAATATCAACATTCACCATAGGGTGTGTTTGACCCGATCTCCAGTCCAGCCTGGGTCATCTGATCTCTCAGCACCTCATGGGCACAAGGCCTAGGTGGAACGCTCCAGTCCAGATGCACATATAGCCGGTCCTCTAACCGTGCTCCTGTTCACGAGGGATCAATTCAGACTCGAGCATTATCTTTTCAAAAACCTACTGAGAAGTGAATATATATTTACAGTATATTTACTCAGGACTGAATAGAAGATTTGCTTTAGCTTATTTGAAAGATAAAATTATTATTATTTGATATTATTATCTGATAAGTGTCTTATTGGAATGTATGGTGTACATAAGGAATAGGTCTGCAGCGAAATAAGATTCCAAGGAATGATTTTAATGATCTTCTTCTCTTCAGGACCTGAAAACACTCGGAGAATAAATAAACAGGCCGGTTCTTCTCACCAGGGTTCGGCTGCAGTAAAACCTCTGTCTGGGAGATGATCTTGTCCGTCCAGGTCTTGGTGGCGTGTGCCCGATCCAGAAGCTCCTCCAGACCGGGGTCCAACTCTGTCTTGTCTGCTTGGCCAAGGTTCTCCCCCGTGTACTGGAGAGAAATTACAGAAGAGGAAGAAAAAACTATCAAAGCTAGAACTACTTCAAAAATAAGTGTTTAACTATGCATTTATTGGCCTATTTAATGACGGCAGTGACTGGATGTCTTAACACCGTCTGAAGTTAATTAGTTCAAGTTAATAGTATCTTCGAGTAAAATCATTAGTTGTTTGTTTTTTTACCTGAACTGCCCGGTTGATGAACTGACCCGCATCCACGGCCAACCGCGTCAAATCCATGACAGCGTCCCCAAGGTCGCGCACTGTCCCTGCTGCTCCAACAGAACGTCAGCGGTTGAGCAGGACCGAGCTAGCAACTAACAGCTAGCTACAAAAGCCCGGCGACCGACAACAGCCAACCGACCTCGTCATGGTCTCAACTGCCACATATTAACACCGGCCAGCCGAGCACATAAAGCAGTTAAAGACGACGCAAACACCTGCCTGCCTGGTTGACAGTTTACCCTCCAGCCATGCTGCCTCCTCTGTCAAGTTGTATTTAATGGTAATTTACTACTGGTTTACATCGTCGGTGTGGCCATAACGGCCGAATGTCAGTGACGCACGAAACCAATGTCCCCTCGAGTATTTACAGTATGTGTACAGTTATCTACGTAACCTACTAGGATATTTAGTTTGCTCTCGCACGTTAGCTGTATATTTCAAATAATGATGTTTGACCGCCAGTTGACTGTTTAATAGTCAAATATAGAGTTGAGCTCTTTTAAAGTGTGTATAACTTGACAAGTCTGGCTGAAGATTTGAAACCTAATGATTGAAATAGATTGTCCTACACTTCCGGTTGCTTTATTTCATAATAAAAGCATAATCTCTACCAGAGACCTAGAGACAGATGAATTAATTAATTAATTAATTCTGATCTGATCTCTACAAGCCTATGCCACCAAATGAGTAAATAAATAATTAATTACATGCAAAACATAAGTAAAATTTTAAAGAATTAGTTTGAAACATTTTTAAATTTTAATCAAGGACAGCATTATTTAGGAAGTTTGTCGTTTTCTCATAGAGAAACTAAAAAGAAAGATGATCTTGCCATGCTACAGAATGTTTAAGCAGGGTCACCCACTGATATGCATGTGCTAAAAATCCAGTCTGTGTTTGTTTGGACAATTCCTCTTGATTTGAGACAAAAAAGTTTCTATCCAAAAGAAAGTTGGAACAGCAACCAAACATTAACAAAAAAGAGAAACACAATGATAAAAAATACAGTGACCTTCTGAGTGTCTGAACTCATGGTTATACGGCAGAAAATATTGCTCAGTTGAAGAATCTCCACTTCCCTCATACTAGGGATCCTAACCCATGAGGAAACACTTAACTTTAAGTTGTGCTTGTGCGAAAAAGTTGAGCGGACTGGACCATTTGGTGCGTGCATAAGGAGAGAAACAGAGAGAGCAGGGATTAAAAGCTTACAGTCTGAGGTCTACAGCAAATCCAAGGAGGGTTAAGAGATTAGAAAGCACACCTATTTCAGACACATTTCATATGCAATCCTTTATTTTAAGGTAATGTACAGCAATGCTCCAAATATTTTGTTTCCAGAAAACAGGAAACTCAAAACATAAATGGCTTTATAAAGGGGATTTGAACAAAGGGAATGTTTTTGTGTTTTTATTGCAAGCTATTTACTCTCATTTTGTAAATATAGGTTTGTGTTTTACAAGTATGGCCCCCAGCCCAGATACATCTGACATAGCAGTTTGTCATCTGTGGCTTCCTGTATGAGGTAGTGTACATGTCCCTCTATAGACAGAGGAAGTCCCAGCACTTTATTCCTGCTCTTTATCACTCCCTGCAGACGCTGCTCGATGTCACACACGTGGGTTTTAGCCTAGGAGAAAGCAGTGGGACAATACAGTAAAATTAAGAACAAAAACCTTGAGGACCTGAACACTGCTCTTAATGCATGTAAACATACTACCAGAGGTACAATCGAAGAAATGCACAGACCTTTTCGTTAACTATCTCTCCAGTCTCGTTCGCCTGAGCTTTGGAAAGTCCTTTGGCTTGTTTGCTCCACTCCACCAGTGGGTCGTGAAGGAAGGTCTTTAGCACACTTTGAGGGGGGAATTAAAAAACAGAACTTATATAAATATTTTAAAAATTTGATACTGTGTAAGTTTGTGACAGAGTAAAATCACATTATGAATTTGCTAGTTAATGTCATCTCACATATAATTATGTATTAAGAAGTGTTGTGTACACTTGTTGCATACTAAACTTCCTTCTGCTCTCAGTGTTTTTCAAGCATAGTTTTAGTTTTTATTTATATACCCTGCTTTATGTTCATTGTCAGATTATGAAAAAAATGTTTTATAGAATTTGAATGTGAATCATAAGATATAACATTATGTGTGTGTACCTCATAAGTGGTTCTCTCTGGTCTCTCATTAGTCTCAGGGTGACCTCACAGGCCTGTCTGAAGAGGCCTTCAGTGCCCATGGGTCCCATTGCATGGACCATGTTTTGGGTCAGACGGAAGGGAACAACCTCAGGCACATCAAATGTCTCCCCCTAGTGAAAAGGGAGAGAAGGAGCATGAGAAAATTCTTTGAAAAATATAGACAAAAGATTTTTGAAGACTACTACTACTACTACTACTACTACTTTCTTTTCTCTGGCGGTTTTTATTAAAATAATAACAATATAAATTAGTTCTAAATATTAGATATCTAAAGATAATATGGGCAAACCTTGTTAAAGAGGCAGTTGAAGTCGACATGTACACATTCTCCTGTGAAAGAGTCAAAGAGGATGTTTTCTCCGTGGCGATCTCCCAAACCCAGGATATAGCCCACCATGGACATCACAGCAGTGGAGCGACAGTATGCAGAACGACTGCTGTACCTGTAAACAGACAATGAACTATATTACTGGAATTTTACCTGATGCTAAACTTCAAACTTGAACTGGAGCTTTGCAAAGTCATAACCTAATAAAAACTCCTTCATTTTGAAATCCAGAACTAAAGCTGCTCCTCCCACAACAGATCCCAACCAAATCTGATTAATGACATTGCTAATGAAACAGATGCCCATGTAAACATAATTGTAGGAGGGTTGTACCATGATGTAGGGTCTGGGAAAGTCTGGAGGAACCACTCGTGGAAGACTGGGGGGTGTCGAGCACACAGCACCTCCTTGTGGATTCGTAGCTTCTCCTCAAAGGGAGCCGTCTTTGGTAGGATAAGCTTCCTCAGCTCTTTGCCTGATAGGTAAATACCTAAAACACACATACAAATATGATCAAATTTAATTGATTTCTAACACTAAGCTGAGAGTTTATGTTGTCTTCTATTCACATGCTTTATGTGTGAGAATACCTCTCTCCTTGTATAGTTTGGTGAGAATGTGTCGAAGTCCAGCAGTGTTGTTGACCCATTCGATGATGCCACACTCCTCATTGAGGGGAATCACGGCGTAGGTTCGGATGTGTAGCTCCCTCCGCCTTGACTCAGCATCTTTACGTAGGCACTACACAAACACACATAAAAGCAAGGGCACATTGTTGTAAGCACAGAAAATATTTATTTCCTATTAAATATGCAAGGAAATATATGTATATGGATTTACAATATACATTTATAATGTGAAAGTTTTTTTACATCATGGTCATAAAGACATATTAAAAAATTACGTATTTAATAGTTTTTTAGTTTATTAGTGACTGTTCAGACATAACCATGACTGTAAAAATACTGCTCAGCAGAAAAATGAGGAATCAATCAACAAATAAACCAATACATGATGCTGTTATACAGGACAGGACAGGACATGGTATTGCTAATGTTAATTTTGCTCACCTCAACTGATATCATGATTATGACAGATTATTATCTCTCAATACACAATTAGTACAATGTAATATAACTGAAAATATTGTCCATGTAGACTCTTAGCCTGTAACAGTTAATTAATTTTAAGAAACACACACCTTGTTGATCAGGCAGTTGAACTCCATGAGTCTGCAGTCCTTCCTCAGGTCGTCTTTAGGTTTACACATCATGGTGTAGCTCCGTCCATCTGAACCCTTCAGACTTATCTTCTTAGGCTTCTGTAATGAAGCTAAGATCTCCACCTGCATACACACAGTCTAGTGTTATGTGGTATATATCACCTGAGATTTTGATGTTGTTATATAACCGCTCCTAACTTTCTTTCTAACTCTGATTGGTGGGACACGTTTTGCCATCAGGCACGTTCCTACCAAAACTCAATCACTCCCTGTCTCTTACAGTGTCTTCAAAGCCATCCAGGTATGCCCAGTGTCCTGGGAAGGCGTCGTGCTGCGTGTTTTCCCCGCCTGTAGAGGGCAGCGTAGGGATGAGCACTGACTGTAGTGGGATCAGGACCTGGCTGAAAGTTGGCTCCTCCACCAGACGTTTCAGCTGCTTGAAGTGAACGCTCATACTGAGGGTGGTGCTGGTACCGTCCACCTGGGAGATACATTCAGAAACATGAAGGAGATCAATACACTTTTATTTAGTCTAATCTAACCCTGTTTACCAGTAAAATGTGTTGTGTGTTTTACTTTCCAGATTTTACAATAACTTTTGATAATTTACTGTAAATTGTAATTTCATGTAGTATATGTTTTGTATATAAATATGTGTGTGTGTGTACCGGCTTGTTGCAGAGCTCCAGCAGCTTGTCAGTGAGCCTGTTCGCATCTCCAATGAATTTCTCCAGAGACTGTTTAAGACTGATAGCTTTTTTAAGGATCTGATTACAGCGGTTCATACGCATGGGGTAGGAAGACTGGAAAAAAAAAAAAAAGTGAAGAGATTATGTGAGGTATTGCATTTAAAAAAAAGCTAATTAGCAGTCTTGTGAATTTATACAGGTGCTAAAACATCTGGTCATTCTATCACACTAAATATAGTATATGTGATTTGTAATGTTTGCATAAAAAACTAAATGAGTAAAATTATATTGAATGAAGCGAATGTGTATACAAACAAAAGTTAAAGTTCTTGAGCATCACTTAAAAAATAAACACTTAAATACTGAGTACACAAGGCCTTGTGGAATGTTTTCAAGGAAAACAGAAACCCACACACAGATGCACACACCTACCTTGGAGACAGCAGCCATTAGCCACATAGCCTGCTGGGGGTATGCCAGGAACACTTTGGCCACGATGGTCATGAGGACAGTGAAGACGTCGTCACTGGAGTGACACACCCTGGAGATGAGCTGGGAGAAGGCCGTCAAGAACTGATACGGCGCCAAGTTGGAACAATGCTCACTCATAGCTGTGTTGATTTTCCCCAGCTCCTGTCGCATCTGTCTGTCTGCTCGCCCAGCTGCAGTACAGGGATTTGTAGGGAACATTTTATTTTAAATAGGCATAAAATAATCTTTATTTTACACAAAATTGGCCACCCACCTTTCTCACATTCACACACTTTGGCTCCAAAATCCAGCCAGAGAGACAACATGCGAGGCATGGCCTGGTAGATGTACTGGTTTCCAAACTGCAAAGCTCTTCAAGAGACAAACAAAATACATGGTTGATGTAGAGGTTACTAAGTCTAGGGCAGAATAAAGAAATATATGAGTATTTGCTTGGTTTGATCATAGACTGAAGGATTAGGTATGAGCAGTAAACTTTGTTCATACTTTCCAAAGTATGTAACAATGTAACGAATGAGGTTCCCCTGTTTCTCCAACTTGTTATCCGTCACCATTGGCATCACTTTGTCATAGTACTTAGCCAGGTAGAAATTTCCATCCTCCCACTCAGGCAGTAGGTTTGTCACATCCTGAAAAACACAACACACATTCTCTAAAACAGGGATGTATCTGTTGCTGTTTATTCTTACAAGTATTTTATTGATCATTTAATTTATTGCATGGTAAAACTGCTTTATACAATGTGAGAAAATATCACAATTTCACGCCTTTAATTTCCAGCACAATGGTTAATTCCTTTGACAAATATATTACCTGGTATGGAGTATTAATACCTTGTATGTCTTCATGATGGCGTTGGACTCAAAGTTGGCCGTCTCCTCCATGAAGCGGCCCACCAGCAGCATGGCCCTGCCTTTAGTTTGTAGGCTGCGAGGGTCTGTCAGTGGCTGATCATCAGGAAAACACTGGGCAACGCCCTTCTGCAGGACAATCAAGGACTGATGTACATCGCCCTGATACCAATAGAGAAGGCGTTGTTAGTATTATATTGTATGTGTTATTACTGTAAATTGGTTGAATTTACAGATTATTTATACCTTGGACCAAAGCCACTTGGCCTTCTCTGTTACCAGCTCTGCCAGATTTGTGTTCTCTGCATTCAGAAGCGCATTAAAGGCTGTCTGATGGTGACCTGCCTTCCTGGCAACCCGGGCGCTCTGCAGCCAGCACTCCCCGACCAGCTCTTGATACACAGGCCTAAAGAGTAAACACAAGGCCTGATTCGTGATGGGGTCTGACATTGGGCAACTGGTTAACAATGATTTTGTTCAGTAGATAGGCTTTAATTTAACTGTCACCACAAAAGACACAAAGGAGCAGGAAATATTGCACAAGAGAGAGATGATTCATTAGACGTTTCCTAATTTCAATGTATGACAAGGTGTACAAACAGTAAGTTATTTAACATAACAAATACTGGTCAAGACAGAGAACCACATTCAGACATCACTTGAACTACATAAAAAGAAAAATGCTGAGGAACATGACACAGGGAAAGCTGGGCATGCTTTAATTTTTACAGACACCTCAATATAACTAAGAGATGTGATAATGTGTATATAATGATAATATGTCCTTACTGTGATTCCAGGCTGAGCAGGGCACGACGCAGGGCCAGGATCGGGTCTTTGGCCCTAAAGGAATTCTGGGTCATCTCCAGTCGATCTGACCAATGAGGAGGCACCTGGCTCAGACTGGGGGCAGAGCTTACCTGCCGTTTCTTCAGCTCAGTAAAAGTGTGCTCCAACTCGCTGAGCATGTGGAGTCTACAGAGATAGAGTTTTTATAATCACAAGTTATAGATACTGATGACAAGGAGTCAACTACTAAAAGAGAAAGAAAATACAAAATGTTACTGAGTTCAAAAGCAGACTGATAAACACAGACCTGACAATATACTCATATCCTCTTTGGTAGGTTCCACATTCATAACTGGCTGCAGACAGAGGGACGACCTGTTCCTTTCTCACAAGCTTCAGCTTCTCATAGAACGTCTCAGGATCCTGCTTCTTAGCTGACAGCAGCAACTGTCCAAGACGTAAACCCCAGGTACTGGACTGACGATCTGAAGACGCAATAACAGTGCAATTACTGGGCTAGGATTGTACTGGCATTTTCTTGTTTTGTGTAGAAAATGTCAACAACAACGACAAATGCCCATTGCATATAACTACAACTAAAAGTCACATTTTCAAAATGGTGTTTTGCTCACCTGAACTCAAGTAATCTTCCAGCAGGTCCCATTTTCCAAGCTTCCAGGCTGCTTCCACCCTGTAAGTGTTAAGCTCCGACTTCCACTGGTGCCTAAGTGTGTACACAGAGCTCGGTTTAACACAATACCTGACCAGAAGTGTATGTTTTACACGTCCTTCGTGATTATCTTTCTTGAAAGAGTACTATTAGTGAGGAATCTGGGGAATAATTATATGTATTTGCTTGTGGGTGTGTCTGTCTCACTTGTTGGCAAGCACACCATTGACCTGGGTAATAACTGTGGACAGCTGTCCCAGACCAAGCATAGAGGTCATCACTCCATGATAGTGTCCGATCTATACACAAAGGGATAATAAAAAATATAAAACAGGGAAATAATTCAAGACAGAATACATCAGTAGTACAAACAACAGCCAATAATATTTCACCTTTATATAAACAACAATATAAATTTATGGAAACAAGACAAAAGTGGCAAACTGACAACACATGGCCTATTCTCTCTTTGCAGTATTTCAGTGTATGTACTAAGGCATGTTACTGTTTTATTTGCAAGAGAAATCATTATACTGTAGTTTCATGGATGTGAGTTTAATGTGTGTGTGTGATTACCTGGTCTGATTCCAGCTGTATGGCTCTGTCGTAGCAGGCAGTGGCGTCTCGGAGCAGGCCAATGCTCTCATGCTCCAGTATCTGTTCCCTTAGCGACGGCTCCTCCATCCTCAGGGCATTGACCCCCCTCACTCCGTCAGGCTCATGCATTGCAGCATACAGTGTCTGCAACAGCCAATAATGAAGCTTATATCATAAATTCAGCACAACCCTGTCAAATTGTATAACATCAGCTACTTAACTATCAAAATGTGTCAGGGATGTATAACAATGACATCTTTAGTTCTTAGCCATGGTTTCATATAATACTAGAAATTGCTTCAACTAGATCCTATGTTGAAAACAAAATAACTTATATAAAGAATACAAAGTCTTGATACAATGAGACAATATGTATTATTAATTAAGTCACAGACTTGTTGTCTGACCTGCAGGAAGGTAAGATGGTCCTGGATGTTTTCTTTATTTTCTAAGATGTAAGCTTCAAAGTGCATGAGTGCACGGGTGTATGCTTTGGATCGTAGAGAGGCCTTGGCCAGAACGTCTTGTGGAATACCCTTCAGGAAAGCCACCACACGTTGATACTCCCCACTATCTGCAGTAACACAGTTTAGATTTGTATTTAAGCACTATTAAATCCTGCGGGTTAGTGAACAAAGGGGACACAGGTGTTCACAAATGGAGAAGTAAAAATGTACTAATTGAACTAATTACTCTTTTTTTGTTTTGTAAATTGATACATGGAACAAAAGAAAATTTTTAATTATTAAAATTCAGATTATGCTGATTAAAAAATAGAATTCTACATGTTTTGAAAAAAATGTCCAAAAAGTCCATCATTTCAATAGATGAATGTTCTGAGTGATATGTTTCAACACTGTAGTAAAACAGTACAGTTCAGTTTGCTGGGTGATTGTGTCTCCTACCGTTCTGTTTGGGTTTGGAGTAGAGGATGTGGCGGCTCCACTGTGTGAGGTGAGACAACATGCTGAACACAGTCTGGATGCTGAGCTGTGACAAGCTGGAGGCTGTCTCCTGGACACCACCCCCTCCTCGTCCATCGCCTTCTGTTAGGACAGCCAGCATCTCCTCCGTTACCTGAAGGAAAATGTGTCATTATTGCCACTACTTAACCTTGTCTTGACACATGTGAGTGTACAGTATGTCCTCACCTCCTGTTGCTCTTGAGGTGTGCAGCCCAGCAGCATGTAGAGCAAAATATGAGGCAGCAGGTAGATAGTGACTTTGTAGTCGTGTTTGATAATGAAACTACAGCAGTTGAACACTTTGCTTGCCAGCTCATGTCTCACCTGAAACACACAAAATCAGCTCCTAAAACTGCTGAATTCAAGGACAAGTTAATGCTGTCTTAGAGATGAAAGTTTGGTTCTGCTTAATTCAAAAAGTGCTTAGCTAACCTTGCTAATGAGGTATCCAGCCCAGGTGGCTGACCAATCAGAGAACTTGCTGCCTCTGTTGCTTAGGTACACTGGTTTCTTCAGTTTTGACCAGTTCACGTCTTTCTGACTGCTCTTATACCTGAAGATAGATAAGGTGGAGAGGAACAGACAAGGTAAGAAACAAGTAAAGGAGAGGTAGAAGTGATAGAATTATTAATGATAAATAAAGTTGGATTAAGAATTAAGAAAGTAAAAGACAGTAAAGAGAGAGCAGAGAAGAGAGGATAAGAATAACAGATTATGTGTGTGTCTACGTGTGAATAAATGTGAATACCTGCTGTTAAGGTGTGGTTCCAATATTTCTTGAATCTGCTCTGGAAATCTCCTCCACAGACGACGGCCTGGTGAGTCAGTTCGACCCTCACGACACTCAAAGATGGACAGTAGCTCCTACAGTGCACATAAAAGCCCACCGGCAAACATGTAATACAGAAAAAAAAGGGAGCCGAAAATGCACAGACATAAATTAACGCTCTACAAGTTGCAAAGTGAGTGTCAGTGTGTAAAGGTGTACGTGTGTACCTGAATTGCATAAGCAGCTGAATCCTGTGCTCTCACATCATCAGCATAAGCCAGAAACGTTCTGGTCAGTTCAGTCAGCAGGTCATAGGCAAAGTTAGGATCATCAACTCCACTCTGTCACATAGAAAAAACAATTACATTTAACTTGTTAGAGAAATTGTTGTTCAACAGTGTTCTACCCCTGCTTACCACAAATGTGTTGCGGTCACCGTGGGTATGTGTGTGTGACAGGTCCAGACGTCCAGGATCCACGGCCCCCAACTCCCCGAGACACTCCCCACAGAGGAGCCTGGCTTCAGGAGATGAGTCCTGGCAGCCCTTCAACAACACTGACACCAGGTTTGAGATGACTGGCTCCACAGCCTCACTTGCACAAACCTGTCGCAGCAGCCACTCCTGCAGTCCAAAACACACACAAATACATTACAGAATATTATAGTTTCTTTATACTTTGCAGGTACACAACAAAGACAAGTGCAAGTATACAAGAAGTGGTACAGTATACAACCAGCAACTTAATGAGATGAGCTTTGACAGTACCTTATATAACTGTGTGTGTGTGTGTGTGTGTGTGTGTGTGTGTGTGTGAGTATATACCTGGTTGCTGTGCATCATGTCCCTGAGGCTGGTCAGTGCATGAATCCTGACATCAACATTCTCATGCTGAACAGCTCTCATAGAGAGCTGCAGTGCTGCAGCCAGGTCACTGCTGCTGGCTGTGAGCTGGTTGAAAAAAGAAAACAACAAAAAAACATCTTTCTACAATCTGCAGTTACTTCATCATGATCAGTCTTGTGTCCACACTGACCTTCTTGTAGTTCTGCAGAACAGTGTGGATGTCTTTCAGTTCAGCGTGATCTGGTAGAAAGTAAATCTCATGAAGGTAGTCGTTGACTTCTTCCCTGTGATGGATAGACTGCATTTGATCACTACTGTTGGATAAAAGCAAGGTATCCAAAAAAAACTACAGTACATCAAAGATTAAAGCATTTTTTGTTGTTAGAAACATTTAAGTGTTGCAGGTCTTTGAAAGAAAAAATCACTGTATAACTGTTGGAATCAGAAGAAAAAAGTGTCTTTGCACACTGATAAAATGGAGATGCTGAGTATTAAGTAGGAATAGCATTGAAAATACAGTTTAGCATTGACTTGATAAGCTTTAATGTTTAACTTTGTGTATTCGTGTCTTACATGTTGTCCAGTATCAAAAATCGAATTATAGCTGCGGTTTCTTTGGGCTGCAAAGGGATCAAGGGGAGGAGCGCAACAATCACATGACTCAGTAGAGGGCCCAGGTGTGCAGGCTCCACACTCCTCACGAAGCAATCCCACGTCCTGACCACAAAGAGAATGGATTAAGAATTATTACACAGACTTAGAAGCAGGAGTTGAGAGAGCTCATTACACAAAATGAATGCATGAATACGTAAAATTGTGAGAAACTTTTTTTTGCTAGTCTGTGATGTAATAAAGATTGGTAAAGAAGGGTAAATACATTTATATGCAGACAAGGGTATATTTAAGTGTCATGTTTGAACTTAGTGTGGCGTTAAAGTTGTAAAACAGGATCTCAGAGGATGGTTAGCAACTGGCATTTGCCTTCATACAACATCTGATTGTCATTCAACAGTTTAGCTACTGTATCTTTGTGTCTTAATTTGTGCATTCATAAACATTTTAAATAATCTAAAGAAAAGTCAATAATTCAGTTATAGCATGAATATACCACTGATGCTGTATGATTCCTTGAGACCTTAAAATGTAAGTGTGTGTACTGACTGGCAGCAGAGCAGAGGAAAGTCCTCTCTGTATCGAAGGCCAGTGCGCAGCGTTGTCATCATCTTCACTCTGACAGAGCTGATGTGTTTGGAGCCCATCAGTCGCATTAGTGCCATCACACTAGTCAATGCCTGCACAGTTAGACACTTTCCTTTTAAGATACGCAAATAAAACAGAACAGTGGCGTAGAAGCAACATTTGCCTAAATTATATCCAAAATCTATCACGAAGAAGCATTTAGGTTTAATCTCAATGATGTTGAGCGACAGAAAGTATGTGAACTCTCTTATAGAAATAATGCATACTCAAATAAAAAAATAACTTCATAGTTATGGATCACTCACCAACTTCTTGCGGTCCTTCTCTCCTGCACTGGAGCTGAGCAGCTGCATGTTGAAGAAGGCGAGGATTCCCAGCAGCTTCGGCTGAAGGTAGTCTGCCTGCCACACAATGAGCAAGTGGGGAAAAAAAATTAAACAAAACACTAATAATTATAATATATATATATATATTTAAAAATGTTTATAAAAATAATAAAAGAAAAAGAAAACTGTAAAAATTGCTCTCAGTTATTAATCCAAGAAAATTGTTTAAAAATCTTGTTTGTTAATTTACAGCATCTCAGGTGAGCACAATATATAAACTAAAAAAATAACTATTTAGTGAAAGCAAAAGGTAAAGCTGTAACACTGTCATTAACATTTACCATTCGTTCTGGGGAGGTGATGTCTCTGGGACCTTGGTACGGATCATCATTAGACGCAAAAGAGGCCAAGATTGCCAAACCATTAAATACCTATATACAAATGTAAAACACACAATGTGAACAATAACTAGTAAATAATAACACCAAAAGTGAATTAATTATTGATATATATACACATCTACTGATTTTACAAAAAAAGACAAAGTACTTTGTAGGAGGCTTGTGTTTATGTGTGTATTTACCTGTTGGTAGTGCTCACCCAGGCGAAGCAGCAGCTCGTTGTGAAGACCTTGAAAGTCTTGTCTTAGCAGAGAACCCAGTTCTATCTCTGTCTCACTCTGGAAAAACATGGCGGAGAAGATGTCAGAGGAAGTCTTAAGACTGACACTACCAAAGTATTACTGTATTGGATTGAAACTCTTAACTTTTTCTCCACCTAGGCACCACTGATGGACTCTTCATCTTAATTTGGTTGACACTGTCTTTTAATGATGCAATCTAATCTGCTTGGCTCTATGTATCTGTCCTTACTGCTAGATGACCCAGTCGTTTTTGTGTTTTCTATTCATCTGGGGTTTATTTTGGATTGTGATGAAGCAGTGTTTGAGGATACCTTCAATATGCTGGAGATGTTGATATTGTAAATTCATCACTAATTCCTACAACCACAAGTGGAAACATATTCACAATTCACCTTTACTGTATTTACTCTGTTGTCTTTGCTGTAGTTCAAATGTGCAGATAATTATAAAATCCCAACTATATAGTATTCATACCTGTAGGTAGTGGAAGGCCTTCTCTAGCTCCTCCTTGGTACAAGAACAGACCAAATGGCTAAAGATGTACTTGAAGTTGTTGATGAGGATCTCTCTCCTGTTTGCCTTCAGCTCATTAGCCAGTGTACGAATGAGGGTGGAGCCTGTAGAGCTTGCTTTTGCTGCCAGGTAGGGCAGTAGCACCTGGAGGGTCCTCTACATTTACAAGTAAGCATAAATACATAAATGTTCAATTGCTGTATTGTTGTATCTGTGCAAATTGCATGTGTCACCGTACATACAGTGAGGAAGCGGTGGAGATCTGGGAAGTCAAAAGCATGCGCAATCTGAGCCAGGATGTCCAAGGCCAGCTCTCTCTGATTAGCTGACTCGCTGCCCTGGTCTGGCGTGCTCCGCAGGGCTGATGCATGACGGGAGTGCAACGACTCCACCAGGAACTACATGCAGCAATGCAGAAAGAGGATATTACAATGTTATTTCAACTGAAAATACACATACAAACACATTCACAGCTACCATATAGCAAGATTTGTATTATTATTCATAACAGCATAGAGTGAGAGACCTAAAATCACAATAAATTCTGCTTTGACTTTAACTACATTTAATACCTGACAAATGGGGTTCTTGTACTGACTGAAGAGGGTCTGCAGTTTAAGGCCTTTGGCTGTGGCCAGAGCTCTGATCTGAGTGTAGGCAGCTACAGACACTGGAGACGACTTGGACAACAGACAGTGGAGCAGCCTCAGCAGAGAGAATGACACCAAATTACCCTGAGATGCTCTGACAGAGAAGGGGAGAGGGATGAAAGACTAATGAAAAAAACTGGACCAAAACAGTTTAGCGATATATTACATAATTAGAGAGACAGTGACGATAATATATTAGATAAATATAAATAATACACAGGACAATATATACCTGCCAATCTCTCCGGTGGTCAGGATGAGAGTGTTGCGCAGGTTGTCATCTCTGTTGAGTTTAGCGTTGTTGAAGGCCTCTTTAAGACGTGCCACCAGGAGCTGGTAAAGCAAGAAGAAACATAAATGGATGTACTGCAAGTCATAAACCCAAAGGGGTCAAAAATGTATAAACCCAGCGAAAATGTTAAATTCCACCTCACTGATAGATTTTTAACTCACATTCATACTCATACATGTTTTGCTCTTTAAATAATTGTGCTCACATTTCTAACTCTTTATAATAGACTGGGAGGCAGAGCCTTTAGCTATCAAGCTCCTCTCCTGTGGAACCAGCTCCCAATCCAGGTTCGGGAGGCAG
>JAUMHL010000015.1:7542569-7552966 GCA_032362345.1 Sandelia bainsii
ATGTAAAGTGTATAAAAGTCTGACGGTCAGACGTTGTCCAGTGAGCGGAAACAGTTCACCTGTAAACTATAGTAGTAATATGTCTTTAATGTTATTATTTAGTTTTCATAAAAAATTCTCAGGTGTTCCTGCGTACCACTAGAGGGAACCTGCGTGCCTCAAGTGGTACGCGTACCATAGTTTGAGAACCACGGCTCTAAGTTGTCACTGTTTGAAACATTCATTTTCATGAACTTTTTATTGGGATTTGCCCTGTGTGTGTGCACTACATTCGTTCCCTGTTTATTTGCAGTATGATAAATATTCTAGACAGTTACTAACAGGTCATTTTCATGTTGGTGTGATAGGGAGATACTGACACAGGTTAAATACCTTGTCATTGTGCAGCTAACACCATAGGACTTAGTCCATTATTCAGTGAGGGTTGTGTCTATACACTGTGTCTCACCCTCTATGTGGGTAGTATCTATGTTGTTGCCGTTGATCTGAGCCTTCTGCAGAGCAGGATGCATATTGAACAGGTTGGCCACAAAGGCCAGGTTGAGTTTGCTGTTTCCAGATGTAACGTCATGAGGAGAAACAAACTGTCTGCAGTCCAGCCGGGCTGCCTGCTGCAGCATCAGCTCAGCTCGTCGGTCCAAATCACGTTCCTTCACATAAACATAAAACAAAAACACTTGAAGAGTACAAAAGGTATCTGCAGTATCATAAAACAGAGAAAGATAGATAAATAAATAAAGTAAAGGCGAATAAAATAATATGATGACACCTTACAACCTCATTTTATCGTATTTAGGAAATTCACATCACTTTTCACACTTGACATTTCTCAATTATCAGTTTTGTACAACAACCTGAAACAAACATAAAGTGACTCACATTCAGGCCACTCATGTTGATTTTGACAATCATTTTACTTTCATGTTCTTCTTGGGAAGCAAGTTGGTCGAGGAGGTAGAAGTAAGCCCGCGAGTCCTACAGGGGCAAAGAACAAGAAAGGATTACATTTATGTCTTTGTGCGTTGTGTGTGTGTATGCGTGTGTTCTGCAGGGAACCTTGATGTCTTCGCTGAAGTTTCTGATTGTTTGTGTTCCTGCATTGCGTAGGTGATAGTTGACCCAGCGAAGCAGTAGCTCCTCAGGGGATAGAGACATTAGGTGATCAAGTTCTTCTCCCTCTGTGAGAAGGCAGATCAGACCTAGAGACACATAGAGCTGCAATTAGTTTGCAATTATATCATGAGACTTTTAAGTGCAAAGGGATCAGAAACTGTGTGTATATCTCTTTTTTTGGAACATAGCATACACACTGTTCTGTTCGGGGGGGCAACTAATTAGTTGATCAACAGAAAACTAATCTGCAACACTACTGATAAATCATCATTTGTTATTTTTAAAGCAAAAACTTCCAGATTTTTTTGAATGTTAAACAGTGTTTTGGCCCACAACGTCAAAGTGCAGATCAAGGGTTAAGACTTGGTTTTGTGTCAGTTAGCATTGTCACAACTATAGCAAGGCAAGCAAGTGTGAGAATCTGTGTGCACTGACCTTCGTTCCTGCTGAGTTCTATATCAGCAAACAGGCCAACCTTAATAACCTGCCAGAGCAGTCCCAGGACCAGATGGGGTTTTCCAGCCATCAAGTCATGGGCATCAATGTTGACCACCGTGCACCCGATCGCTGAGGCAGAATTCAGAGCCAAGACCAGATTCTCCTGTAAATGCAAAAGTCTGAGATTTCACAGCCAAACAACATCACTGTTGTAACTTCCACTGCTGTATGTTACAGCTCAGCAAAAACAAAGAATGTGACCTGAATCTCCCAAATAATAAATAACTTATTGGAAATCAAATGCAGCACTAGTTTACTAAAAACTAGTTTATTTTAGATATTGTATACCTATGAACATATCCAAATGATGGCCAGTTCTGTATGAACGATGCTTTTTCCTTTAGTTAGAGGAGGCAATTACAGAATCACGATAAAAAACATGTACGCATGCAGTAAAAAGTTAATACATTACAAGGTGTTTTTGCACAGTCCAACATAAATTTGTGAATTTACTGCATAAAAGCTGCGACTCACAGTCATTTTGAAGGTCGTAAGTTTTTTAGTGTTGATGACTCTGTCGTCAATGGTGTCAGGCTGAGACAGGTTGATCATTTTGCTGAAAGGGAAGAAGGAGCGTGAGTAGGTGAAAACTAAATGAGTAAGAGCACGAGTGAGTCAGTCAGATGTTTGCAGCTTTCACAAGTGTGTAACCTTCCCTGTGTGACATGACTCCGTGGCATGGACCATTCCATAACACTCACAGGGAATGAAAGTGAACACCTGAACCACTATAAAAACTACAATAATATAATAATAAAAAAATATAACGACACTATTCCTGCTTTAACCTTTGTTGCCTCATACTAAAATATCTGACTGTGTGCCAGTGTACATCAACAAAATCTGGGACTGTGTGTGTGTGTGCGTGTGTGTGTGTGTCTAATACCATAACAAGATGCCATCCCGGACAGAGGTGAAGAGGCTGTCATTGTCAGGGTTAATGGGCAGCAGATGTTGGCAGTCTGGATCTTTCACCAAAGATTTGTTGATCCAGTTGACAAATGCCACTTTCTCCTCATCTAAACATTAGGATGCGTCACAGCTTAAAATATACTTAAATAATTAGTTTTTTAATAGATTGACAGAAGATTCATTGGCACCTATTTTGAAAATCAGTTAATTAATTTTTCAAATTCACAATACCAGATATTTGTTCACTGCAGCTTCTCCACTACTAAGAAATAAGTGTCAGTAAGTGTAATGTACACACACAAACACACAATGCATACTCTGCCTTACCAGAGTAAGAGTGCTGTGTTCCCTCACTGGACACTCCTGACGTTCCCCCAAAAGACCGGATCCCATCTCTCCTCGTGACAGTTTTCTTAAGTGTCTCACTGAACTCTTTACTCTTCAGCTCTTGATAGATCTGAACGTGGACAGGCTGTGTTACTCTCTGTGAGGTTGGATGTAAACATTCACATATTTGCATCTGAACTCACAGCAACAAATTCCTCAAAGCTGATCTTCTCGTCCTTGTTGGTATCACCAGCGACGAAGATCTCTACAATCTCTCGCACTCTGTACCCCGGCAGGGAGAAACTAGCCTCTCTGAACAGCTCCTGAAGTTCGAAGTCACTCACATAGCCGCTGTTATCAATATCTGCACACAAATAGACAAGCACTGCTAACGATCACACACAAGATTTGGGTCTTAATTTTTACCTGCTTGAATGAACATCACAAGGCCTCATGAGGTCATGTCAGTTTAGTTACCTTGGATGGTCCAAACCTCACTGTGTTTGGTTGTGCTATTAATTTCCATTACTGCACAAAATATCTGTTATAATTCCTTTAACTGCTGATTCTGCCTTTTATTTATTATCATAGAGTAAAAGGCAGGAACTCCTTTTGACCAGCAACATTTTTAATTACACATTTGCAATGATTAACTGATAAAATCCGACACACAAAGTACACATGTTCAACACTTGGAGCAATAAAAATCTCTTACATAAGAGTCACACTTTATGGTCTGTTGTAAATCTCTTACTTTGGTCAGATTCAGTTTCTTTCGTTAGAACCTTTTTTAGTCAGTCAGTACAATTGTATGTTTAATGTGTGAGTGTAGGTGTGCAACAGACCAATTTTATTAAAGGCCTCTCTGAGATCTTCCAGGTCCTCTCTGGAAATCTGTGTGACGTGATTCTCCATAGTAGCTGCAGCTTTGTGTCCCTGAAACATGCAGGCGAGCGCACACACACACACATGAAGTTTTGAATCACATTAGACACAAAGTAGATGCTGATATCACAAAACTGAGCAACATAACAACTGCAACAGGAGCAGGTTTTATTTTAAAGCCACAGACTGTAGATATAGACTACATGTAGATGTAGAATCATTGTTAAAGTAACATAAGGATTAAAGTTCAGTTTTGCAGGTTAATTGAGATAAAGGCAAATGACACACCTTAGAGGCTGAGACCAACACATAAATGTGTACCTTCATAAGAACCTGTGTGTTTCCTGTTAGTCCTGTCTTGAGTTATAAACCCCTCGGTGCCGTCTTCCAAAGTTCTGCCAGGTGCCACGGAGAAGTAACTCTGGAGACACACAGTGGACCTTTGGCCAGCCTGTACCCTGGGACAGGCGTACACTAACAGTTAACATTTAACACCTCAGCTGTGTCATCATCATATGGTCTAAACAAAGAGGTCTGCCCTTTCTGGGCAAATAGAGATACGTATCTGCCTTAAATTACACCTACAGATTAGTGGAGAACAAATGTTAAACACTTTGTGAGTAGACAGGACAAACAAAGTTTCATACATTTGTGCGAAATACATTTTCTGACAGTTTGACACCAAATGCATTTTTCCCTGAGTTGAAACTTCCAGGTAGGCAAACCTTTACCTCAGGAACTAATGATCTTTACAGGTGCTTTTTTACAACTAGAGAAATGCTATTTCCTCATTTCATAGCTGTAATACCAAATAAATTTTTTTTTAGGTACATACTTCTTGCTTTAGTTTATCTGTATGTTTTAACACGTTTCTGCTTCTTATAATTCACTTGTGGATCCATCTCAAAGTTAAAGTTATGTAGCCTACAACAGAGGTCCCCAACCACCGGGCCGCGGACCAGTACCGGTCATTTGGTACCGGGCCACACAGAAAAAAAGAAAAAAATATTTCCGTTTTATTGACAATCACAGTCTTTTATTTTGAAAAAATTATTTGCCGTCAGCTCTTCTTAATGCACTCCGTTTGTAATGTCTGTGCTGGAAGAGGATTAATTGCTGGAGATTGGAGACTGGAGATGAGACCGGTCCGTGGCGCACAAAAGGTTGGGGACCACTGGCCTACAACATCACTAATTTGTCACTTTGCTTATTGTTCAGTAAGTAGGAGGCAGTAACCCTTTTTCCTGTTTCCTTTTCTATTCTTTTTTCTTTTAAGTAGGTGGCATGTATCACACAAACATACTTTTTATAGCAATATAACAACACAAAGACTAAACACATGCAATTAAATGACTGAAAACAAGATGTATTCAGCCAAACTAACTATTAAAAGGGGCACCCTCTCTTCTTCAGTAATTGTTGACAAAGGTGGTTTTTCATCTAGAACTGGCCTAGATAAATCTTCTCATTTAATCATAATATGTCAAACTGTTTCTTTAAAGCATTTCATTTTTTAGCAAGTACTGCCTGTTTCAATAAATATATATATATATAACATTCATATGTAATTACAATACAACCACTGTCTAGTTCTGCAAGTAGTAGAAAATCTGTTCTTGGGAAAGACTGCTTTGGTCATGATGTCTTTTGTTTGTTTGTTTATTGTCACATTTTGCATTTCCTTCAGTCATGTTTAAAACATGAGGCCTGTGTTTGTGTTCATAGCTTGCTTCACTGCCACACAAAGCCCTGTAACCTGAGGCACAGAGCCAACTGCATCACTTAGATTACACTGCCACACTTCACAACAGCACTGCATTACCTGACCTTTATTGTAGCAATGTTTTGGAGACTGTGCCCTTTTTGTTTTGTCGCCTCACCTCCTGTCTTTTCCCTTTATTTAATTTACATTGTGCTGCAATGTGCTACCTGTATTGAAGAACAGCACAGTAATGCTGTAATGTAAGGAATGAACACATAAGGAGCTTACATTCAGTCCCAGGCAGGCTGAAGGTTCTTAGCGTCTGGAGCAGGACCGATCCAAAATACAAAATGAGCTTGCTGAGAAGTTCTGAGAAGACTCCTTTCTTCTGTATTCTTCTTTTCAGTTCTCTCCTTAGCTATTAACACAGTTATTGTCACCTCCTTTTCTTTCTGCTCTTCTCTTCTTTGTTTTTACTTCAGCCTTTCCTCTCACTTCTAACACTGCTCAAACGTTCCATAATGAGCCAAAACCAAAAAACAAGACGATACGAAATCATTCACTCTTGGCCAAGAAATTTTTTTTTTTGTAACTGTTCACTATAAAGTCATGCAGAAGCACATTTTTCCTCTCAATCCACAAAGCCCAAGGACTCCATCTTCCCATCTGCCATTTAGGTCCTTCTTTCCTCAGACACCTGATCAGCTCAGTTTCACTCTGTGACTCTGAGGTGCTCTCCGGTTACTCACTCCTCCTTATCGCTGGTCTCAGTCAAGCACTCCGAAGT
Source organism: Sandelia bainsii (assembly GCA_032362345.1). Classification (NCBI taxonomy): domain Eukaryota; kingdom Metazoa; phylum Chordata; class Actinopteri; order Anabantiformes; family Anabantidae; genus Sandelia; species Sandelia bainsii. The sequence continues at coordinate 7,548,794 of JAUMHL010000015.1, forward strand.
AGCCATTAATGTACCAGCCACAGTTCTGGCTGTGGACCCTGAGTCAGGTTCAGTTCTTAGTGTAAAAGTGGTAACAACCGGCCAAAGACTTTCTCATAAGCCTCTTGTATTATTTCCTGGCACATAAGGGCACATGCGCAGGAAGGTCAAAACCATACAGACCCCAGATAGTTCAAATGTATGTAGTTTCTGTTTAACTAGTTCTGTATCACAGCAGTCGTAATTCAGACTAGTTTTATCAAATTGCATCTAGGACTATGGACATGTAAAATATTTTACAGTGTAGACAAGCCGCCCTTCATAGCATTTAAAGCAACGAGTAACTCTTTCATTGTACATATTGGCATGGCACGATAGTAATACTTTACGATAGTCTCCTTTAAATAGAAAGATAAATCATTTTCTTGTTTGCATACTGTCTCTAATGTTCATCTTCATAGTGGGATGTGATATGTATTGAATTCCATCCCTACAACCACATGCACAAATGTTTTTTGGCTGAGTTATGAATGCTTGATTTCATTCAGCTGTAATGTGAAGACAGGACCACTCAGGGGCAGTGCCGGCTTAAGCTGAGGTATGAGTTGCTTAACTGCAGGAGTACAGAGAATCTTCCTGCAGAGGGGCGTAATGAAAATCTGATATTTCTCCCTAACACAGTCAAGATTGTAATCATCAAAATAAATTATTCCTCAAGCTTCTTTTTTTTGCAGACTTGCTGGATTGGGTCAAAACTTATTCAACACTTAGATCCAGTGGTGGAACAAGTCTTCATATCATTGACTTGTTAAAGTAAAGAATTTGGGGTTGTCAGGTTCTGACAGATTGGATGGAAGAGTCAGTGAATGGCCATCGTCTCTCCAGAGATATTCTATGGTGTCTGAATCTGGGTTTTGTCTGGTCCACTTAAGCACAGAGTTGTCCTAAAGCCAGTCCAGTGTTGTCTTTGCTGTGTGCTTTGGCTCATTGTTGCGTTGACATCGTTTTATCACAGAGCTCTACATCCAAGACTGGCTTGGTTCTTGTCTTGATGTACAGTGTGAGCTGTGGGACCTGCTCAGTGCTCAGTCAATCACTTTACCAGAGACCAACACTAATCAAGGTCTAGACACAGCTCAAGGATAATTAAAGCAAATAGGATGCAGCTGACGCCAATTTGGAGTCACACAGCAAAGGCTCTGAATACTACAAATATATAGAAACAAAAGTGTAAAATTAATAATAAAAGGCTATAATATGTAAATGTATGTAGGCTAAAACATGCACATTTGTGGTACTTTGTGGGCCTAAGTAAGTTTACTTTATAGTGTTTAAATGTGATTGTACTTTCTAGAACTACAACACTACATTTAAGAGGGAATTAATTTTTTTACTTTTAGTTATGGTTCTTTAGATACATTTCTGTGTTAACACTGTGATTATCCTATTTTTGTTACGAAGATTATGACCTCCTGACAACACAGTGTGTGGCAAGCTACTATCCGAACAACACCACCAGCACTATTTCTAGTGAACACACGTCTAAGTGTTGCCCAGAGTTTGTGATGTGATGTTTGTCGATCACAAATAAAGTTACACTCACATAGAGTCTTTGGTTTAACCATATGAGTTAAAGAGAGAGAGAGAGAGAGAGAGGGAGGAAACTGAGGGGGGCGTGTCAGCTGTCACTGGTCACATGACCCGGAAAATGTGGGGCTTAATTCCTGTGTTGGACTGTTCCCAGCTGCTGCGCTTTTGCCCTTCGCAGTGCAAACCCTCGGTCTGCTCCATCACGTCCTCCGACCCCCGGGTGGACTCTCCTCAGCGCACCATGTCGGGTAAGACACGTAAGGGCTTCGCCGACCTTGCAGTCGTCACACCGAGTCAAACATGGCCACCCTGGACCGGACCGGGGCTGCGCAAACTGTCCTCATCTCTCAAAATATCACGAATTTATTAAACGCTGCAGAAAACAGCAGCTGCGAGACTCTCTAATTCTCTGTTATGGAAAGAAATGAGGCCACAACTTTTATTCGTTCTCGCAGTTATTGTTGGCGTTAATTTAAAGATTGGGATACATTTGATTGGATTGGTGCTGCAGCGGTTTGGACCAGAGTAAAGCTGACTGCAACGTAAAGCGACATATCCAGTCAGAGTTTTCAAAGTTAAACCGGGTTGAGTTTTTTTTGCAAAACTGAAACTGTTAGACTATTCAGTTCAAATAATTTTTTATTAAATTCCCGTCAGTAAACTCTTGATAAGATTAATCAGATTTGAATATTAAAGAACCGTGACCATGATGAATAGCCTAAACTTTACAGTTGGAAAAATAAGTTGTTTAAACAGTTTCTTCAGACAAATCATTAGTATTTCTTTACTTATCTTGCAAGTTCTCTGCACTTATTTATGCAGAGGCTGATGTCTGCATTAACTATATTGGGATATATTGACAAGGCTGATTATTGATCTAGCTCTGATGTCTGTTTGGTGTGCACATGGCCAAAATGAAGTGAAGTCGGAGTGGAAGTGTAGATTGCAGCACTGCACATCTGGGTGTCACAAAGTGGGCAACTGGAAATTACTCGCATTGCATGAAGGCATTTATTATTTCATTATGTAAATTGTAGCCAGCTAGCTCAGCTTAGCACCAAGACTGAAAAGTACTTTGGGAGTCCTGACATCCAAATCAAATAAATGTATGTACAGAACTGGGCAATCAATAATTTTATTAGCCAAGCTAGTAATGGAAAACAGTTGCCAGGTACACTGTCAATGGAAATAATAGTTAAAGTAGTTGCAGTATATACACAGTGAGAGAAACTTGAGATGAATTTGATTTTGAGAAGTTCCATTATTCCTGTATGCTCTTATTTTTGAAAGTCGTTGTAATCAACTTCCTGCGTCACTGCTGTCTCTTTGACTTAACTCTTGTCAGTGCGTACGTGCGCCTCGTAGTGAGGCCTCAAAGTTTTTTTATTCATTCATCATCATTATTATTATTATTATTATTTATTTTTTATAAAAGGCTCGTAGTGTCACACCTTTTTTTAGTATATTGATATTTATGTGGTAACTAGAGCTGACATCAACCATCATACTATGATTTTTAATGTAACTTAGAAAAGGAACACTTGATATGTAACCTGTGCATTTTATATTCATATAACAATCAAATGAACATCAGAATATATGTATATATATTTTTAGTATTGATTATCCATTAAGATTTTGTTGGCATTTTGTTTTTAGGATATGGATTTTAAACTGATTTTATAATTGTTATCTAGAAACATGTAAGACCCACAGTAGTAAGAGAGAACTCAATGGGATGGGAACACACCACATGCTTTCTGTACAGTCTTGATGATACAGGCTTTACTCTCTATGGACAGTAGGTTTATAGTTCCTTGAATGAGACCCTAGCAACCATACAACACTTACACGCTGATCAGGTTTCCCAGAAGCCCCTGACCACTCACGCATTCAGCAAGGTGAATACTGTCTGCTGACTCTGAGCTGACTTTGACTCAAGCATCAACACAGTATTGCCTCCTGTTGCTGTTAATGTATGCAAGAGGGAATTAGCAGAAACTGGCCTGCAGATGAACTGGACTTGCTGACAACGGTTTTAATGGGTTTAATTGGTTTAATGTTGTTCATTGTCAAACTAAGAGACAGATTATTTGGTTCATTTTACAAATTTACAGCAGAGAGAGCTGCATGACCTGACTATAGAAATAGTCAGACCGACGAAGCTCTGCAGATGAAGAGCGAAACATTTCAACCTTACAAGAAAGAAGTCCAGTTGGCATGACTCAGCTTCCAGACAACTTCACCTGGATGAAGAATCTTCACAGACATGACCTGACTAGGGTATCACATTGTCAGCCTGCTTGCATGTTACGTCCATTTAAGCTGCTTGTGTCGATCAAGGTTGTGTTTCTTTGAACTCTTTAAGGCCAGACAGGTCAGTGGTCACGGCCATGGTCTGACTGGAATGAAATTACACTGGGTAAATGTTTTTGTTGCATTTGTTTGCCTATGTTATTTATATTTGTAAGCCCACTAAGACTGTTTCACCGTGACCTTCACATTTAACTCATTAGTTGGATTATTCGCTGCTTGTATTCTATTGAACAGTCAGGACAGGTGTGCAAACGATTGACGGTAGGCGTATTGCGTCACTTCCTGTTG
>JAUMHL010000015.1:7553066-7584039 GCA_032362345.1 Sandelia bainsii
TGTAAAGTGCCTTGAGATGATTTTTGTTATGATTTGGCGCTATACAAATAAAGATGAATTGAATTGAATTGAATTATTGCTCTGTAATGAGGTAACATAAGTGAATTTTAATCAAATGCATTTTGAAAACAAATTTTTCTAGACAAACCTAAAGTCACCCTGTGCGAGTCTGTGCAATACATCCATGTAAAAAGCTATTATTATTACTCTTTAAGTGGCAGATCAATATTATAATAATTATAACATTTATGGAACTAGTTGTGTGGCTGACGTGTGTGTTTTTCTTGCAGACCAAGCTTTTGTGACACTGGCCACAAATGACCGCTATGCAAAGGGAGCAATGGTTCTTGGCCAGTCGTTACGAAACCACAACACAACTAGGAAACTGGTCGCACTCGTAGGACCTCATGTTGCAGAACCCTGCAGGTGACACACACCACTGATGTGCATGAAAATTTGTCTTAGCCAATATTCTGTCTCTCCCAAGACACACACTAACTGGGAGACACACACATCTTTGCTTACATGTAAACATAAATTGTGTTGTGTGTGTGTGCATGTGTTGCAGGGATGCACTTCGGGCCATCTTTGATGAAGTGTGTGTGGTGGACGTCATGGACTCAGGGGATGTAGCTCATCTAGCCCTGATGAAGCGTCCAGACCTGGGAGTAACATTCACCAAACTGCACTGCTGGACTCTCACACAGTACAGCAAGTGTGTGTTCATGGATGCAGACACACTGGTGAGAAACAAACATAACACTGGAAACAATACACGGTGGTGATGGAAATATTACATCTTCAAACATATCTTGATGTAATATATATTGACCTATCTGGAGTAAAAAAGGTGAACACTTTCCAATCCTGCATTTGTTATGGTAATTAAAAAATATTTAATACATTAATCTAAAAGATATTTCATCAGTGCTGTACTGTAGATGGCCTTAAGTTAAACACTTTTACGAAATGTTTTCAGTAGCATTTTGGCCTGTCAGCATATTTTAGTAAATTGAAACAGTGGAAATATTGATAATGAAACCAAATATATCTGCAAATTTAAGTAACTTCATTTTTCTTTATTTAGGTGCTATCAAATATAGATGAACTGTTTGAGAGGGAAGAGTTGTCTGCAGCGCCGGATCCTGGTTGGCCAGACTGTTTCAACTCCGGAGTTTTTGTCTTCAGTCCGTCCAATGAGACATACGAAAAGCTCCTTGCGTTCTGTGGTGAAAATGGCAGCTTTGATGGTGAGATCTTAGCGTTTACTGGTCCTGTCTTGTAGCTAAGGAGACTGGTGCTGATGTGTGATAGCCAGCATGGGAGTTTGTTTTACTAGCAGCTTATCAGTTGTTAGAATCATGAAAATCCAAATGTAAACACTCTATGTGTAATTGATTTGGGATAAGCACCTATGAAGGCAGCTGTACTCACAGTCTCTGTCTGTAAGCCTTAATCTTTTATGCTGCTGCTTCTTGTGAAATACAAGAATTAATATTTTTGTTTGCATGCGAACGTGCAGGTATAAAGTCTTTTTTTAATGTTCTCATGTTACAGTGTTGAATCACAATTAGTTAATGCTACAATTAGTATTTTCTGATTGGCACTAAACACAAAGTACGGATGGGGCTGAAAATGATCATCGTTAGTTTGTCATAAGATCCTTTGGGCAATAAAAGATACTAAGTGATGGACTAAAATCACTGTCCTTCGAGTCATGCTGCTAGCTTGGCTAAAGATGCTGGTATTTGGAGTGTTTTCCCAACAAATTCCACACAGTCTTTTTTTGGATCTAAGAAAAACTCTAGGTGTGATGACATAAATAGTCTGTGTTGGCATTTCATGTGAAAACTGGAAAAGGTAAAGGTCACCTTGCCTCACTAAATTTAGAGATGCTTTAACTGCCACTAAACTCTCTAACTGTGCAGGGCAAAGAGAGTTTAACAGTGTTCTCTTTGAATTAGACTGCGATCCAAACCCTGAATACGCTTCAGCAGAGTGACCATGAACTCAATACAAACTGGCAACAAAATAAACTTCCACTGTGGGTAACACCAAACCCCCCCCCCCCACCCACATGGTCTCTCTACATACACACTTACACATGTATATAGATTATGTGCTAATCTTATCTTTGACTGCGTCTTGCCTTGTTCAGAGACTACCACCCCTGCTCTTTGTCTGCCTGTACACTGTGCCTGTACGTGGATTTTGTCGCATGCATGCTTAGCGTATGTACACAGCAGGCTCTATTTTTAAATGTCAGGAAGGACACAGACTGCGGGAATGTACAGAATGTGTGGTGATGACCTTTCAGGTATGTACAGTAGTGTGTCTGGGTTTCAGCAACCACGTAAGACACCCCGGATAAGTGTAAATGAGACTGGAATTAAAGAATATAAATTCTTTTAGGAGGCCCACTAAAGCAAACTAGATAAATGATTGGTTTATTAGATTGTTTCATGTTTTTGAACCCACCCTCTGTTCACAGCAAAAAATGTGGAATCCTTCTCACATGATTATTGTTATCCTGAATGTGGGTTTGTGTTTGTGTGATCTTGCTACTTCTCATTTTGCTCTATTCTAGCCTGAAATAATGTCTAAAACTATTGTTGTGAACATGTTTGTTTGTGTGTGTCTGTGCTTGTCTACAGGTGGAGATCAGGGGGTTCTCAACACTTACTTTAACACCTGGGCGACGGCAGATATTTCCAAACACCTTCCCTTCATCTACAATCTCAGCAGTATCGCCATCTACTCCTACCTGCCAGCATTCAAACAGTCAGTGTATACACACACACACACACACTTCATGTGTTCATGATTAGTCGGTTTATTGTAGTGTTGAATTACAAGAAGCTTCGGAAAAACACATTCTGTCACAACCAGCTTTAAAATACAGAAGCTACTGCACCTAGACTTTTGTATACTTCCTGTTTTATTTAAATACTAAATGTACTAGAAGTGTCCTCCTGTTGAGGAGTTTGATCCAGTCGTTTTAATTTGTATCATGAAAAAGTATCTTTGCACTCACAAAGTCAGTTACTGGCATCTGGTGACATGGCACCACCACTAAGAAGAAGTCAGATGTATCAACAGGTGTTAAACAAATGCTAGGGTTAGCTCCTCAATATACCTGTTTGCATGTTGGATGTGTGGTGAAATACTCTGGATTTCAGTAGGTGCTTTAGCTGTGACGATGGACAGTGTACAAACTTTGACTCGCTCTCTTACTTACTTTTTTTATAACAGGTATGGCCATGACGTAAAGGTGGTGCACTTTCTGGGCAAAGTGAAGCCCTGGAACTACTCCTACGACACTCAGAAGGGTGAGGTCAAAGGTCACTCGCAGTCTCCTGACCCATGCCAGCTGCACCCTGACTACCTGCTCATGTGGTGGCAGCTGTACGCCAAATCTGTGCTGCCTTTACTGCAGCAGGCCTACGGGGACACTCCGTTCAACAGCGGCTTCGCAGAGCAGAGCGAGGATGTAAGTCAGCAGTTGAAGTGTGCGTGAAAGTGTTCAGTTCTAGGTGTGGTCGCTGTGTGTTAAAATATAAATGAGGATGACTGTGAGTGTGTGTTTATTTGTTGTAGTGTATTTCACAATTGTCATGTACCGGCTGTGTCAAAACCTCTAACTGCTAGGGGAACTCTCCTTTTTCTGGAATGTTTTTTTAACATGTGGAAAATTCATCAGTGTGAAACTATGAAGCTGTGAAAGTGCCACATTTTAAAGCCTTAAATCCACCAATAAGCTGCAGATAAAAATGTGGTATAGTTTTAGCTGTCACAGTAGCAAATAAAAGTCGGTTCCACTTTCCTCCTTATATGTTGATAAAAGTTGTTTGTTGTTTCTGAGATTACCAGTCCACTCAGCAGTGTCATGACTTCATGAATAGCTTGCTCACTTGAATGAAATATGCAGGGTGCCAGTGTTCAGCACTTCAGAGTAGCAGGAAGCTGTCACGCTGTCTGTTGTAATGGCACTGTGAAATACTTCTGAGTTAGTCATTTACTGTAGTTGGGACACCTGTAGCTTTGCCCAGTTGCCTGAAGCTTGTGCCAAATAGACTAGTATAGATAGTTTATACAGATGCACCTCTATCTCACGTTTTGCTCACGAAATGATGAATGATGAGGTGCTGCAGCTCTACAGCCAGCTCTGCTCGTCTTTAATGTTGATTTGTGGACAGAAGTGACTGGTACAGGAAAATGGCACAATGATTTTCTTATAATTTCCAGCAATTCTATTGAGTCAGTCGCTTTGAGCAACCTGAGCACCACACCTAGCCACCTCATACCAGTCGATGTTGGGCTATTCCAGGAAAATCTGACTGTGTATTATTGCTTATAAATTAAAATAAATGTTTATAAGTATACAAGTATTTTTGTTAATTATTTCAACATTTTCATACTTTAGCTTTAAAGCAGAACATTTTTACGTCTCAATTCACTTTTTTATTCTGTTCCTTACCTCCCCTATCCCTCCATTTTAATGTGCTTTCTACAAACTAGAGCCATTATCTTTTGTTTGGAATTTGACTTATTGAGTGTGCATCCACTGTAGGTTTTCTGCCTCACTGTGTTACTCTAAACCTGTTACATGTCAGAAACACATTCAGTTCTTATCTGCTGCAAGTGTGTTGCAAAATGTCTTGTTGCACTTCGACTTGACGAAACGCCTGCACATACTGATTGTCTCCACGGTAGAAAAGAGCAAATTCCCCTCCAAAAGGGAATTCTAGTTGAGAGGAAGCCAAGCATGACTGAACAGAAGGGAAAGCAGTCCTTATAAAGTATTGCTCCACTCTCATTTAATGATTCATTCATTCTTTCCTTGTCTGTTACACAGAGTAAGTTTCACGAGGATGTGACGGAACAGCCTGCAGCCTCTGCTCCACCTCCTCAGAAGGTTTCGTCAGAGGAGAGGAAGCAGCGCTGGGAAGCGGGCCAGATCGACTACATGGGTGATGACTGCTTCGCCAACATCGAGCGAAAGCTCGACTCCTTCTTAAAGTAGCAGGCTGGTGTGGGAGCACAATAGACAGAGAGAGCACCAGTTGAAGCTCTGTGTGGGTGGGGATTTCACCACCCCTCAGCCAATCACAGGGGCTTGGTTAGCAGGGGACTGAATGGATGCCTCTGTGCGACTTTCAGCTTCACTCTCTGCATCCTGTCAGTGTGTGTAAACGGTTATAAGTTTGACACAGTGTCCATGCACTCTTGGCATATTCATTTTTCTCTTAAAAGAAAAGTTTGACATTTGGGAAATGTGCTGATTCACTTTCTTGCTGAGAGTTAGATGAGAAGATTGATACCACTCACATGACTGAAAGATTATTTGAAGCTACTGCCATCTAGTCACATCTGTGACCTCAGCACTTTATATGTTACTTGTTATTTACGGGTAAATAAAATTGCAATTTTCTCACATAACTTAGGGGTTTGCAGTGGGATTAAAAACACAAATTGTGGCTGGAGCACAATCTGTACAACTGTTGAATTAAATCATTTAGTTTGGTCCAGGCAAACATTTCATAATAATATAACTGCAAATTGCTACATAGGCATGGAAATAATGAGGCTGGTTCTGTCCTAAATAACAAAACTGCCCACCAGCACTTATGAAACCTAATAGTAGATATTTATAATGTTACATCTGGTTTAATTAATCTGTGCAAAACCCAAAATGTATAAATGACAATTTACCGTTTAGAGGCGGTTATGTATCAGACTATTTCATAATTGAATGACTTCCTCCGAGTCTGTGCTGGTTGCCTAGCAAGCTAGTAACTAATCTTCTCACCCAGCTCTTGACAAAGCGAACATGCATAGCTGCTTCCCAAAATGTCGTAACTATTCCTTTAAGTGTTCAGGTGCATCTGATGGAAATGGATTCACAGTCCTTAGTCTTCCTGTGGAAACTTTGAGCATCAACAGAAACGAAAAGTTTAAAGTTGTTTCTGGGTCTTACCACAACTCCTATCCTGCAATAAGTCCCTTTACCTGAACCACTTTAAAGCAGATGTGCAGCAACTGGCTCACTTCCCTCTTGAAGTCCATACATTTCTTTTTTCTTTTTCAGCCAGTTACGACAGTCTCGCTTTAATCTGACGGCATTCACCTCATCAGAGGATATTGATAGATTTGCCTATCTGTGCCTCTGACACTCACCAGCTCCCTGTGACTTTAGCTTTGTGACGTCTGGCATTGTATTAGGGCTAAACCCTGTTGTGTTGTATTTGCATGGCACAGAGTTGAAACATGGGTCAGTAATCGAATTTGTCCACCCACATCCAAAAGGTATCATATGTATTTGCGTGGGATTTAACACTAGTGCGCTCCCCAGACATCTGTCACCTGTATGCGTGCCCTGCATGTTATCTCCCTGTCAGACCCACATCAGTATCTTTGTGCCATGACCTGGGTTTCAACAGTTCTTGTCTCTAGTGTTACCAGCTGCCTTATTGCCTTTCACAGTTGACAAAACCTTATTTACAGTAACTGCTGCTAGTAGCACAACACATTTAACTGAGTCCTTCCTCTCGTTATAAATACCTCCTTTATTTCACTGCAGCTGTGTGCTCTTAAACTATAATCTACAACTCCTAACAGTAATTAAAGAACACTCCTTACTCCACTAAATGCTTTGCAACACAAAGCTGGCAAGATTGAGAGAAGTCTGTATGTGATTTAGTGTTTGCTAAATCCTGAATAGGTCTCACGGTGGAAGTGGAACACAATGTAGTGATATCAGTTAATGCAGGTTACCCCTTTACCCCAGCTGTTATTGTCCATCCCTGTTAAAGTGCTAATAAATAACTTGTTAAAACCTCCTTTTGTCTACCCTGTCACATTTTGTTTTTAATACTACAGAGATCAGATGTGGGGCTACAACTAATTGTTTTTTATTCATTACATTTGTGAGTGACCATGATGCGTTCTAACAATGCGAGATGACATGTTTAGATTTCAGCTTCAAACTCTTTCAATTTATCATTTTAGAAAGAGATGAAAAAAGAAAATCTTCACATTAAATACAGTAGAACCAGGCATAATTTTTCCCTTTTTAGTTTTAATCAGAGAAGATTAAAGAAAGAAAGAAAACAAAACTTAGAACATCAGTGATCAACTATAAAAAACATTTTAATCTTTTGAAATGGACAAAAGACTGAAAATGTGTCTGTGATTTCATGTGAACTATCTACCCCCCCCTCAAAAAAACAACTGATGGGACAGTTCAAATTCAATACTTGTGCTTCCATGCTAATTCAACAGACATTTACAGCTCCATCAGAGCTTTGATATCATCGATGCGAGAAGCTTTCCTGTCAGCGTCTGTGGAGCCAAATGCCTTTTCCAGCAGGTCCTGCTTCTGCCTCTGGATCTTCACCATGTTCTCCTCCACTGAATCCTTCACAATGAACTGCAAAATGTGGGGAGGGAAACGTCTTATGAGTCGAGTGTAAAACTATGGAACACACTAAAGAGTACAGCCTGTAAGTAAATACAGTCAATCAGAATAAATCTATATAACCACCAGGTCCAGTACATAAGAGTGTGTCTAGGTGTTTCTGACCTTAGTAACAACAACTTTCCGCTTCTGGCCAATACGGTGACAGCGATCAATACACTGCTCCTCGGTAGCCGGGTTCCATGCCTAAAATACATTCATAATCATGCATGTGTTAGGCATGTTCTCACCTACATCAAAATCAAACCACTGTCAAAAAGTAAATTCAACAGATTCAATTTCCTACATTACTACATATGGTCTTGCCATTGTATGATACTTGTACTGTTTATACTTTGATGTAACAGGTTGAAAAGCAAATAAGTAGATTTTGAGAGTAGAGTTTTACATGGTATGAGTACACTTCATACCATATAACTCCTGCAGTTAAAACATTATGCAACTGCCAGTAAATATGTGGCCACACATCTCAACTATTCTGAGGCCTTATGCAAACCCACTGTAGAATACACTGAGTCTTCAGTACAGTTTTAGGTGTGAATGTGTCCAGTTCCTGGCAAAAATCAGCACTTACAGGGTCCATGAGGAAAACGCGAGAGGCAGCCGTCAAGTTGAGCCCAACCCCTCCAGCTTTAAGAGACAGAAGCATGATGGCAGGACTGTTGTCCGCAGAGCTCTGAAACTCCTGGATCACCTGGGTCCTCCTCTTTTGGCTCATGGTGCCATCCAAGCGCACAAAACTGAAACCATGCTCTCTGGTGAAGATGAAAGAGGACAATAATGAATAACGACATAAAATTATAGAAAATCACACAATCCAAAGAGTACATAACTATGTATTCTTTCATTTTGCCTCTATCCATTGTGTGAGGAAGGAACTTGAACAGGTGTCAACAAAACTTCATTGTTGATCTTATGATCTAAAAGATGGAAATGTGGGATAAAATATCAGTTCTCTTCTTCATTTGATTTGTATGACTTTGCAATTATATTCATCCTGACAACATCCTCCCAGTTCTCAGCTGAGGCACAGACAATCCCGACATTGCCTTAGAACACTACTTTGTGGAGAATGAACAGAGCCAAACTCTTATTTGTTAAGTATAAATATTTGAGACCTGAGCACAAAGAGAGAAGTATTTGAGAAAGGTCTCAGATATCATACAGTGTACTGTTATTCCATAACATAATTATGCATTATAATAGAGAAAATATTTTCATAACCAACTACCCCAAAATCCACCAATGTACGTGAGTTACCTAAGTGGAGTCTCCAGTATGGTGAGGAAACGTGTAAACTGAGATACGACTAAAAATTTAATGCTGCTGTCTTCACTTCGTAGCCCAAGTAGGTTTGCCATCAGCGCCTGCACCTGCAGAGACAAAACCAGATTTCAGAGGGTGAACAACTCAGCGTACATTCTCCATCACTGTTAAGATCCTGAAGAGGACTCTTTAAGTGGCTTCTAAATTTGTGAAAAAGTCACAAAAACGTCCACTGTAAATGCGTAGTAATTTAAAAGATTTTGTTAATGTAATTTCACTGTTTCATATTTAAAGCCCTTTGGACTGGACCCTGATCCACAAAAACACATTTTTGTGTGGTTTGCATACTAATGTTACTACTTTTACTCTCTGGTAAACTCTGCAGCCTCTGCACCTTCGAGCTGGTCCTCCACTTCTCAGAGTTTGTACTGTTCTCTTCCCCCATTTCCTCCTGTGGAAACTCCACTAGCTCATTGGTCTTGATCTCACTTCGACAGAGAGGACAGCGTGCTGTTTCCTAAGCACAGACACACAAGCAGCACAGGGAAAATGTCAATCCATTAATTATTACCGGGTAAAGAATTATACAGTAGTGAAAACTTTCTGATAACTAATTCAAATGATGATTAAAGTACAAAGCCCTACTCTCTGCAGAAAGAAATACATTTACCTTTTCAGTGCTGATGACTTGGGCGATGCAGGGCCGGCAATACACATGGGCACAATGCGTAATGACAGGTAGACGGACTGAGTCCAGACACACAGAGCACTCCTCATCAGAGCCGCTGGCCAACACCATGCGCAGCTTTTCTATCAGACGTTGCCTAAGTTCTGCAGGCGTTGCTGCAGCACCTAAAGATGAAGGCAGGACACGGAGAGGGAAAGAAACATTTGAAACAAATACAGTCAGAGGACAGAAATCCTCATTTAGGAAGGGCCCATAAATTAATAGTCTATAAATTTGACGTCATAAAATTCACTGTATAACAAGCTCATAAATACAACTCTTATTAGACTGGAGGTTTTACCTAAATCTATGGATGTCTTTGGCAGAAGATCAGGGTGGCAGCAGTGCTGTCGAAGCCTCATGAGGATGGCCAACACATGAGCATAATTCCTCAAGACTGTCCCTTCAGCTACATATCTACACAGACACACACAAACACGCAATTACACAAAACAATGTAAATTTGATATAAGATTCAACATGCGTCCATCAGTAGTCAAATATTCTATTATTTAGTAACTTTTTACAAGTTGGCAACTTACAAAATGGCTAATGTTCAGGCACACGTACACATAACATTAACACAAACTGTACCTGCCGATGGTGTTCTTTCCTTCACTGCGAGCCAGTTCATACTCCTCTCTCTCTGCCTGGCTCAGTTCAACCTTCTCCACACATACGGTCTTCTCCGGTAGAGACACCAGGGGGCGCCCGTTGACCTCACTACTCTTGGTCCGCCGCAGGGTGATGCACTTAACCAGGGTCCGAAGGTTCCTGCATGCAGTATTAAATGCATGAATTTAATAATGTCTCATGCCCAATTATCAAAATTAACCTAAAATTTCAAACTTTTATCACTTAGTCATTCAGGATGCTACATAGGGGACTCACAACTGTCTGATAGAACATATAGTTAGCTGATAAAATAGTAAATTAAAAGGCCGTATAATGTCTACATGTTGTGACCCTTGATGTGGACAAGGAAAAACTCCAGCCTTGTAAGAATAGGGAGAAGCAAGTGGGGACAAAATCCTGTATCAGGATTAACATTAATGCAAAAGCTGTCACAGACACAGAGCAAGCAGAGTAAACAACCAAACAACTACTGTAAGAAAAACAAAATGACTGTTCTGCCCTCTAGTGTATTACTACTTCATTGCAGCTCAGTAAAGTACTATTTCAGCGATCACTCACTGCAGGCTGTCTTTGTCTCCGTGTGTAACGGGTCTCTGGATCACTCTGTTCCACCACTCCCTCACATCAAAGGGCTTCAGACGCAGGAAGGCCAGCAGCATCCACAGGTCCTTTACACTGTTCTGAATAGGAGTACCTGTAGAAGTGGAAGAGTAAACACACACAAAAATGTTTGAAATTGTGTCAATATTAAGTTTACATAATTCACTATGGTCCCTACTTTACAGTATACAGCCAATGAAAAGATGTATTTGTGGTTGACAGTACGTATTAAGTATTAAATTCCTGAAATTACAGAATATAGTAGTAAGAAATAAGTAAGTAGCTAAGACCAAAACCAGGAATATCTGTGATAATATATTTGATATTTTTAAATATTTTGAAAATTAAGACTTTTATTTATTACAATTATACACAAAGCTACAGAACAATAACCTGTGTTTGTATTTCAATGTGTACCTGAAAGAATCCAACGACGCTGAGCTTGTAAGCGAAGCACAGCCTTACTCATCAGTGTGTCTGGGTTTCTTATGATGTGTCCTTCATCCAGCACAACTCTGAGCCAATTGACCACATGGAGAGGACTCTTATCCTGAAAAGGGAAAATTGACATTGAACAACAATTGAAACTGCACATTTCGTAGCTGAATTTTTACATTATATGATGTTCAGGCTCAGGACAGACATTTATTTGCCACTGGATGTTTTTTTCTTATCAACATAAATCATATTAGTCTCCCATGTTTCTCCTCTGTGTGAACACCTGTAGCCACTAATAAACACGTGATCCATCTCCACTCACCACATTGTCCGAAGAGAGAATATTGTAGGTGGTGATCACGACATCCTGAGAGGACAAAAACTTTGTGCTTCTGTTGCGGTCTGAGCCATAATACAGGTACACATTAAGCTTCACATTAGCACGTACATGTTGCTCAAACTGCTCCTGCATACACACACAGAAGACAGAGGAAGAAAATAACTAAGGACGGAAAGACTGACACCTCAGTTT
Organism: Sandelia bainsii; assembly: GCA_032362345.1. NCBI lineage: Eukaryota > Metazoa > Chordata > Actinopteri > Anabantiformes > Anabantidae > Sandelia > Sandelia bainsii. The sequence continues at coordinate 7,564,743 of JAUMHL010000015.1, forward strand.
TTAGAAGTGTCACCTGTTACCAAGTGAAAGTGTGTAAAATAAGTTCAGTAACAGTGTATTTTTATGTGTGTGTTTATTGTGTGGGGCATTATTACTACCAGCCAGTTGCTGAGCACAGAGAGCGGGCAGATGATGAGAGTTGCTCTAGCTTTTAGGTCCTCTGCACTTTCAGGGATGGAAGAGTCCACATCTACACAAACAATTTCACAAAATGAACGCTATATGCCAAACAGCCAAAGAAAACATCAGGTGAAAATACACTATCAGGACTCACTCAGTGAGGGAGTGGCCTTCTTGGAAGTTTTCTTCTTCTTGAACCCTGTATCTGATGCTAAGCCACCTAGTGCTGCAGCAAAGTCTAGATCTTCCTGCAATACTGGGGCCTCTGCGCAGAAACCATATTGATAAGTGATTTAGATGAGTGGGAATGGTGATTTTAAAATTATATGTAAGCTGAATAACAACAAAAGCTTAACAAATTGAAATGACATCAATTCACTAGTATATACAAAAAAGAAATCCCTTATTTTGACACAAACAATTTCAGTGAATTGTACCTTTACTGGGCTTTCTTTTAGTAGCTTTCATTTTTCCTTTGCTTGTACCTGTGATTGGAGAAGCCAAGCAAAATGTACATCAAGTCACAAAATTCATAGAAGACGACAAACATACACAAACAGTGTAAACAAATATTGAAAAGTGAAAAGGTGAAGAATATGGAATCAGCTTTTACTTTTCTCTGACTCGTCTGTTATCTCCACTATGTCTGGTGTACGAGCACAGGTCACCTCTGCCTGGGAACTGTCCAACACAAGGACATATCAAGTTATGTAAGAAACAGTGGGATAAAACAGAAAGAGCTACAGTCAGCTAAATCAATTACATTACTGATGGTCCCACCCAAAAGAAAGGAACTAAAAACACATCATTGTCAATATTAAAATGAAATTAAAACTCACTTACACGTCTGAGCGTAGAGAACAAGATGCTCTGTTGCTCACTCCTGCTCCATGAACTGCACAAAGATGAAACAAATATGTCACATCATCTCTCCTGCTGTTTAAGTTGGTGCAAATGTCATTATATATGGTCGAATGAAGCAAAGAATGAACAGGAGGCAGGAAAAATAATAAGCAAACCTACTGAAAGTTGAACATACCTTGCAGTTTGGGGGGCATCTGAGTTTTAGTTCTGGCTTTGAGAGGTGAAGGCTGCTCCTCCTGTTCACATATAAACAACCATTTTATAATCACTGAACACAAGTTGCTCACACTGCATAGTGATTGTAAAGTACGTTTATACCACAGCTACACTTACACATGTTTCCACAGGCAGGGGCTTTCCGTTATGGAAGTTAGTGAGGATCAGAGCAATGGTTGTCAGAGTTTTCCCCAGTCCCATGTCATCTGCCAGTATTCCCCCGCGAACCCTCTCCGGTATTTCTTTGGCAGAGAAACATGTGAGGCTGTTGTAGTACAGCTCACCTCTCTTCTCCCAGAAGGGTGGGAGTCCAGATTTGTTTTCTCGAGCACACATCCAGGACAGCGCCTGCTTCTGGTGAGGAAGGAGGGGAGTACCCACAGACTGCAGAAACAGAGAGGTGTTTGTATTTAAGATACAAGACATGTCTTAACGACCAAATTCAATATTTAAGGGGTGTATGGAGGTGACAACTATGAGGAACAGTTTCTCCAGAACTGCAGTGCAACAGAGAAAGCAGAAATGAACAATGAAGAAAAAAAAAAAAAATCATGTGAAAATAGATTAAATATGCACCTTAGCTGCTTCTTTCTCCCCATCCTTACTCTCCATCAAGCCTTCAAACAGATTATCAAATGCATTCTTCAGCTGAAAGAAATAAAATGTGTTAAGTAGGCTGGGTTAAGCATTATTTAAGACATTTTCACATGTTTAGAACACGAGTCACTCCAAATAATTTAGCATGAAAATAATATGATGTGCAAAGAATTCTCTAAGCAGTAAAAACTCTAAAAAGACTACATTGTGAAATTAAAAATGCTATTGAGGGCTTATAAACAAGGTAAACGACATAAAACCTGCCATGATACATCATTACAATTTACACAAACTAAATTTAAGTAGATTACCTCCTCTGCAGTTAATGGGATGGTCACACCTTTTTTAGGTGGCAATGCCCAAGCCCCTTGGCTATTGTATGATTGATTTGAACCTGAAACCAAACACATGCAGGTGTACACACACACACACACACACACACACACACACACACAAATATTTAGCACAGAAAAGGTGAGCTGCGTGTAAAAATGCCCAGAATATGTCCATTCTATAAGTTTCTCATCCCATCAGGGAGCAAGTCAGATTAGATAGAAGACCTGTGTTTGTACCCGTTAGCCTGCTTCCACCTGTGTTTAATTTATATCCACGATGTGCCATCATTTCTATCACAGCATTTTTGTTTTCTTCTTTTCCCCAGAAAGACAGCATCACTGGCATAGTGAACTTGTTTTTCGTCCCTGAGTGCACCACCCTGACAAATAAATTAAACATTTAACACACACATTCAATTTACACACTCCAAGCTCACGGTCCCTCCAATTAAAGGTGAAAATATGAAAAGTGAGTAATTGGAGAAAATAATCTTTAAATGAGCACAAAAATTTAACCAAATACAGATATTTTAAGAGGAAAAGTTGTCATTAACCATTAAATCATTTGTGCTTCTGTTCAAGGTTAGTCAATGTTAGTCATATTCTGACACCTATCAGGCCAGTAATGATCTACCTACCCCTCTACTTTAGTCAGGTTATTGTCCATGACATGGGCCATAGCGGCTGCCAGCTCTTTTTTGATGTGTCCCACCTGGTTGCCATAAATGTTGGCAACCATTACTGCGTTTCGGTCATATGGATTCTGGGGCTGCCGTACCAATCCAACCATTTCTCCACTATTCACCTGTCCAGAAAGCAATTGCAAAGGGGTGTTTTTTTATGAAAGTAAAGTTTAACATGCAACAAACTATAAAAGAGGCAAATTATCTTTTATCGCTGGATATGAACTGTACATTTCTTAGCTGAATCTTCAAATGAAATGAAGTAACATGACTTGACCATAATTCATGTGCATGTGCTCAGATATCTTTAAAAAATGTTGTTTTTTGTGTTTTCTGATCCATTTAATTAAATAAAACCAACAATATAAGAATACATAAGTATATGGTATAACACGTGTCAATCTGTGGCAGTTCGGTTTTGCATCTTTAGTTTTTAAATCAGTAGCCAAGAAGAATAAAGATGACCCAGATTGATCCTCACCACTCCTGCGTAATATCTGAGGCCAACCACAGTGCCCTGCAGGTGCCCAAACAACACGCTGCCATCTGCGTCCGGCTCCTCAGATGCTGCAGCTCTGATGGCCTGCGAGAGAGTGTCTGCATTGGTCTCATTGAGGTCTGTGAAGAGGTCCACCTCAGTGTACCTGTCCCAGCCAAACCTCCACCTGCTGGAAAACATGAGCCCTGCAGAACATAGACGGGTACGAATACAAATAAGCAAACAGACAAAAAGAAGAATCTAAGTTTTGACAGGAAGAGGCAACAGAGACAGACAATATAGTGAGAAAGAACTGAATCTGTTTTGGGCGCACAGGGCTGGAGCTGCGGTCTGTAATGACAGGAAGTGTTGAATCAGGCCCAAACCTCATAACCTTCAGACAACACGTCGTGAAACTTGCATAAATGTAAAATTGTATCGCAACTACATTTTGTTAAATAGTAAATTTAAGCTAACCAAGCGACCAACCTATGTCTCCCTGCAGCCTTAGCAGCAATTAAGAATTAGCCACATCTATCTATACTAATCCCTTAATTACATAACTTAAGCCGCAACAATAAGGTTATTTTACATTAGAAGGTTTAAGAAACCAACATTTACACTGACAGTAACCTATATTTACAAATTAGCGTTAGCTTATAATAGCTAGTTTGTGTCACTAGCTAGGGCTGCGCTGTCTTGTCTAGCTATACTTTGTCCATATAAGCAGTTACAGCTGCATGCACCGTGTTATTTATCTGTACTCATCTGTATGCGCATACTATTTACAATCTTCTTCAGTCTTCAAACCGTCTGCTGCCCTGCTGTTGCTGATGTTTGAGGTTCTTTTTGACCATCGCTGTGTCGAAAGACTAAAGCTAGCTGCAGTAGAGTACTTCCGGTCGTGCCTTCCAAAATAAAGTCCTATTTAGCGACAAGCTATAATGATGCAAAGTGCACATTGTTGTTAATTACGGTAACCCTGAAGTGGAAAACACAACACTGGGCAAAACCATGGATATATTATAAGAACGAAAAAAACACAGTTATAATACACAACAATACAAACACAATAATATTTTAGAAGACAATAATAAATTGTAAACAAATTGTAAAAAGTAATCTCTGAAATGACTTGGGACCAGAAATGACATGACAGCCTCTGTTGTTTTGTGTCTCTTTCACTCTGGGCATCCTATGTGGGAGGAGTGGGGGGAATTTAACCTGTCAGTGCCAATGGGCTCATTTTTGCATCCATGTCTTGGTTTAATAAATAAACTACATAAGTGTGTAGACTACAGTCATTGTGAAGCGCGAGACATCTTCTTTAAAACAGATAAGCTCTGAAAAAATACATATTCAAATATGCATAATCAGAAGAGAAAAGGCTGCTTTTAAAAGGGAGTATAATAGATTTTTGTGTGGAGAAAAATGACACCGTTCGACTGAAAACATTTGTTTTTAGACTGCCGTGTATTATGAAAGTCAAAGTCATCTTGTTTCCGGTGTTGTGACGCGATTTGCACTTCGTCACTTGCTGCGCTCTATTTACAACTGAGTTTTACGCGCCATGTGAATTTTACCATATGAACGCTACGGAAGCCGCGAGGTTTTTGTTTAACGACGTTCCGCTTCCTCTCCGCCAGGTTCCTCCTCGGGTCAAGAACCAGGCAGAGCGAATTCTTGGGGAGAGAAAGGGGAATAAAGAGCCGTGTGTTAACGCGATTTAGCTTTTCACACACATTTAGGAACATTTGTGAAATCTCAGCGTCAAATCTGGGCTTTAAACGGACTGAAAATCAGCAGGAACGGGGCGGAGTTTCAGGAGTTTAGCTGGAGTGGTTCATATTTTCTGCGGTTGACAGCAGCCGGTGAGTTTATTTGCTTCTTCAGTGCTGTCCGAGTTTTGCCTTACATACAAGTTGGTAATTTTGTAGGCATTTTGTCACCAGTAACTTTTGGCACATTGAAGCATTCAGACTGGTATTTTCTTCCATAATAGACGAGACACTTTTCCTGTCTCTGAAGGAGAGAAGACTAATGTACAGCATTGGAGATCCAGATTCTACTATATTTTATTTAAACTAAAGTAGTAACAGTTTATAGGGCACATTGTAGTATTGTAATAACGTGATTTGTCTATGAACGAAGCTGGTTTAAAAATAAATTTTATTCAAGACACTATAATTCTAAGTAACTGCGTCTTCTATATTATAATGTACAGCCCACGTTCAGTATAATGTAGGTGTAGCAACAGTAGATACCTGTTTATGAGTTCTGTGTGGTTTATTTTTAGCTCAGATTCTGAAAATCATCACTTTTGTTAACTTTGCCTAACTAAGAATCCAAATCAATTTCAATAGTTCCTTTTAATGTATAAACATTGAGAAGTACTCATGTATGTATTGTTAATGTAGTGTTTTACCTATGTTTACCTGACTACCTACGTTTACTTTATTTATACCTGCAAACAGGGCCTGCTGAGAGGACACAGAGGTTATTTTCCCTGGGATTTAAATGAGTAGGAGTTGCATGAATTGCATACAAATTATACATAGTAAGTATATGTCATGTCTCTTTAAATGATGTTTCTGGCAAAAAAGGAAGAAATATATTAATAAAATCAAGGATTTAATAGTTAATAGTTCTATCAGATTTGTGTTCCTAGCAGTGATGTTTTTCTAAAGCATATAGATTTCAACTTTGCAAATTCAGAGATCTGCATTTCATCATGTACTAGACCCACAAACTATCAGATATCTACAGTGAGAGTCTGAGCCTTGTTTTGTACCTGGTCCAAACTGTAGAGTCAAGTTCTGACAGCAGCCTCGGACTTTACTTTGCCAGGTTGGTTCATTTTGATCCATCATGATGTTGACACAGGGGTGAGGCTGCTGTTTGAATAACAGGATAAGGTGTCCGGTGTGGGTGTGCAGCTGGGTAGTGTGTTTATGCTTCATTCACTGCCAGACCTATAATCACTTGAGTGACTGCAGCAGTTGGCTCACACACTTTGTACATATACATGTATATATGTTGCTGTGTCTGACTTTGTGGGTTTTATGTTTCTGTGTCAGTGAATGAATGGGAGTGGAAGTGGGTGATTTGTGTGTTTGTGTGTGTGAGCCTCATCACTCCTTCCAGGAAGTTCTCTGCAGAATTTCCTTTTATAGAAGCCGAATACAAAAGGCTTGCTGTCCGCTTCCTGTAAACAGCTTGGTGGCTGTCTTTGTGTCGCTCTGGTTGGCCCGTGCAGTTCTGTGAACCTCTGTGGCTGGGGAAGTTCCAGGATGAGGAAGTGGGCTTCCCTTAACATTGCCCAACCACAGGGAATAGAAAGTTCCAATATGCAGCAAGAAAGTGGAGAATATAGAATAGAATTCTAAAGGCCTGAGGAATGTGACAGGCTGTGAGATACGGTGATAATAAACAGAGAGTTTCTGTGATTTGAGAACAGATGCACTCGGAGGTTGTGTGTAAGTAAAATATTCCGGTTGGTAATCAAGAATGCAGTGAAGACAAAGTGTAGCCTACACTTGCAAAGGGAACACATCCACATATATCATCACAACTGAAACGATTAGTCAGTTAATGGCATGGTTGATTGATAGAAAAACCAACACTTTAAAACTTCCTTTTTACACATTTAGCAGAGCAACATTAGCATTCATTTGAAGTTGTGTTTGTGACCATCCAGCTTCAATGGAGTCTCCACTGACTCCAGAGGGAAATAAACACGGCTCTGTAGTTGATAAATGCTCTGCTGTGTTCATCAACTGGTTACTAACTTATCTACAGTGGGTTTTTACTAAAACCAACTTCCTATACTGGCTAAAAATGACACTAATGAGAGTGGTGAAAATTGTTGGAGGACACAACACCAAAACCTGAGAGGTGTTAAAACATGCAGACGACTGCAGAACCAGATGATCATTCACTAAGAGATTGTTGCCATGAGTGACAACTTTCACATAGTTATTTGACTTATTATTAACATAAACATTTTGATTAGAGCAGCTCTGATCAACTAATAGTAAACAAGATTATATATATATATATATATATATATATATATATATATAACTGTTATACAGTAAAATAGATTATTTACCTTTCATTTAATGGCAGTTTTTCATATAAGTATTGGCATTGAAAGTAAAAAAAAAAAAAAAAAAGTTAAAAACAATCAAAACATATTTATGTGATGCAAAGATATGGATTTGATTGACTTATCCTGTTAGTTATGCTGTGGCTCCTGAGATCTTGTGCCCCCTTTTAGGTTCCAACCCCTAGAGTGAGAGCCACTGCCTTTCACTGTTTCATATCACTGCTGTATATTGATATGAAATGGGTAAAATCAAACAGCTGTTGAAATTTTATGTCTTCATGCTTGATACATTACTTCAACATTCGCTTGGCATTTTAAGAATTGTGCTTATTGTCATGTCTGTACAGTAAATACGTAGCTGCAAGTTAGCTTAGCTGAGCATAAAGACAAAAAACAGGGGGAATCAGCTAACCTGGCTCTATAACTGTTACCAGCCCAGAAATAGACTATCCTCAGTTAAATGCAGAATTGTCACTTTTACACACGCCAGGTTGACTGCATATTTTTGAGTAAGGTACCATCAAAGAAGTAAATAAGCATATTGCCTATAATGCCAAACTTGTCTCTTAGGTAAATAATCAAAGATCAACAGTTTCTGTTCAGAGATAGCTATAGTTCTTCTATTTGTAGGACTAGTGCTAGGGTGTGGACAGTTATACAAACACATAAACATGTAGCCTGAGTTGCTGATATGTGCACCTGCTTCATCGCCTCAAAATTCTGGCTGCTGTGCTGAATAAGCACAGACTGGTGGTTAAGAGCTCACAAAGGAGCCTCTGTTGGTAGTATGTGTTTTACGGCAGGGAATGTGTGTGTGAAAGATGGACCTGCATCAACATGGACATGCCTGCTGCCGCCCTGCAGCTATGGAATTCCTACAAAGAGACAACTTGTCTCAGCCTGGCCAGCCTGCACCCAATATTTACCCCAAGACACACATGCACACACACATACAGACACACACACACACACAGAATTTGAAAATGCACTTTAAGGCTGGAGTGGGTCTAATTTTATCCTGCTGGGGCAAGAATTCACTTGTCCTATCCAAGATTGCAGAGGAATGAGGCAGCCAGCTAAGACCTGCCCAGAGAAGGGTGAAAAAAGAGAAAGAGGGACAAGGAAACTGTGAGAGATAAGTAGTTAAATGAGCACTAGAGAAGAGGGTGCACACACTCTCTGGGAATACAGCAGTTTTTATTGTTTACCTGGTCTCAGTAAGACGCAGGAGAGGCAACAAACAGGTCAGTACTTGGTACCTTATATGAAAGAGTCAATAGTATTGAAGAGACATTTGGGGACGTAGAGAAAGCTAGGGAGGTGTCTCATTTTCTGTGGTTGGACTAGGTCTTTAGGTTGTGTTTTATAATGATCTGAGTTGTCCCACTTTTGAAAGTTGATGATCAGTTTACATCGAAAGTGTGAAGAGCCACTTCAGATAGCAGACAACCACCCACAGCAGAGTCAGTAGCAGTTACAGTTGGGAAACCTTCCATCATAAAGCTTCAGACATACTGTACAGTACAGTGGGTGTTACAGACATTGTGCAGGGAGGGCAAAAATATAGCAACGATGGTGCTAATGAGTTTGTGGCCTGAGTGCTCAGTTATTACACAGAACAAAGCAGATTGTGTGAAGTTTTTTTTTTTGCATAACTTCAATGGCCTAATGTTATGTGTATATTGGTTATTGTGTTAAGCTAAGGAGTCAATATTAAGATGTCTTTGTAGGTTACTTTATTTATTTTGTGGTGCTTATTACCAATAGTGAATCAGCTCAGCAGAGCTGTTACAGAAATAGAGTTTATGAGTGAAGAAGAGGTCATACCTACCTGAGCCATGTTTGTTACCTGGATCTAACACGCGCTGTGTCATCGGTGGTCAGACACAAGAAGTAAGGAAACCTTTGTTTGCTTCCTGTTTCCTGTCTGTGATGTCATCAAGAATGTAGGCTGCAGCTCAGAGTCGACCAAAGTGCTTGCTCTACAAGACTGAAAGTGGTGCTTTTGTGGTTGAAGAAGTTGTGTGTGCGCGTGTCTGTGTCTAAACATGTGAGTGTCTACAATCTCGGTTTTCACCATATTAGGGTAATGGATGAGAGAGTGTCTACTGGTAGTAGAAGAAGTACATACTGCAGATAGAAAATACTAATATTAGACTACAGATAGTTAGAAATGAAGTACAAATAACAGTTCAGAAATATTAGCACATTTAGATAGTTAAAGTATCCAAAGTAAAAGTGTCCATCCTTGGCTGACAGGTATTTCTACCATTTTGTCCACCCCATTCATATCACTGAAGAATAGAAAGACCTCTCTTTACAACGCAGTGCACTTCAACAGCACCACAAACTACAACCTACAAATGAGTGAATGAACATCTCTTTATAACAAAAAGTGAACATTATCACCTTCATGAAGGGAGGAGTTATGCAGGATTGTTGTGTTAGACCCACAACCAATCTGGATAAATCTCAGGGGTCTCTTTAGTGGAACCACTAACAACTCACAGACAAGGGGCTAAGCTGTCACAAGCTGAAAAGCTTGAACCTCTGGTTTAATATATAATGATAAGTAAAATAAATGGATATATACTGTTTGTGTGAGTGTACGAGTGAGTGTGGGTTGAATATTAAAGCAGAGTAATGATTATCTACATCAAGTTTCTGAGGTTTCACACTGTTCAGCTCAGTTCTCCTCCCTCACACTGAGCTATGCTTTATTCCACTCACTGCTACACCAGTTATCATACCCTTCTTACGCACTCCCTCGTTGGTGTTCTTCTCTTTCTCTGTCTCTCTGTCTCAATACGTCCTTTCCTTCCTCATTCATTTGTAACGGTGTACAAGACTCAACACGTCACCTTGCCCATTCGGAGTTGCTCCCTGCACACATTCTGTTTGCCTGTGCTGATCCACTGATTGGAGCATGGATGGATGAGTGAGATCTGTGTGAGTTTTTATTAATTTGTCATTGTGTCTTTCACTTTATAATGTAGCCTAAACTTTACGTGATTTGCAGAAGTTCCTCTGTAGGTACTTTGCGCTACCATCATGCTTTCAGTAGCACTGTGAAATAAAACAGGAAGAGGTGAACCATCGAATCAGCGTGCAACAGTCTTACTGTATTTCTTAGATTCATTTCAATGTGTGCACCTCACCTCAACTCTGCAGGTGCACGTGTGTGTAGATGTGTGACAGCGGAGTGTGTGAGGACAAGCCCCCCGCCCCCCCTGTCAGGATGAGCAGCCAAGGAGGAGGAGCCAAGGATCCTCAATTAGCCAATCAAAAGCCACTGCCATCTGTACCAGAGGAGAAGAAGCCCAGAAACAAAATCATCTCCATATTTGCCTATGAAAAAGGTGAGGGATTTGTGCAATACACATACAGTATATTCACATACACATAGACTAAAAGACCATGTGCATGGCACTGAATCACCAATTCACTGAGCCCTTGACTTCTGCCTCCAGGAGGCAGGAAGAAGGACAAGGATAAGGACAGGCCTGAGATATCTTCACCGTCTGACTTTGAACACACCATCCATGTGGGTTTTGATGCTGTCACTGGAGAGTTCACTGTAAGTATCTATCCTTAATACTAAGTTTGCTTGTTTATATTCGTGACATCTTACAGATTTTGATTGGGTTGCCCCCAGCTATTTATAAACCCACCCCTAAGTTTGTGTGTAAAGTCTTAATATACATAAATTAGTAATTACCATTTGCAAGTTTCAAATGAGTGATTTAGGGGGGCAACAGCTGGTTAGCTTAGCTTATCTTAGCATAAAGACTGGAAACAGGAGGAAAACAGCTGGCCTGTAAAAAGTACTCCATGTAGCAATTAAACAGTTTACAGATTTCCTTAACTTGATTTGATAAAAAATGTTTAACAAAGACATAACACAGGTGATAGGAAACATATAGAGTTCTGTCCAATCAAAAGCAACTGTTTAATTAGGAAGTCACTGTTTTAGTTCATGTAAATGTAGACAGGACTATATGAATAAATATATGCCTGAGAGTTAGGAGTGCATTTCAGTAAGAGTGGAAATTACCTATTTATGTTAAGTTAGCTGATGCAGTTTAGCTATTATGTTTAGTAATTTCATGTTGTTTTGTGAACGGTGTTTTGTTCCAGTTCACAAATTTACTAAGCAGCTTTGCGTATGACCTCTTGTATGCACTATAAGTATATATAATATATTAGCAAGCTAACACCATTATATGTGAACCCAGCTAGGGCAACGTGACCCTTTCGCACATTCGGCTTTACCCAGACTTTGTTTTTTACTGGAATTCAATCTGATGGTTCAACCCAGAACATACACCTGAAAATTTCTTGCATGTTCTTGTGAGATTACTAAGTCATTCATACAAACTTGTTCCACAGTCTGTTTGCACCTAGAACATATCACAACATGATGTACTTTACTCTTGTGAAAGCTTTATTTTAAAATATTAAGGCTACAATATGCAACTTCAGCTAGTGCTAGCATGAGACTCAATCCACTCTGCTACACCCAGCGCTTTGTCTTTCTCTCTTATGGGTAGATGTCTGTATATGTTTTTCAATGTGCATGCATGTCTGTTTGTCCAGGGCATGCCGGAGCAGTGGGCCCGTCTCCTTCAAACCTCCAACATCAGTAAATCAGAACAGAAACAGAATCCTCAGGCTGTTCTTGACATTCTCAAATTCTACGATTCCACCAGTGGAAAACAGAAATACCTCAGTTTTTCTGCCTCGGGTCAGTTTTCTTTTTCTCACCAGATCCTGTGTTGTAATTGTGCACACTCCGCCTTCTGTCCATACTGTCTTGTTTTTCTCTTTCAGATAAAGACTTGCAGTCGGTGAGTAGCTCAGTTAATTTCTTTTTCTCTCATTCTTAACATTACATTGAATATACTGGTGAATATATTCAGTGACTTTCTGCCTTTCATCCTGTCTTATCTATTATTTGCTGTTGCAGCCAGGCAAGCAGGGTACGATGACTGGTGCATCAAGTGGCAAGGACGGTGATGATGATGATGATGACGCGCCACCTCCAGTTGTGGCACCGCGGCCAGAACACACAAAATCAGTAAGTTGTGCTTTTCTGTGATAAAAAAAGAACATAAAAATACATTTAAGCAGCATTCGGCAAGACATTGCTATTTTTTTACAAAATGTTATTGTAATTATAAATGATTAAACCAGTAAGGAATGCTGATGTCACATACTTTAAAAAAAAATATTTTAGTCATTTAGTTGATACTGTTTATCAAACTTTTAGTCTTTACTAGAGTAATTCAATTCACTATTCCTGTGTCAGGTGTACACGAGGTCGGTTATAGATCCTCTCCCACCTCCAGAGATGGATGGCAACTCTAGGGCAGCTGACAAATTGAAAAAGAAAGGAGGCAAGATGACAGATGATGAGATCATGGAGAAACTAAGTATATAAAACACACACACAAATGACACATTGCAAGCAGATACACATCTGTTTTTGGCGCCAGTATAGCTGACGTGGCTATTTTTCTGTGACTCATAGGAACTATTGTCAGTGTTGGAGATCCTAAGAAGAAATACACTCGCTATGAGAAGATCGGCCAGGGGTGAGTCAGAATTGAGTGAATAAAATCTGAAATTTGTCAGGAATTTGATGCTGGGTTAGCTGGTCCAAACTGACCAAAAGCTGAATTTGAATGAACCCTGAACTGGGTAAGATGGAAAATAAAAACACTGCAATAGTAGGAAGACTAATAAGGAATATTCTCTGACTGGATTTCTACCCTCACTGTTGTTCACTTTCAGGGCATCTGGCACAGTTTTTACAGCCATAGATGTTGCCACAGGACAAGAGGTAAGGTTCACATCATTTTCACCTCAACTTTATCATGAGGATGGATGGTTTTTGTGTCATTTTGAAATTATTATTTCTTGGGAACATATTACTTTATTCCAAGTATTCCCAGAATTTCTTGCCATGATTATTTTTCAAAACATAGAAATGGAGATTATTAATTACAAAATGTTAATGTTAATTCTGGTGTTACTTCTTTCTCCATTGTTGTTTACAGAACAGAGTTTGCACTTTTTCTAACAGCATTTAACTACACACAGTTGGACAGTTAGCTGACACTTAAAGCCTTAAAGCTCTTGTACTTGAAGACAGTAAAATTTCTCTAATACTAATTGTAATTAATTGTCAGACTATACAGTGGCAGTTGGAATTATATCTGACACACCCTTGCTACAAATCTGCAATCAGCAAGAAGCTTCTTGGGAATCAGGAGCAGAGAGATTGTGTTTGTCTGTGGTACCACATTTATAGGATGCTGTGTTTTGTAGGTGGCCATTAAACAGATCAACTTGCAGAAACAGCCAAAGAAAGAGCTAATTATCAATGAGATCTTGGTCATGAAGGAGATGAAGAACCCCAACATTGTCAATTTCTTAGACAGGTAATACTGGCGTAACACATACTGTTCAGACAATCATATAGTTCACATTCAAATCACCTGAGTGCGGGTCGACTGCTTTGTGAATCTAAGTGTGTTTCGGTTATTTTTAGTTTCCTTGTTGGAGACGAGCTTTTTGTGGTGATGGAGTATCTGGCTGGTGGCTCCCTTACTGATGTTGTGACAGAGACATGTATGGATGAGGCTCAGATTGCCGCCGTCTGCAGAGAGGTAGGATTCTTCTCATACTGCTTACAAAAGATTTCATCAATAATCTGTCAAAGCACTTGTTTACATAAATCAAGATATCCACCGATTGGCTCAACAGAGGTATTTTTAGAGAACAATGGACACATACATGAGTCTTAATTGACCAGAAAATCTCAGTGACCTAAATGACAATGAAACTGCATCTCAGCAATGAGGCTCATTACTCTTTGCCTTTACTAAAACACACAGAAGTATAAAAAAAAGCCATCTCTCTTAATTTTTGTACATTTATGTCATTCTTTTCAATGTCCAGGTCCTGCAGGCCCTGGAGTTTCTTCATTCCAACCAGGTCATCCACAGAGACATCAAGAGTGACAATGTACTGCTGGGGATGGACGGATCGGTCAAACTCAGTGAGGGAGAGCATACACAAACACGCACAGATCCACAGACATATCATACTGTATATATCTGACTGAATAACAAAGTGTTTCTTTTATTTGCATGTGTACTTTGGCAAGAGCCCTTAAATAAATTGATCCTAACACACACTTCTTTCTCTCTTTGCAGCTGACTTCGGCTTCTGTGCCCAGATAACACCAGAGCAGAGCAAACGCAGCACAATGGTGGGGACTCCATACTGGATGGCTCCGGAGGTGGTGACCAGGAAAGCCTATGGACCCAAAGTGGACATTTGGTCTCTGGGGATTATGGCCATAGAGATGGTGGAAGGAGAGCCTCCGTATCTCAATGAGAATCCTCTCAGGGTGAGAGTATATGCTGTGAAGAGTGGACAGGCAATTTACCATCTATACAGTACTGTATAAATGATAATGTGCTCCGTCTGTTGATTAGTCTGTCCACTACTTTGGTCCAGACTAAAATATCTCAGCAACTATTGCTGATATGGTGCCCAGAGGATAAGTCCTGATGACTTTTAAGATCACCCTAAATTTATTTCTAGCTCACAGGTCAAACTTTTCACTTAATCTTTCCAGAGAAATATCTTCTAGATGGATTGGCACAAAGTGTATTCATGCTTCCTGATAATTAATTCTACTAACTTTGGTCATTCACTGATAGCGCCACCATGAGGTTGACATTTGTGGTTGTGTGTTTAATTGTAATCACTGGCTTTTCCTCTAGCACCATCATCTGGTAAAAAAGTTAATTTAGTACTTGCACCACCTGTACTGTGTGTGTGTGTGTGTGTGTGTAGTATGCTAACATGCTAAACTAATATGGTGAACATGATAAACATTATGCCTGCTTAGTGTTAGCATGTGAACATTATCATCTTGAGATTTTTAGCTGTTAGCATTTGGGTCTAAGATGAAAACATGTCTGCAGACTTTAGCATTGTTTCTATCACTGGTTTTATATCAGTTTCATCATTGTGATCGTCGGTATTAACAAAATGCATATACATGGCACTAAGAACTTTTTAATGCAACACAGGCTATGACTACTAAGAGTAGCACTGTGAATAACTGTGATTCTTACAGTGCTATTTTGCTGGTTTTAGGCACTCTATTTAATTGCCACCAATGGGACTCCTGAGCTGCAGAGTCCAGAGAAGCTGTCTCCTGTCTTCAGATCCTTCTTGTCCCGCTGTCTGGAGATGGACGTGGAGAAACGAGGATCAGGCCGAGAACTGCTGCAGGTAGAACAAGCCTATGCTCTCATACTTCTTCAGTGTATCAATATGTCACTCTCAAAAACATACAGTACATTAGGGATGCAGCTATTATTTTCATTATCGATTAATCTGCTTTATTTCTTTAAATGTCTGTGACTCAAAATGAAACTGGAGTACATTTCTCAATTTATATTCCATGTATGCATTCCTTTTTCTGTTTGCAGCATCCATTCCTGAAGCTGGCCAAACCACTGTCCAGCCTCACTCCACTTATCCTGGCTGCTAAAGAGGCCATGAAGAGCAATCGCTAAATCGCAGTCTCTAAAGACTATAAGAGCTAATGCCAGTGACATCCAAACCAGCCAGCATCTTCAAGGGGTCTACGTATGATGATCATCAGCCTGCTAGGGGTCACATTTTTTTTCAAAGGGTGACTAAATGCCTCTACAATCTTCACAGTTTCTAAGTACTGAAGCCACGTTTATCTTACTTCTGTGCCTTGTTCCAAAGCTGCTTAAAGCCATAATGCATTTTCTGTTTGTCGCAGCCATAGCACGTGTGTGTTGTTGACACACACTACTTACTACTACACTATGCATAACAGGAATGAGGGGTCATTGTTGCAGAGGTTCAAGAGTCTTTGCACACCAAGAGCCACAAGGGTTTTATTTTATCACTAGGTTTCCTTCTAAAAGGCATTAACATTTCCTAGCTAGAGTTTCCTCTTAAGACATGTTGACCAATCTTCTTATTGCTGCTGGTTTGACATCTAATGGAGAAAATATTGTATTATGTCCTGTTAGTATACATTTGTTAAGTATGTACATTTCACATATACTGCCCTAAGTGCATTACTAATATCCTGCAAAAACAGTATATTATAAGTGTATATTATGTACTTTATAGAATTAGCATGGAATTGGGACAGAAAGAATGAACTGATTGCCTACAGTGATTTGTTGACAGATGACTGGAAAGTGCCAGCGAGTAAAAATATGAGAAAAAATAAGGTCTGTTCATTTCTTCAGCACTCCAAACTGCATTTGTTTGAGTGTTGGAGAGGAAAATCCATAATTCTTACTGTTACCAGTTATTTTTACTTGGTAAGCTGATATGACCAGCCATAAAAATATGCCATGGCCCAGCATGGTGCAGTCCTTGTGCAGTGCAAAAGCCATACCAGTATCCTTGTCTGACACACTGAAACACATATTAAATCACTCATGGGACTTGTCTGTTGTGCATGAAAATTTCATTTATTTTATAATGTTGGCAAAACAAGTCTAGATTTTTTTCTCTTTAGATGTTACCAGGCACCAAAACTTATTAATTCGGCTCTAATTTCAAACCCCTTTGCTATGACACCATGTGCAGGCTCTTCTACAAACAGTGCAAACCCATCTGAACACTCTTTGTGAAAACATACCCTGAATGCTCAGGCTTTCTGTACTAATCTTGATGTTTTGTCTAGATGTTCTCTTTGTCTTTATGTTTTGCAATAGATGCCTTACTGTTGGTGGGTTGGTGCAAGTTCAGCACAAATACTGTATGAAATTGTCTCAATGTGTTGAACTGGAGGAAGCCTTTTTTTGTATATTTTGTGTTGGTAATGTTTTGTATTTTGTAACAGCTTATAAAAAGCAAGTATATCATTATTTTATATTTTTAACTAACATAACAGAAGACCATTTTGTTTTAGTTTTTTTTTTTTTTTAGCATGTTTTGTGTACAAATTCATCCACAGTATGCTGCACAGTGCAGTTCAAATCATAAAATGTACTGATAATCCTGAGACACTCCAGCCAGACCTGAGTCAATCAGTATTTGAAAATGTTTGTTTGTTTTAACCAGCATGGAGTACCGAATGAGTTTGGTTTATACCTCATATTACAGCAAGTTGAGACAGTCGCTGGAAAGTATTTTAATATTTTATTAAATGTGCCTTTAACTGATGCACAATGCAATAACAACCACTTATATGGTACTCAGGAGGTTGACACAAATATTCAGTACTTGCAAATACTGTTAACAAGCTGTCCTTTGTTATGTGGCTTTTGACCAGAACACATTCCAGTTCTAGTGTATAAGTAATATGAATGATGTAAATTGAAATAAGTGTGTGTGTGTGTGTTGAATCATGAAACAAACAAATTTCTGGCATTGAATAAAATTCACGTAAATTATTATTAAAGCTGAACGTAAATAGACTTGTGTGTGGATTGCTGAATGTGCCTGACAGGCACAGGGGCCTCTGGACCAGAATCACTCTTTGAAGACTGTTAACACTGCTGCAAAACCAATGATAAAGAGACACAAAATGACAGGGATATTAAACAAGTAAAGTCACAAAATAACCACAGATTCATGAAACAGCCACAAAGAGCAAAAATAAACTACAGTGACAATCAATTTCATTGAGGATCCTGCTTCTAGAAAGGAGGAATGGGGGCCATTTTACATATGTGTCCAGGGGCCCATTATCTCACCCATCCGTGATGTGAATGATTCAAATGAATTCTCCTTTTTTAACACAAGAGGGCAGTATTTATCTTCATTTGGCAGATACACATTACAAATGTGTTAGTTTGCTGTCAAGTGACTTTCAAGACATTAAGTCCTCAGCCAGGAATTAGACCAACATTAAATACATTTTTAGATACACTTACATCTTTAATGAAGTGGTACCAGTTTCCCTGCTGATGCTGTGAGTCCACATTCAGAATAAGACGATAACTGATGTGATTCATTTGACTGTATATAAAATGCACTAAATGCACCATTCCAGTAGCAGTGGCAGTGAACCTGAATTCACTCTGATAATCAGTGTAGTTCAGGCTGAAGATATGATTTGTACTGTATGGACTAAACATACATGAGAGCCTGCTCACAGTAATACAGAGCTTTTTAAAAAGATTGTTGCAACTGTGAACTATTGCAGGAGATTCTGATATGCATCAATGCTCACAGGAACAGAGCACAGCCACAGCTTACAAAAATGTCCTGGGGTTCCTCCCTAGTCAAAAGGGAAGTGAAACTCAGATTTTCATATGTCAGAGATGGTGGAGAAGGTTTTTTTTTCCCCTTTTGCATCTCCAGATGTTCACATAGTCTTTCTCATGCAAAAGACAGCTAAAATCACAAAGATATCTTTGTGATATACTGTGTATATTCTCAGGTAATATGAAATAACGCACACTGCAGAAAGAATGGGAGTTGTATTTTTGATATTATATGAAATATTGAACTAAAACATTGTAACAGTCAGACAAAAATCCTCACCTATGATCTCATGAGTAATTATCAACACAACTATAAGGCTGCTGCTGCTAGCGGTAGGGTTTGAGCTAAATGCATCAGCTCAAAGCCTAATATTAAAGAACTGGAAATAACAAAAATCTAATAAAGATTTGAAACTTGCCTTAAGATTTGCCTGTTGTTCTTTTCTCTCTCCTCTTTCCACTCACCCCAACCGGTCGAGGCAGGTGACCCCCCACCTTGAGCCTGGTTCTGCTGGAGGTTTCTTCCGTTAAAGCAGTGGTTCTCAAACTCGGTCCTCAGGCCCCACTGCCCTGCTTGTTTTCCAGCTATCCCTGGTGAACTGGTATCT
>JAUMHL010000015.1:7584139-7603373 GCA_032362345.1 Sandelia bainsii
AGTGTACATGCTGGAGCGTTCACACAGTGATTTGTAGTCGTACAAAAGCCTCCTAAGTCAGACTTCAGAGACACTGAACTGTTACAGCAGGAACCAACTGCAGCTGCTGAAGATGAAGAGACTCTGACATAGATCACTGAACACAGAGCTGACAGTAACATAACCAAGCACTAAAATACAGACACACTGACACTTCTTAAACAAGCAGTACTTCATCATGTTTTGGTTATAATACTGAGGTATCATCTCATGCTGGATCTTTGTGGCATTTTAAAATCCTCAAACATCTGTTTAGAAGGTTTAGAGCTTTTTAGAGACACTGATCTTTCAGTGTCATTATTTCACCATTACCTTTGACTGAATAGAAGTAGGCTACATTTCTTTAGGTGTAGTTCTTAAGCACGAATTTGAGGCACTTTATTAAAATATTTTCATTTTCTGCACATTTTCAGTTCAGTTCCATTAGATTTAATTGTGAAACATTACACACATTATACTTTGTATTGTAATACATTTGTTTGAAAGCTGTAGTGATATATTTGCAGTAAAATATAATGTTTTTTTTTGTTTGTTTGTTTTGTCACTACGACCTGTTACAACATTAAGGTGGCGCTTAACACATCAGCAATAACAAACAATAAAGATAATGCATATATAAGTTAGAATGGGGTTTCTAATTGTCTTGACATACACTCTTTTGAAAGCAATAATTTTACCTGTCATTTATAGTTTGTTTATAGTAAGTAAATTCACAAGAGGGCAGTGTTGGTCTGAATTAGGACTATAAACCATCACTGATCCTGTCATCAGCGTCACACAAACATATCCAGTGAACACAAGTCAAAATGAAGATTAAAACTACATTTTATATTCTGTAGAAACTAGATGATGTCTTATACAGGTGTGCATGTGGCTTCAATTATTATTTATTTTTCTTATTTTCGATTTGAATAATATGTAATCACTAAACATTCTGGTCTTGTGCAGGGTCTCTTCTTCTTCTTCACACTTTTTACAGTGATAGAAAACATTCTTGTGAAAGTTAAGTTGATTGTGCTGCACTGTTACAGAGACGTTTCCGCGTTCTTACTGGGAAGATGATCTGGTGATCGCGGAAGGAAAGTTGTTCCACTCTACATCGCCATAATAACTCGCGCTCCTCCAGTCGTTCTGCTTTTCTTCAAATAGATCCTATTTTATTTGCTTAAATGCTTTAATTATAACTGTAAAATCTTCGCGTACACATCCTTGCTGCTTCTACAGAACGAAAATGAACGACCAGAGAATAAAAGCTCTCAGAACAGTTGTACTGCTGGTGTGTCAACTTATGTGGGTAGGTAAGATCTTTACCTTACTGTCAATAAAGATCTTTTATGTAGGAATGAAGCTGCCGTTTAGGTAAATTACTGATATCCTAATTGACCTCTAAAATATAGCTACATGTTTATGAGTGTTGCATATCACATGACACAACGCTTCACGTGTGCGCGTGTTTTTTACTTACTGGAAGGAAGTCTGCTCTGAAATGCACTCTCCTAAATAAATAATTTATTTCTAACACCTATTGTGATTGTCTCTAGGTCCAAGAGAGGTATATTGGATCTAGATTCTCTTAATGTAACACTGGCGTATTACTATGTTCATGTTTTGTGCGTTTCGTGTTTTGTTTTGTGTTTTTAAAGCAATTTAATGCGACGGGGGCTCCGTTTCTTGCATATTTTCTTATTTCGTCTTCGTTGAAGACAGATATCCTGAATGTGGATGTTAATTTAACACTGCTGTCTTTGTTTGTTCATGTTTATTGTGTTTGGTTGTGTTTATAAATCTTTAAAGCGCTATTATGCGACGGGGGTGCAGGGGTGCCTTTTTTGGCACAACACAGGCCCCGAGTCTTAAGACAAACTCTTAAGCACAATTCTTCTATTTGGAGTCTGTCTTTAATTTGTTCATTTCCCTTGATATGCATGATCACAGATCTATTTCAAGAGGCTTTAAATAGCCTATTGACTGTTAAAGAATGAGATTCTGTTATCTTGCAAATCACCAAATGATGCTTAGTCTGGGAGCATTATTTGCAAGAGCATTGGATGTATAAAGATTAATGGGCTGAGAGTACCAATACTCCAATAGGCCTATGTCCGAGATGTAGCAGCCACCTGTAGAAAAATGTTTTAGGATCTCTTAAACTTTACTCCAGCAGTCCAGTGGCCAGTTGGTCAGACTGTGATTGTACTGGGATACAGGTGCGAATGTGTTAAAAAAGAGTATTTATGCAAAAGAGAGAAAAGCTTTCAGTTAAAAAAAACAACTTGAGAAATCCATTTATTTGAGAGAATCAACAACACACTAAATGTTTCTGGTAATACAGTATGAAGCTTAAGTCAGCAGATTTTTAGCGTAGCTTTTCGTAAAGACTGGAAGCAGGAAAAGCAACCAGCCTGGCTCTAAGGTAACAAAATCAGCCTCCCAGTAATTAACACTGTACTGTACATCTTATGTGTTTAATCAAACTCTGTAAGTTAACAAGCTGCTGTTTTACAGGAAAAGCAGTGCCACCATATTTCATCACTACTTTGGACACAGAAATAAAGCACATAACATTTGTAATAACCACAAGTTCCTATTCTGTCCAAAAAGTTCACCTGACTCACACCATATGTTGAGTATTATTGATTTTATTTTATTTTATTTACCAGGTGGTGGGGTTAGTGGTTGGCCTGAGTGGCTTCTACCTCCTGATGAAGTACAAACAGAGCAACCTATTTTTTTCTGACTCCTACATCACCCTGACAGCTATCTTCGCTCTTGCCAGCACTGCATTCTTATTGGTCAGTGGGTGCCTTGGCTCCTGGCTGAGCTTCAGGGATTCCACCTTTCTGCAAGGACTAGTGAGGTTATGAGTGTGTGTGTGAATGCAGGTATCTGTATGTGTATCAGTGTTTAGACTGTACCTAATCAACTTTTTATTCTTCAGTTTGTTTATCTGCTAGTTGTGATCTTCTGTCTGGAAAGTACAGCTTCCGCATTGGCCTATTTCCATGCAATAAAGGTATAAAGGTGCAGTGGACAGTTCTGCATAACTAGCATAGTGAATACATGTTTGTATTCTTTGTGACTTCTGCTTTTTTGTGTAGCTGGATTCAGAGATAGCTCCCCTCACTGGAGTGTTTCAGAATTACACAGGCAGCAGCCAGGACCCCAACTCTCGAGCTGTGGATGTTACACAAGAGGAGGTGTGTGTTCAGTTATTATTACTGTACATGGAGTCCCTTGCATCCCCCACATACCCCCAGCAAGTTTGTGCAAAATGTGTAAAAGCAATACAGTATTTTAAGTCCACAACATAAAAATGATTCCAAGCAGTAGCATATAAAAGACTGCATGTAAAAATAAGAAATAACAGCTAGCTAATTTCTATTGTATGCTTATTTAAAAGAAGAAATGCCCAAATTTCTCTTGGTGGCCATTCGGAAATGTATTTTTCCATACAAGACCATAGATGAATTAATGTATGGGCCAACTGGGCACAGGCCCAACATTCAAGGAGTCAGGTGGCTCCTGAGCTTCTCCTGCAAACTCTCACCCCAACCTCCACAAGGAGACAAAAAATGACTGCAAAAAGACTCAAAATAACTACAAAGATGCACTAATGATTGTGTATTTTGACCCCTTTTAGTTGCAATGTTGTGGTGTCCATGACTACAGAGACTGGCTAGAAACCTCCTGGTTTAATCGTACTGGGGGACTGCAGGTCCCTCACTCCTGCTGTAACTCTACTTTCCCCTCCTGTAATGGCACTGTGAACCAGCCATGGCAACTTTACACACAGGTAGTGTAACATAATAACAGTCCAGTGTGAATGTCTGATTTTGCCCTTTTGGTTCTCTGTATCCATTTTTGAATGTGTGTCTCTTTCAGGGCTGTCAGGTGAAGCTGGAGATGGCTTTACACTTTGTGCTGAGGTTCATCATGTGGGGTTTCCCACTGGTTCTTCTGGTGGAGGTGCAAAAGACTTTTACTACCATTTTTGGACTGAATATTCTGCATACACATAATGTGAAATTAAATTACTGATTGCAAAATTAAACGTAGATACAGCTGCATTTATAGTTATGTATCAGCATTTTGGGGTTTACATCACAATGACGTCACTTTTAAATGTTTTTGTGGACAGAATATTTGTTAATATACAGTGGCCTAGTAATGATTAATTTATCATGTTTCTGATCCCCTAGTGAATTTAACTCTAATATTCAACATATTTTAGCCCTGTTTTGGTCTCCACCAACTCTTAAAGAAAATATATGTTCCCTTACTTGTTCTGTGTTCACCAGATAGTTGCTAACTGTGTCTGTTTACCTTTCACATTTGACACTTTCTTGATGCTTCTCTGGCCTATAAAATGCCAGAAATGGTGAACATTTTTATTGCAATTTCCAAATATGTATCCACATATCAAAATTGCTTGTTTTGTTCAACAAACAGTTAAACAATTAAGTAATTTTGATAGAGCACTAGGAAAACCACTAAAAATTCCAGTTTCAGGGGCTACAGACAGCTGTTATTTGTGCTGCTTTTAAACAGTATACAGTGGATTTTTCACTTTCACAACCATTTTGCTTAATCTGCTTAATTAGGCTATTCCAATTAAAACATCTGTCTGTGAGGTTTGATAAATCAATTGCTGTGCCTTGTTAACCTGAGTCCACTTCTCCATTCTTTCATCTTTTTATCCAGGTAGTTTTGGTTCTCACTGTGGCACAGCTGATGACGTGTCAACCACATGTCAAGTATGAAGTACTGAGCTGAAACTCAAGGTGCTATGACAGAGGGGACACCACTATACTTTGCACTAGATACTTTAATACTACATAGTTTATCATATTGTGTAAATATGGATCAAATTATTGTTGGGATTGTTGTTCTAGAGCAGTTAAAACTCTTGTGACATCTCGCCTGCATCACTACAGATTACTACTGATTAATGCAGGTTTCCTCTGTTACACTAAAACTCAAACAAATGGTGAAAGATATTTTGTGCAAGGTAGCTGTATTGTTAAACAGTGGATTATCTGATACCAAAGAAATGCTACACAAAACTGTTTTACATGCGGTATATTGTTGTTTCCAGTGATGTTGTATTATACTTGTAATAACAAGGTAACCAATTTTTAAAGATGTATTACATCTTCTTTTTAGTGAATATACGTTGTAGCCGTCAGTTTGAAGGTGCTGGCCTTTTTGCCTACACGTGTCTGGAGCTGACTTGATGACTGAAAGCATAG
The DNA here is from genome assembly GCA_032362345.1 of Sandelia bainsii. Taxonomy (NCBI): domain Eukaryota; kingdom Metazoa; phylum Chordata; class Actinopteri; order Anabantiformes; family Anabantidae; genus Sandelia; species Sandelia bainsii. Next base: position 7,589,425 of record JAUMHL010000015.1, read on the forward strand.
CTTGGTTAAACAAGTCAATGTGATATGGTGGTTTGTGTTTGAGTGTGTAAGATTACACTGTGTTGTTGGTGTGTTATTAGCACTTTGTCTGTGTGTGTGTGATGTTTTGTTGTATTTGTTTAATGTTTCAACTGGGATTTAATTGATTTCTGAAGGATTGGCAAAATAAATCATCATTTACCTGCACTGTGCTTGTGGTTATGCTTGTATTGCATTATTTCATGTACTGAATATTTTTATATTATCCCTTAATTTCTTGTACTGTATATCCTGGAGTCACTGTAAAAGTCTTCAAATCAGAGCTTCTCAAAAATGATTACTGTACTGTACCATGTAATACAGACCAGAGACAGACCAAAGCATACATGGTATCTGATAGTACAAATTACAATAGATCTATGTTAATATTGCAAATATAAATTGCCTTGTAAATAGGGATCCTTATAAACTGAAACAGAACCGTGCATCATATGATCCAGATGACATCAGCTGGAGGAGTTTTTTAGTTCAGATGTTCTTTTCTGGTTGCTCCTAATAGGCTACATATATGGGTCTTGGTGGACCTGCTTACCAGAAGTCCTCCAGATATGAAGGATCATCAGAACTTTCATTTTGATTATTGTTTATTAAGGAATGGCAACATTCACATGGTATTGATTTTAGATGTGCATGTCCACCAGTAAGCCCTAGTAGTTAGTTGACCACGCTTTCTTCTTTGCAGGGGGCGTGACTGGATGAACAGCGGTAGGTGTGGTGGATTTCATCACGCAGGCTGCAGCCCCTTCCTCGGCTTTTTTACGGCGTGAGTCCGATTTGGAGGGAAGTGAAAGTGGGTAAAGGAAGAATTAGAAGAAGAAAGCAGGAATAGCAACTACCCCCAACAAGCTGGTAAGACTTGAAATTGTGATAAAAAAATCCCTGAAGCCTCCCAGCTGCGTAGTTTCATGTTTTGGTGTTTCTTCAATGACTGCCATGTTGCTCATGCGGCCCTGGGAGCCATTGGTTAGCTAGCGGTGGCTAACGTTAGTCTCCGTGGCCTGTTAGCAGGCCGCTGGGGTTTAGGCGCGGGTACTGAAATGCATCGATCCGGCGCTCACCAAAATAAGGGCACGGTGCTTTGCTTTAGCTAGCTAGTCTGCAGGAGACCGCCACGTAGCGTATTCACTTTATCTAACGTGAGTGCTTGTGGTCATCTGTATGCGTTATAGTTTTATAAAGTAATACAGTGTCCTTTTTCTGTCAACCATAACTGGACATGTTTACTTTTCAAATCAAGGAGAGTGACCGTGCAGCTGCTAGCTTGCTAATGCTAGCTAGCTAGCTAATGCTAGTTAGGCAGGCCTGTGCTCGTTTTCGAGCTTAACTCGTGGGTTGAAGTACTATTCCTCTGAAATGAAACCCAAATGCACCATTTAAACTAAGAAAAAAAAGTAACGTTAAGCTATATTTGTTATAGTTTTGATGGCAGCCACCTTTGTTAGCATTAAAATAACCTATGACGTTAACCCAAAGGTAGCGTCACCCGGTAACGTCAGTAAAATGTCTTAACGCTTATGGAGACACATAAGTTGGTTTTCTAGTTTCAGCTGCTTTCTCAGTCTGAGCCTCCAGAGATCTGAGGTGCTAGATTGAGAGACAGGTGGTCAAATGTGGTGACCCCAGCTGTTATTTTCACCACACTGTGCAGCTACTTCATCAAACACTGCATCCAAAGTCTGACCACAAAAAGCTCCACTTTGATGCCCCTCTTTCTACTGGATGCTGCATAAAGTACTAGCACACTAGACTAGCATTTCACTAAAGACTACTAGGAGTCATTATTTAAAGATGTTGGAGCACCATTAAATAGAAACAGCACAGTTTAGTTGCACCTTCCGGGCCATTGCTTTAGGAAGTAATTAGTTTTTATTTAGGAAAGCATTTCCCTTCATGTTGAGCTTGCATGGTTGAGTGATGATGCTTGAATGAGATTCCACTAAAAGTAGAAATCAAAGGCACAATTCAGTTGGAAAAGTATAGTTATATAATAGCTAACTAGGACATCTATTGTCTCTATAATGTCTTTAATGTTTCTTCTTTATGACTCCACAAAGAGCTGCAAATTATCTGCAGCATTTATTTACTTTTGTGGTGGCGATGAGATTTTGATCATTAGATAACACTATCAGCGGTTTGTCACTCATCTGATTATTGTGAAGTGTTATTTTTTTATATATTTTCTTAGTGGCATGTTCTTCAGATAAAAGGTTTGCTTGATTGCTTACTACATTGATGGAGTCATTGGATTTTTGTCTTATCCCCCATGCAGCCTCAGGAGCAGTGAAGTGTCTTCATGGCAGTTCGTCGAGGACACATCAAGTACTTGAAAGTGAGTAAGAGATCCTAGCTTTCACTTCAAACAGTGTGATACTGTTTGACTTTATGTAAATGTTGGCAGTATGATGAGATGTTTTTTGTTGTTGAGGTGTCTGATTTCATTTCTGTCGTATGGTAGCAATCACATTGTGACTGCAGGAAATGTATAGACTTGCTAGAAAACTAGACTGCATAGTAAGAAGTGGGCAGAGCCTTTTAATAATTTGTGTAAAAGATGAGAGATTTTATTTTGCTGGATTAAATATTATTTAAGATGGGATGGCATTAAGACAAGGGGTGTCCAAAACGCATGCACACTAGTTTCCAGCTTTGCCCATGTTTACTGGTTTGATACAGGACTTTCATTCATTCTCTCAGGCAGTGTATCGTACCCACCAGAATACACAATCACAACCCTTCTTTTGCATGAATGGATCTCTTGTCAGATTGACCACTGGACTGATTCCCATTTCAGGCCTGATTGAATTTCAGCCAGTAGCAAATGTTTCCACCAGGGTGCATTGTCTACTCTTTATCTCAACCGATAGGAGAAGCGACTCTTAAAGTAGTACTTTGAAGTCGGGCACTACTCTTGTTGTGGGCAGTTTACATTGTTAAATACACTAATCTCTGACTTTGAGTCTGGTTAACAGACAAGACTGCAGTCTTATATGTGAATGGGATAATCTGGAGGTTAACCCTACGTGGCAAATGCAGACATTTTGTGTACAGTCTTTATATTGCTCTCCATTGTTTAAATTTCATAGTGGCTTATTCTAAAGAACTACACTGAGATCAATGTGGGTCTTAAATCCAGTCACATGCTTGTGATTGTATATAACCTCTGACTATCAAACTGTAGTTACGCTGCAGAGACAATGCAAAGAGGTAATATGATAAGAAATTATCTCAATAATTTTTAAATGAAAGGATACACAACAGTGTTTTTTTTCATTCTGCTCTGTGTTTAACAGTCATTTATCTTTGCGCTAGAGAGAAATCACCATGACCATTAGCAAAAATTTTTATTCTCGTGTTGCCTGTTGGACACTCATTTTTTAATATCATTTGGGATGCAAACAAAGCCATATCTTTGTTTTTAAACTTAACGAGCAGCAGGAAATATCTTCTCCTCATCCTAACATTAATAATACAGTGCTACCCTTTATATGAGTGAAGAGATAAATTTGTGGAATCTGCCTCAGTGTCTGTTTGACAGTCAGCGACAGTCACTTGTCCAAAATCCACCACTTAAGTTCCTCAAAGTAATACCCCTGGAGCAGCAAATTTCTGCCTGCTCCCCTGCTTTTCACACATTTCAATAATTATTTAGAGGACTTGGATGAACGTTTTAAAACTAAAGGTGTGAGAACACATTTTTGTCTGAAGTATCTTCAGAAAATTCAGATGGTGTGCAAAGCCTGGAGAATAAAAATTACAGGTTGACTGTGGGCAGCTGAAGAGCTGGCAACAGTTGAATATGTTTGAATTGATTTCCTTTAACGTCTTCTCTTGTCTGCCTGTTTTATGAATAAGAAAAGAAGTTGATACATTTTAAAAGCTGATGCAAGTAAATTTTGCATTTTGCTTTAAAAATGAAACAATTATTTGACAATCAGTATAGTTGTCAGCCAGTTTTAATTGAATTATCTTGGTAGTCATTTCAGCTGCATCTCTGCCCCATGTGCTTACCTTGCTTTTTGCTTTTCATCCCACCTGGCTGACTTGCAGGAGGTGTATGACATGTCAAACGGTTATGAAGACCACATGGGAGGGGATGAGGGGAAGGATGCCAAGACCAACCTGATAGTGAACTACCTGCCTCAGAGCATGACGCAGGACGAGCTGCGGAGCCTCTTCAGCAGCATCGGGGAGGTGGAGTCTGCCAAGCTGATTCGAGACAAAGTTGCAGGTATGCTACGCTCCAAAGTGATAAGACCTGTGGCAGACCAGATCGACATTTAAAAACAATATATTGTTTTAAATGGCAAATAATTCCTGTTACAGAAAGAAAATAAATACAAGTTGTGGCAGCAACCTCTGATTATGTGAGTGGTGGTTCAGCTCTGTGAATTGGAGAAAGTTTGGGACTCAGTTTCAAATGACCATTGTGTTTATTGGCAGGTTGAGAATAAAAGGTCTTTTTTTCTGGCTCCTCTGGTTCCCAGAGATTTTATAATGTAATTACTTTCTGTAAGCGATCCCATATTGATTTCCTGTTTGAGTTAAGTAGTAGTTTTTCACCAGCGTAGACTTGTTTTATTTATTCAAACCAATCCAACCCTGTTCAACTGTAGACGATTTGTTTGTTTAGCCTAGCATGCAATGTTAAGATTTGTTTTTGTTTTTAAATATTTATTTGTTTGCAGCTTTTTTTGAACTATACAACGTTTTTTTGTTTTATTTTATTGTTTTCCTTTTTTTCTCTAGGCCACAGTTTAGGGTACGGATTTGTTAACTATCTTAACCCTAGTGATGCAGAAAGAGCTATCAGTACACTGAATGGACTAAGGCTACAGTCCAAAACTATCAAGGTAACGTGCCATAAGGTGTTCTACAATTCTCAAACCAAAGATGTCATGTCATATAACTCTCCTGTGGCTCCTGTGCTGTCCGCTAACTAGCTAGTACATGTCAGTCGAAGAAGTGATACTGCTTTTACAGCTCACTTACTGCCCTATCTGACATGTCTGTTGAGTTTGACTTCGATTTTACTTATTTTGACATTTTCTGTCAGATTCAATGTATTTAATAACTAAAAATTACTTTTTCGATCAGTTTGGTTACATTTGTTTGTTGCTGTAATGTCTTTTTATGCTTTTGACTCCACTCATTTTGCTCAGATCGAAGACTTAATGCCTAAAACTACATACTGTACGTGACAGTTGGCTAATCGGGTCATATTTTGTTCTTTTACATAGTCCAAAAGTGTAGAAAATCTTACAATGTCAACAGTTCAGTAGATAAGGGCTCATTGTATATCCATATGTTTTCTTGATTTGTTTTGTACATGTTTATCAAAAGAGTTTGAATCAGATTTTGCTATCTGCAGGTTTCATATGCTCGGCCCAGCTCTGATACAATAAAGGATGCCAACCTGTATATCAGTGGCCTGCCCAAGTCCATGACCCAGAAGGACGTGGAGGACATGTTTTCACGTTATGGACACATCATTAACTCCCGGGTACTTGTTGATCAGGGTACAGGTATGACAGGTGAATGACTTCCGTGCTTTTTAAATATTTACATCTGTAACAGGTGCACCTTTGTTTGACAAAATTGGGGAAAAAAGCAGCCGCCAGGGAGCAGCTGGGTTAATTCTGAGATGTTGTTGTGCAGTTTGTATCAGAATGGACAGTTACCAGCTGCTCTTTCGTACCTAGGTGTGTCCCGTGGGGTTGCTTTTATCCGGTTTGACAAGCGAGCAGAGGCAGAGGAGGCTGTCAAAAACCTGAATGGCCAAAAACCACCGGGAACCTCTGAGCCGATAACTGTCAAATTTGCTGCCAACCCAAACCAGGCAAAGAACACACAACTCATCTCTCAGCTCTACCACAACCAGTCCAGGCGCTTTGGTGGGCCCTTACACCACCAGGCACAGCGGTTTAGGTGAGACCTGTGTGTGTATGTGTGTATACATTATTGTAGGATTTATTAAATCAAAACCAGTAAATATAAGTAGTGAATTGACAAGTTCTCATCATTTTCAGGTTCTCCCCCATGGGTGTTGATCACATGGGTGGCATGGGAGGCGTTAGTGTCCCTGGGAACTCCACCTCTGGCTGGTGCATCTTCATCTACAACCTGGGCCAGGACGCTGACGAGAGCATCCTGTGGCAGATGTTTGGCCCCTTCGGCGCCGTCACCAATGTCAAGGTGATCCGAGACTTCAACACCAACAAGTGCAAGGGCTTCGGCTTTGTTACCATGACAAATTACGAGGAGGCGGCCATGGCCATTGCAAGTCTGAATGGCTACCGGCTTGGAGACAGGATGCTGCAAGTGTCCTTTAAGACCAACAAGGGCCACAAATAGAGAGAGCTGGACAATCAGGCGTAGAGGAGAGAGGGGAGTGACCTGCACCAGGCTTTATTAGCCAAGAGCAGAAGTATGTGTTTGGAAAGTCTTGCACATCAGTTTGGGTTTTAATGTATTCAGAGTTAAATGAGACGCTCACTCTTCTGCACCTTTGCATGAGAGTGCCTGGGACAATTTCTTTTTGTTTTTCCTCCATCTTTATACTCGTTGGGGCTCAATGACACTCAGTAGTTTTAATTTTTAGGGAGGGAACAGATACCCCCAAGATAACTTTTGAAAATTATCTAAGAAGCTAAAATACTGTCTGTATGTGTTGCATGTATAACCATGGGGACTAGATGAGGATGCAAGCTAAGAGTGCACTGAAAATCAGGCGCATAAAGAAGCCCAGTTGTTGTACAAGTGTCGAAATTCTAAGTGGATAATTTATTGTCTAAGAAAGTGAAGAACTATAGCTACCAGGAAGCAGTGGTTGGTTGACTTTTGGATAAGTTGCTCTGTCCTGGATCCTTATTGTAAGTAGAAATAGATGCCTTAAATCATCATTCAGTGGACACACAGACCCACAGTACCACTCACTGTCTCGAGAGCAAAGCACTTTTAACCAAACTGTTTTAGGTTACTATAGATATCAGTCTTTTTGATGTTATCTATGACTTTTTCTCACCCTCTGACAAGGTTAATAGTTTTAAACACAACAAGCTGTGGAGGGAAATGTTTTGTTATCCCTGTGTGGAGTGTCTTTTTACTATTCTAAGTTGTATTTCAGGAGAGTCCTGTTAAAAATGAACCCTGATCGACGAGTAGGGAGTTAAGATGGACCAAAGGCAGGGAGAGATTTGATCCTGATGCACCCAAGTTTTTCTGAACAGGTTTTTGAAATGTAAATTTACAGTTTTTTGGATATTGTTTGAAGAGGTACTAAAGTTATATCTGATGCTTACTAAGAACAGCATCATTCAGGCTCAGTTTGCCGTTATGTTCTGTTCTTTTTTTCTTTCATTTACCTTTATTTTAAAAATTTTTTTTGTTTGGAACATTTTTTTCTTTTGTAGAGGCATAGATGTTTGTTACAATGTAACTTACAAACTTGTCTTAGCCAGTGCTTATCTCAAGTTTGGTAATAAATAATGGCCTTTGTTTTTGATTTCAGTTTAGATTTGTTTTCTTCTATTTCTTTTGGTTGTTTCACTATAAACATAAACCATTAAATTTAATTTAATTTTGCTGAAAGTTTTGTTTGGTTTGTTTCTTTTATTTACTTTTTTCATGTTTTATTTGGACTTTTCTAATAGCATATTTGCAGGGCAGATAAAAGTTCCCCAGTTAACAAGTGATTCCACTGGTGTCTGAGACGGGCTTTAACTTTTGAAAGATTAAAAACATATGGACCAATATCAGTTGAGATACGATTATTCAAACTGAACAGAAACTTGAAGGAAAGCGACTGTCCAGCAGACGTTTCTGAGATGGTTGGATAAGTTTAAACCTCTGAAGACACTTCAGCTATGATTGTCTTTTAGTAGTTGTGAGTTGAATGTCAGTATTATTTATTAATACCTGATTCTCTACATGTACTTTTTGATATACACCTGCTTGGGAAGGACAGTTTACATTGGATTCAATTCAATTTGTTGACTTTTGAGTGTAGTTATCGTAACATGTGGCCAGATTTATTGTGCGTGAGTTGTGTGTGATATTTTTAAACAAGTAAAAATAATATCAACAGTTTACTTGAAGATTTAGGCTTCCAGCCTCAAACCCATTGTTCGGATCTTTGTCTAAGGGAGGGTCCTTTAGGGATTCAGCCTTGTTTACTTTGTCAGTGAAACACTTCTCATATGTATAAAATTGTCACTTTAAGGTGGAGCATTAGCATATGTACTGTATTTGTTCTGATTTACTCTGATCACAAAGTGAACAGAGTTATAGTTATACCACTTTAAGTAGCAAAATTATTCTTGCCCAAACTTATTGACTTTTAAAACCATTTGTTTCCAGCAATAATTTACCTAAAGCTTAATTAATTGCCTATTTAACCTGCCTGCCCCTTCTTAAAAGAAGTATTGGCATCAGAAGCTTCAGATTGTGGTCTTAAAAGTACTTTTTGGATTAGTATTTCCATGTTATTTTGTGTCACAATCCTTATCTTTGTGCAATATTTCATGACTTGCTATAAGCAGGTGATAGAAATTTGTTGTCATCTTGGACTGTCATCTTTTTGATAATTTCTTTTTCTACTGATGTGTTACTGCTTAGTTTTTTTAGCAGTCCTGTTGGCTTTGCATAAAGATGCAAGTGAATTTGTTTTAGTGGCAGTGTGAATAAACTGCGTTCTGCCTTAATTTATAAGTGGAATAGTGTATTTTACATCAGAGGAGGTGCAAATATTTATTTGACAATGTTCAGTCATACTTGAGTTATTGGAGTGTTTTTAATGGATCATTGATTTTTGTTTTCATGGTTTTGATCAAACACTAGGTTGAAATTCATTAAATGTCTTCTAATATTGGATCATTTCAATAAAAACATGGTGGCTTTTCAAAATTGAAAGAACTAAATGTGTTTTCAGAAGCTTATTGTGGATTTGCTGTAAGTATTTTTGACAAGAGCACAATGGATGGATGTGCCAACACTGCCTGCACCGTTATGCTACTTAAGTTAACATTATAGGATGACTATTTCCTTTTTTTATCTCGTCAGCATGCTGACATGGACACAGAAATGAAGACATGGCAGACATCACCAAAATAATATTACTCAGTAGCAGTTTTTGCTGTGATTTTTAGATCAATGATTTATCTTGTAAAATTCATGCTAATTTATTGTAAACTTACCTGGCTTTCAGCTGATCATGTGGAAGATGTACAGTTATTATCTTCCACAAGGGGGTGACATTTTAACACATTTACTGTAGCTGACACCAACATAAATACTGAAGAGGTTAACTGCAGTACTTCTAGTGGCTTCCACATGTTTATAATTTAGGAAAATGCTCCTTTATACAATGGTATGAATTCCATCATTGATTTCATATGTTTCAGAAAGAGAATTGAAACAGCTCTGTAGGTCTATCTGTGTTCTGAATATTATTGTAGCAGTAAAAATGGTACATTTTTAATCCCACATTCTTTCCATATACTTTACTTGGCAGACGCTTTTATCCAAAGCAACTTACAAGAAGGACCCTTGGTAAAAGGCTATCCAGCTCTAATTTCTTTTTTGCAGAATTACATTTCAAAATAAAACCACCCATTATTAGCACCTGGAACGCAGCAGGTTTTTTTTTTTATTAGAAAACATGAAAACAAAATTAAAAGCATAGGTATAAAAACACAAATCATAATCTCACTTTTGTACTAGAATAGTGTAAATGTAAATGTTGCTCTAATATATACCAATACCTTGTCTGACATAGATGGTTAATCAAAATATGAATTTTCTCCTTTATCAGTTTCCGTTTACTTTCAAGTCTTTCAAGTTCTCAGCTTTATTGTCAGAACTGAGTTCATGTTAAGGCAACTCAAACCCTTGACTGAAGTCTAAGCCTGCATTCAAACTTATGATGAACAAACTACAGTGATTGTTTAACTACCAGCACTGACTTAACACTATGCTCCATCTAATGCAAATAATTCATGCAACACATCATGTTCACACATACATTCAGACAGTATTGAGTGTGTGCATGAAAGTTAGGTTCCATGTGAAACTTAATGCATTTTCACACATCTCCTGTCATTCAGGAAAAACTGAATGGAGACAAACGGGGTTTATCAAGTATTAAAGGTTTCTGTTTCGACATGGCACAGGCAAAATCCATTTAAGCTGCTAAACCCATGACGCCACAACAAACTCAAGATCTGGTCTCATTCAGGATGGAAACCTAATTGGTTTTTAACCAAAAATGGATTTTTAGGGCCTCGGATCACAGTCCCTTTGGTCGTGAGGTGTGCTGTAGAAGGCATCCTGTAAAAGTGTCTCAGACATGGCAGAGGTTGTAGCAGGCCACAGGTCTCTCCACCACATTGTCTCCATCCACCTCAAACACATAATCGCAGCGGTGTGCAATCAGAGGAGCGTCAGACAGCGCCACGCTCTGATTACCGAAGGAGATGACTGTATCTCTCTGTAGGGAAATAGTAGTAGATAGTAAAAGAGCTTATCAGAGGTTGTGTATTTATATAATTCAAAGAAAATAGGGCTAAAAATAATCTTTTAAGTTCATAAAATGGCTAAGATGTTGAAAATTATAAATGATAAATCAATTAAGTGATTTATTTTTTGACCAGCTTATTCGTTCCAGTGTATTTTTCTATTGGAAATAACATTCAAGTATAGTTGCTTATAATTTAATTTCAAATGAACTTTTCAGATGTTTTAAAACCTCACATGTGTATGTTCACTTTGACCTCCACAAATACAAATCATCCTCCTTACCCGGCCACCGCCGTTATTGGCAGCTCCAGCAGTGGCAACTGCTGCAGCAGAAGCAGCCGCTTTCTCAAAGTCCTTTTTACATATGTGAGCCATAATCCCAGCAGCTAAGGCATCACCAAGAACATTGATCATGGTCCGGAAGCGATCACTGAGGAAGAAAGAGAAAAAGACAATTAACATGTCGCCTCAACAGCCCCAGTAAGACCCACTGATGCAAAATAAAATCATTTTAGTGTGACTCACAGAACCCAGTCGATGGCCACAATGAGCGAGATGTCAGCAGGTGGTAACCCCACAGAGGTCAGGACAATCACCATGGTAACCAGACCTGCTTGAGGTATCCCAGCCGCCCCGATGCTGGCTGCTGTTGCTGTTATACTGTTGATATGAGAGCCGAGATGTCAGAAATGTGAAATACAACCATTCCAACACAAAGAGTTCCCGTGGGAGGGGAATGAGTTTATTCTCACCTAATAGTGACCAACTGGCCAAAGTCCAAGTCATACTCATTGACCTGAGCGATAAAGATGGCTGCCACTGCCTCGTACAGAGCTGTCCCATCCATGTTGATGGTAGCTCCCACTGGCAGCACGAAGCGAGCAATCTGCCTGTCAACTCCACAGTTCTCCAGGAGACATTTCATAGTGATTGGTAAAGTGGCTGAGCTGCAGAGGAGGAGAATTTAAGGATATGAAAGGAGGTTTTCATTGGACAGTCTGGGTTACATCTACTTGGCTGGGATAAAAAAACAAACTTCTCTTAACCTGGATGATGTGGCCAATGCAATGACAAGAGCCTGCAGTAGTCCCCTGATGTAGGGGAAGGGGTTCTTGCGAGTGAAGAAGAAGAAGAAGAAAGGCAGCAGGATGAGGCCGTGCACAAACAGACCGGACAACACGGTGATGAAGTACATGCCCAGCTTCTCCCCCAGGTGGGCCGGGTCGTGCATGTCCAGGATCTTTCCTGCCACAAGGAACACAATGCCAAAGGGGAAGTACCTGCAGGAGAGGAGAGAACAGGATGTGAGAAACATTATTTTTTATCTTCCACTGATTGTTGATCATGTTTTGCTTAGCTGCTTTAAAACCAACAAAACGGATGGTAGTCTTTACTTTCTCAGGGCAAAAAAAAGAGAAAACTAAAGAGCACATGAGCTTTAGTCTACAGCATCAAAGACACTTAATAATTTTGATTGCATTTACTATATGGCCAAAAGTATTTAGAATATATTTTGTGTACTTTTGTCTGGGTTTGGGTTGTGTCCCTCACTGCCAGTTAACCACAACGTTAATGCTATAGCAAGTGATGACAGTTTAGACATTGTTATGCTTCTCATGTTTTGTTCTTCTGTAGTTATAAGACACTTTACTACATCCAACAAATTTGTTAGTTTTTTTTGACAAATTATTTTGTTATTACTATTCTAATTATATTACCTGTTTAGCACAGCCTCAACTGTATAAAACATTGCATTTCAACACATATTATGTGAGGCTTTGATAAATAAAAACTTTGAAACTTCTTTTTTTTTAAATACTTTTTCTATTGATCCCCTTTGTGAAGACAGGCAGCCTCCTTAGGCGCCAAGGGTTCGGGGTTCAGTGCCTTGAAAATGCTTCTGTGCAAAAACCACCAGGACCATGAAGGGATGTTTACTGAGTTTTGACCTTAGAGACACTAAATGTGATCCAGACCTTATCACCCAGAATCAATCACTGTCCTCACTAATGCTCTTGTGGCTGAATGGGAGCAAATGACTGCAACCAGACTCATGGAGTCTGCAGGCTGCTATAGTAGCAGATTAATGCCCTTGATTTATGGTGTAATGCTTGGGTGGTTGCAATGTTTTCTTGATTCTCCACATACTTTTGGCCATAAAGTGTGTGATGCTATCCACTGGCCATGTGTACTTGCATTCTCCTTATTCCATTCACACTAACGTAATCCAAGAGTTGACGCACTTACTTTGTGAGATTTATTTCTAGACATAATCTGCTGCTCTGAACTGTGTGTAATCTGTCTTTTTCTGGATGTATGTGCGTAACACAGTAGGGTATTTTTGAGAGTGCATGCGTGAGAGAAAGACAGTGTGGTCTTACCACATAGCTGCGTTAATGATCTTCATGACGCACTCGTTGATGCACTGGCACACATTGACCAGTGGTGCTCCACGTTCTCCCATCTTCCCCAGCAGCAGACCTAGGGGAACATTGACATGTTAGTTTAGTAATTATATCACCACTTTCCTCCCCCCTTTCTAGGGCTGATTACTTAATAAATAATGAATAACAAATCATTTACTAGTACTTTATATATCAGATCAGATGTAGGTCCTTAATAAGAGCAATCTTTGTGTTGCCAGGTTGTGAAAATTCATGATTTGATCATATCATATCATATCATATCATATATCATATCATATCATATCATATCATATCATATCATATCATATCATATCATATCATATCATATCGGTTGAAGGGTTTATTTTGCAGAGTACTACATTTACCTTTAACTATATTGTGAGTGTGGTTTAGTGATGTGCTTCGTGACTTTCTTACCCATGGTAGCTGAGAAGATGACAATCCCCAGTACGTTCATTCCCTTGCTTGTACTGGGGACAATCTTGTATTTGATGTCGGGAGCAGGGGTGATCTCCAGGAAGACTGGGTGGCCCAGATGAGGATTGTGGTAGTCGGGCATGACGTACACATAGTTAGCCTGAGATTCTTTTACATCTGAGTTCTGCACAATAGGTACTAAATCTGTCCGGTACTGGAGTGGGGTGAAAGAGAACAACCACAGAGATAAGTTAATATGTGAACAGTGAATTAATAAGCAGCATTTTGTGAGGTTTTTCCTTTTGTCCACTCACCTGCTGAAATGTTGCTTCAATTAGATTTGATGGGATCATGTTCCTATAAAGTTTACAGAAAATATATATATCAGATATCTGTGCATGACTCAAATATATCCACTTTAGAGATATTCTCACTGCTATGGTCCAGTTTATAAAAAGAGCTGTTAAAAATATGTTTCCACTACCAGTCAAAAGTTTGGACACACATAGGAATTAGCATGTTTTTCATGAAAAGATACATGTCTTCAGTTGTGTT
>JAUMHL010000015.1:7613718-7651314 GCA_032362345.1 Sandelia bainsii
GTACTTTTTTACTCTTACTTGAGTAATTTTTTGGATGACTACTTTTTACTTCTACTTGAGTAATATTATTTTGAAGTGACGTACTCCTACTTGAGTACAATTTTTGGCTACTCTACCCACCTCTGGTCTACATACAAGGTAGTGCCATGGTAGCTGGATAGCTGGCTTGCATGTTAGCAACTAGCTACAGTAGTTTCTGATGTGAACAAGCCATTAAAGCTACAAATTCATGGCTGTGATTAATCTGCCTTCAGGGGCATGCATTTCTTTGACCATTCACACACAACAGTTTCTTAAAATGTCAATATTTTCCTAAATCAATTTGACCCATTAATATAGTTGTAGATTTAACAATAGAACGAATAAAGAAATTTTACTCCTTGACTTTGTGGTAAGGCGTTTTGCATGCAGCAAGTTCAAAAACTGATTAACTGCACATCTTCAAACAGGGGATTCTCAAGACAAGACAGGGACAGTAAAGTCATATTGGTTATATTGGTCTTTCTGCATGATCAGAGGAGACAAATCAATTCCTCTTTCCCCTTGGCAGTACATGACTGACATCTATCAAAAATAAATAAGTTGTATAACACAAAAACATATGTATGTACGTAAGCCTGGTGGCAGCGCAGAGATATCCACTTCTAAAAGTATTTGAGTGAGGGTTGACCTTCAGTTACCAATCAACCAATCAGTGAGTTTCCATTATTTCTCATGGTTTAGTATGTTTTGAATCACAGGGAGGACTGGGCTGAACAGACCAGACTGACCACAAATCTCAGTTAGCATTGCCTTGAGAATATTGTAGATTGTAGATTTCAGTAAATGAAGAACAACATTTTTTGTGGAAGCTGTTTTCGTCGCATTATCTTGTGTGTCAGGATTATACATGCTTTTTTATTTGATTCAGATTCTCATCTAATTGATACAAATTCACACCAAAACCAACCTTGTAAGTAAGATCATTTCATGTTGTGTCACTACTCTATTTTTAGTCTTTTTAGTTTACAGTGTTAGCAGTACTTCAAGATTCTTCTCTGTGCAATAGTGTGACTGCACAGGTCAGAGAACACCTCTGTATTTTCAGCTGGTGAGTGATCTAAATTAGAGATAAGAGAGAGGCAGAGTTTGGGTGAAATGTGGCCACTTTGTTTGCTCTCAGGCATATTCTCTCTTTGCTCAATCACTGTAGGGCTGACTCTTATCTGAAAGGTCAGCGTGGCTTTTCCCAAACTCCTGGGAATGAGACATTACCAATAAAAAACTCTCCGAGTTATGGGTCAAGAGGCCATAGTCATGGGGTTAGTGTGGCATTACATTCACGGAGTTGTCTATATCACCTCCATAAAGATGAGCAGTGAGAACACTTTCCTTCGTACTGTCCTCTGTAACCATTTGGAAGCAATTCAGATAGACAATATTGCCTTTGATAGAGACAGATATTGCTAGAGGGGGTGTACTCTGTGTGGATGCAATAATAATAGACTCTTCTCTTGACTTCTTATTCGCAGTATGTGAAGAGCGACCATAGAGCACAAATTAAAATAAAACTGTCCAGTATTTAAATTTGATGTATGCTACTGAGAGGTGTATTTGTGGGCTAACAGAATTGTGTTTTTAAAAGCTCCTCTGTGTATGCGATTTGCTTTTACCTGTTGTTCCTGCTCAACGGTAAATTGCTATAGTCAATATACTCCAAAGTCTCCAAAGTGAACACAGGTTTTTTGTTTTTTGCATGTTCAAAAGTGAAGTAGAAGAGGGAATGTATTTGCATGCACAATCCCATGTCAGTTATAATGAACAAATCAGCTTCCTAAATATGAAACAGGATTTGCCATGGAATATCAGTAAAGACAGTTGCTTTTGTTTCAAAATCCTGCAGATGATGTTGATCTTCAAGTCAATGATTATAAGTAGGTCACACAAAACCATCACAGTTTGAACAAACATAAAATCTGCTGTAAAGTCCAACGGCATAAAGCAAGAAACATAACACAAATTATGAACAAAGAACATAAAAATATGATTTAATATTCTCAGACAAGAGAATTATTGAATTTATTCTCTCTACTGGAACGGGTGGGAACACACTGTACAGATGGAGAATGACAAGATCTGGAACAACTGCTGAGTTAGTGGCTGGCAGGCAAATAAATGGCAAAAAAATAAAAAAATAAAGGGGAAAGTATTTTGAGATTGATGCCACATTGAGGACTAACTAGTCATTTGGATTGCAGTTGCTGCAATGAATCATCTAGAAAAAGATAAAGAAGAGCTACTGTACATCGTGTTCTTACATTCGTAAAGAAAGAGAGAAAATGAAGGAAAGAATGGAGGCAATTTAAAAACTGTTAAATTATGTTATTATTTATGTATTAGTCTACAGGGTAACTTCAGCCAATAATAAAGCAGATATTTGGTAGAGCCACTATAGCTACTCTTCAGTAGAAACCTACATAGCTGCATAAAGAAAAACAAAACAATGCTATGGACCTGCTGCTTATGAAAGGTCCTTGGCAAGTCTGAGGAGAACCATTTTGTACTCTGAAAGAATCTGGGATTTCTTAGCAAACGACTTTCATTTGGCACTTTGGAGTCAAGTGAGCAAGACTGTTTTCAAGTTGCAGGACTTTTGTTCTTCAAAGGACGAGTATCATCAAGAGCAGGCAAAGGGGCAATTAACATGATCCAAACTGTCCTCAGTATTGAACACTGGCACGTGATTAGTGTTGTAAGTGGTTGTTAAAAAGCCCCCTGAGAGTTTCCAAGAAGAGGCAGTTAAGTATAGAGGAGCAGAGAAGGGCATGCGGTTCTTTGGTAAACCAGGGTGTAGATCTTACTGTCCATTTGGAAGTGAGAGGTGCAACAGGGCTTGTTGCTGCAATAAAAGGACCCAACACTACAACTGCACACCCAGGGCAGCTAAAGAGACCACTGTGTCAAGAGACAAATATCAGCCTTTTCTCCTAATATTATCTTTCTATAAACTGCAATCACAAAACCATTTTTGTGGAGAATGTAATTATAACCTAATTATGTTTTCTATTCATTTTTTGTTCAATTTGTTTTTTGTCCAAAATATCTGATCTGCATCACACCGTTTATGTAAAACCTCACACAAAATATGATTTTTCTCTAACCTTAACCAAAACCTTTATCTTGCCTAAACTTAACCACAAACAGGAATCTGTAATGTGACAGACATGTGCTTTGTACAGGACTGTTTCAACCCAATGCTGCATCAGAACATAATCTTAATATGATTACGGAAACTACAAAAACGTAGCCACGTTTTCAGTTTAGTTGCATATGAACATTATTCTTAGGAGACAGGATTGTAATTGTACATTTGCAATGTTAAAAGGGCAAATGTATAAGAAAGTGGGCCGACACAGTGGATGTGATGGAGGTCCAGGCCCAGATGGTTTGGAGGTAAAATTGAAAATAGATGTGGTAAATTAAGGCAACACTACCACCTTGTTTAGTAGTTTGAGTAAGAGTAACTGAGTGTACTGGTGTTGAGGAACGTAGACAAGAAATATCAACTTGTACAAATTGTATATTTATAAAATAATCCATCTGTGCTGTGTATAATTAGAATTAATTGATGAAAACATTTTAAGGCTGCAACTAACTATTTTCATTATTAGTTATTGTGTAACCACTACTATTTTTTTATTCATTCGGATTCATTATTGTCTTTAAAATGTCAGAAAAGCCTGTCACAAGTTCCCAAAACCTGGGATGATAGCTTCAGATTGTCTGATTAGTGGGAATCCTAATTACACAAATGTGTTTTTGTTTGTAAAACTGTTACCTTTCAAATATATTTAAAGTCAGTTTACTGAGCAAGGGAACTGAAATCAAAGCAGTCTTCTCTCATTAACTCCCCCACCCTAGTGTTCTTTATTGTTCTATGCAGCGACAATTCCATTTACATCAGTGCAATAGAAGCTGAATAGCAGTTGTTTATTTCATTGTCATTTGTGTCTATTGTATCTAAAAGGACCACCTGCTAACTGGAGTAACAGTGGTAAGCCTTCCAGGGCGCGCCTCATAATTGCCACTGGGGGGCTGGTAAATAACAGCATGCTATTTCACAGGCTCACAGCCCTGCCGCCATAATAAGCCTCAGCGTTGTTTCCTCTTTTCATTAGAGAAGGTCACAGCTAATTTAGGATGTTTTTGGTGAGAGGGTGAGGTGATGAACATGTGAGTGGGGAGGATAAGAAGGGAGTGTAGTGACAAGACAGGTGGAGGTGAAGTATTTAGATCTGTTGCCATGGTGGCGGATTGCATGGGGCGGGGGTGTAGAGCTGCCCTGACACTGATAAGACGAGTAAAACAAAACGCATGCAGAGTTATGCAGACACTTACTAACTACTCTTTGTTTCTACACAATCAATTTCACAAAAACTTTCAATAACCTCAATGGCTGTAATCATATCTGTGAGAATATGAACCGCACAGCAATTTACACTCATTAGTGGCATGTGTGTGCAATATTATAATAATTATAAATGTGTGAGTGTATCCAACCTAAATCCGTAAGGCAGCAATATACTCAAAACAAGATGAAACTGCTGTCAAATAGCAATGTGCAAATTGGCTATCAGTGCACTTCAATTCAATTTTATTTATATAGCACCGAATCACAACAGAGTCATCTCAAGGCACTTTACACTTTACACTACACTACTTTTTAAGGTTTAAGACCTTACACAGAATATAACTATATACAGAATTATGTAGAACTTCAATGGATAATATTGGATATGGATAATGGATAACGCTCTCACGCACACCTACAAAAAAAGAAGAGGGAATTACAGTAAATGTATTGTCAGCTCTCTGTATTATCTTTCCACATGTGGACATCTACACAATGTGCACAAATCAAATTAATAAGGAGTGGTTATACTACATTTCAATAGTTTTGCATAAATGAAGCACAATATTGAATTTAAAACTAATTTTACATCCACTTTCCTAGCTTTTTCAAAACTGTCAGCTTATTGCAGCTTTGTCATATTGCAATTACATTTGCTAACCACTAATTTGCTGCAGCAAATCAATTTGAGATAATGTTCATATTAATTAAGTTTACATTTGTTATTACCATATTACAGAAAAAAAATTATTTTTTGCAAAAAAAGTTGCAAATTGTTCAGTGGCAACACATTTCATTATGTATATCCATTCTCAAATACTGTAATTAAAGCATAATTATTGACTTGTAGCCTACAACAGCACTTTGTTACTTCTACATATCTATACATATCATGATCTTGGTGACTTGATGCATGAAACAGGAATTGTAGAGCTAATTAACATTAAAATAAAGCAACAATAACCTTAATCAAAGTGTCTTTGTCTCATAATTGGGTTGTGTGATTTGTTCCTATGTTTTCCCCACATGTTGCATGTATTTTAAAAATGTCACTTGAGAGAATATGCCAAATAACATCATCTAGGAAGTTATGTTTTAAAAATTTTTTAGTAGCATATAAATGTAACTTAACAATGTATCTTGGAGGAATTCTTTTTGTCACATATTCTGCCCACCATGTGCTTCTGTTGAATTTCAAATAATTTTTTTGTTCTACATTCAAAGGGGGGAATAACAAAAGTCTGATGAGACAAGGAGACTTGTTTCTTGCTCATCAGATTTGTTTTGAACCACCATGTTACCAAATCTTACAATTGACATAGTGTGTTATTATACCTGATAGGAATGAAGGACTTAAATCCACTGTAAAAAAATAAATTGACTTATTGAAAAGTAAAGCTAATACCTACAGCTGGAGAGATAGATTTGTCCCTGTGTACAGTGTAAACAAATAAGTAATGTAAAATGCTGTAATGCACTTCATTTTCTTTAGCATACTACCCAGAGAAATGGTTTCATATGAACCTAAATCACAATATGGCAACATATTGCTCTGTGTCTCCATGTGGTTTATCACTCCATGCACAGAATTACTAGGCACTGGACAAATCAGCGCAGGCAATTACCTGTAAATTGGTTTCATTATGTGTAAAAAAACAACAAGGGGACAGCTTGAGAATGCATTACATTTTCCTCTGAAGGACCACAAAAAGGAGGCTGTGATAGGAGGTAATTTAAGCATGAGATTTAATATGTCCTCTTAACGTACCTGTGTGATGCCAAATCTGCTTTTTTTAGATCATTTTTTCAATTTGCAATTACCCAAGATAAAGCCCCTCTGAGCTCTTCCCAGAAAGACATGGAGAGATTAACAGAAAGACCTCTCTAGCTGAGGTTGCAGATAATTTGGGATGCCTGGTGAAATGTGACCTTGTTGTTTCTATCTGCAAAATAACTGTCAAATTGTTCTTTTGTGACAGAAAAGGGGGTTTGCAGCTGTGACTTTTCACTTTGTTGAGCAGATACTAAAAGTTCTCCGCCATAAGAGGTTAATAGGCAATTTTACAGTACATTTGTAATGAAAAGTGTAGTGCGATGACTGGTGAATGCATATTGTTAGCCCCCCATTGTCACCACAAACATGTTTTTAGTTTCTGTCTTTTTTGCAGTGACAGTACCAAAAAGTTCATGTACCTGTACAGGAAACAAGAAGAGTCAGCACAGTGCAATTGGGGTTCTTTTTCTTGAGTGACAGCAGACCCTGAGTTAACACCAAGCAATGATATACTGTAGTATAGAATGATATAAACAATTTTAAGGCTAAAAGACGTGTTTAGCATTAGCAATTAAAATTTGCAATTAGCAGTAGGGGTTATCATTTGAAATTCACAAGCTAACAATTGGCATTAACAACCCCTGCACTTTGTTCGGAGCTATTTCACTGTGGCATGTTAACAGCCATAAAAGGCATGTTTATGTTCTTCTTTCTTCTTCTTTAATCTCTAAATGGTGGTTGGAAGCAGAGGTTAGCCACACAACCTGCTGTGGGTGCTGCAGGATTTTAGATTCACTCCCTGATGCTGTGAGATGCAAGCATGTTTTAATTTAGTTCATTAGCCTGAAACATACTTTTATGCTTCATGGTATTTTCTTCCATATTACTGCATGTATGTAACTACAGTACATTAACTGTATACATATATATGTAAAACATTAGTGACCTGCAGCTCATTTTTGTGCACAAAGTCCTACTGTGTAGATGTATGGGACAAAAATCACTGAAGCTGTTATGCTGCTATATGTGACTAATGCTGCTGTGCTTCGTTCCTCCTGTGTAGACACAGTGCTAGCCTATGTGTAGTTGTGACTATGAGGGGTCAAAAACAGTAGCGGGTCACATGATTCATGTAGTTTCAAATAAATGAGATCCTAATGAGAAAAGCAGGAATTAGCAGCAAAAATTACTTTTGATGACTGTTATAGCCATGCAGACTTGTTCTACAGTATGTGTTGTAAACCAATTATTGATTGTACTAAATTAATGACTGACAATGCCTTTTATCAGCTGTTATTACAGTACAGATGAATTAATATGAGATGACATCCAAAACCTGTGTCACTTCAACTTTAATACAACAGAACATGATCAGTATCAGTAAAGTTATAGACATTTCTCTGTTCATGAAAATGTGTAAATTCTCTGAATGGTAATGAGCAAAAAATGCTGATGAACATAATGTTAATATCCTTTTATAGTTGTTGCTAAGTACAAATAAAATAGATGTCATAACCTTAGCTGATCTCAACTTGTTATCTTAAACTGTGTTGACAACACCTAGCTCAACTACACCGCCAATGAAGATCATCATCCTTCTCTCTCTAAATCCACTCTGGGTAAAATTAGAGAACATTGCTAGAAAGAGAGAGAGTCTGTTGTGTTAGCCAGCAAAGTTAAACCAGTTAAAGGTAGGCTGGAAAGCTGGTGTAATTGGATTAGCAACAGGTAACAAGTGGGCTCGTTTACCTGATAATGTACAACTACTGTACATTTTGTACTTTATGTAAATGTTTCTGAGTGTTTAAACAAAGACTTAAAGTTCTCAGTAGGTTTTCAGGCAGACCTGATGCAAATTGACTTAATGCCAAATGACGATATGAAGACCAGCTCTAATTATTGTCAGAAATAGCCTACAGTATGTACTGTGTATGTACTGTATTAGCCCTGTCAGGGTAATACAGTGAGTCTGTAACATAGTGATTTGTTATAAATATCAATATGTGTACTGTATCCTAACCACTAAAACCGTGACATTCCTATTCAACTCAGCCCTTTACAGCAGTTTAAGAAGAGAAATCCATTTTGAGCTTGACAATGAATTCATAAAACACCAAAAAAGACTCCCACACCTTCTCTTCCCTGAAGAAATTAGAATAAGGTCTTAAAAAAACAAAACAAATAATAACAGGTTTTACTATCTGTGGGAAGAAACTGTAAAGAATAATGGAAAGTGAAAGAAAATAATTAAGCAAGAAAAAAGGAATGAAATACACAGTGCACACAGAAACATTTTGGCACACAAGAGTAAAAGCAAGGCTGAAAGATTTTGGGGAAGTGAATGTAAACTGTAGAGAAATGGATGGAAAAAGATGCCGACTGTAAGAAACAGAAAGACTGGAGAAAAAAGAACATAACAAAATGTGTAAAGTAGGTGTGAGAAACAAAAAGGAGTTAAGAGAGCTAGTTAAAATGCTCACCACCTAAATACAGTTGAATTTAATGTTACTGTGTAGTTCAGCCAGCTTGGCAATTTGAGCCAATGAGCTTTTGGTAAACAAATGGAAACACAGGGAAACTTATTCCAGCTGCGTTTTGGGATAATTACATCTAGATAACCTTTGGCTGGCAGGAGACTTGATTACAAATGCTGACACCAATGGAAAAGTATTCCCGTGTGCAATAAAAAAATAAACTCAAAGTCCTGTACTTATTGCAGGTGGACAGTTGTAGGTACAGGAAAAAGAGTTTTGGAACAAAGTTTGATCTCCTTACCCTACTTTTTGTTCTCGTAGGCATTTATCTCAAAGTTTGTGACCAGACACAAATTCTATGGCCACAAATATTGCAAACACACAGACACACACAAATAAATGGCTGAGAAAGAGATGAAAACTGACATGAGCAAACACACAGAAACACGCAGTCGAATACGCCAACAAAGGCAAACAGAGACTTACTCACACACAAGAGTTTGTGTTATAGTTTATTCTGTTGCGAAGCACATCAGACTGTGTTCCCTGGCAGGAGTGGTGTTGAGCCTCCCTATTGTTCAGCTAAGTAGTGTAAGAACACACTCCACAGGACTCAGGGCCTGCTTTCATAACCCACTTCAAAAGCCACCGGGATACATACCTCTGTCTATATCCCCTCTCAGAACTCTTTTAACACCCTGCCAGCTTCCTACCTACTTCTCACCCTTTGCTCCCTCTCTCAACTTTTTTCTTCAGTCATAAGCTTTCTCAACTCAATCTTTGCATCCCTGCATCAGCCGTGTGACGCGGCTCCTTTTCTACCCATCCCATCCTCACACATTGTTTTCTTCTCCTCCCTTTTTCCCACAGCAAGAGAGAGGCTTATCTAGCGCTGTCACTGGCAAACAAAGCAGTGTGGGACCTGCTGAAGGAGAACAATGCTAAGAACTATTCCAAGTAGAGAACTACATTTCCCATGACCGCAGTGGCACGTTAGAAGTATAGAATGATAGAAAGTTTGTTGACACCAAGCAGGATTTTTGTACAGTTGTAAATCATAACAAAATCATAGCAAAAATAAAATAGTACAAGTACTTCACATTGTTTTCATAAGAGCTATCACTCGTACATGCACACCCCGCTGTGCAGCTCAGCCATAATGTATTAAACACTCCGCTTACCTGATTGCTTGAGAGACAGACCTTGTGCAGTGATATTGCAGTTAACTGGACTCATTTGCATGGTGTTGGGTGGCAGTGTCTGTTTGTCCTCAGTCAAGTGGAACACTGAGTTCTTGAACTCTAATTGTCTCCTGCGCCTCACTGTATCAACAGACCTATCTACACACATGGTGCAGCCTGTTATTCTAAATTTAAACTGGAAATGTTGATGAAGAGAGGCTGGTGGGAGAGGTAAAAATGTAAGTTAATGTGAGACTGCTTCCAAAGCTCTTCCCGCCTTAGCTAATGCCACTTTTGTTTAGCTTTCTGCTGTCATTTTTGACAAC
The DNA here is from genome assembly GCA_032362345.1 of Sandelia bainsii. NCBI lineage: Eukaryota > Metazoa > Chordata > Actinopteri > Anabantiformes > Anabantidae > Sandelia > Sandelia bainsii. Next base: position 7,623,864 of record JAUMHL010000015.1, read on the forward strand.
GGGTTCTTGATTTCAGACAAAGGTCGACAAAAGCAGGGTTTTCATTTCTAGCTGGAAACTGTCAACAGCTGAAAATGACTGATGTCCAAGTTATATCATTTGTAGTTAGTTAGTTAACATTAGCTACAAACTTATAGGCAGGCTCAGTCAGACTGACATTGTGTTAAGGGGTCTAAAATATGCACTCAGTGCCTTCATAATGTGCATGTTTAACTAATATCTTACACTTTTATTTTGGACAGGCGAAATAAAAAGTCACCAACCTCTAAACTATTTAAATCAATTATCATTAATTTTGACCTAATGTGCTTTCTAAAATCTTGCTGGAATATGGCAAACCACTGGATTCAACTTTAAAATCTGACAGTACAATACTTCGTAAGTGTTGCAGGCCAGGTTGCATAATTTCATAAATCTTTAATTTTAAGAACTGAGAGCCACAAAGAGTCTTCAGGGGTAAATGTGACAATCTATCTGTCTGAATGTTTTTAAATGATGAAGATGACAAATGCTTTCACCCTGGGAGTTTGAGAGCGGTTACTAACCTGATCAGAGACAATAGAAAGGGTGGGGTGTTTTAGTAATGGACCACATAGGGCAAGGGAGAGACAGAGAGACACAGCTTGTGGATCAATTGATGGCGATGCCTCGCCTCCCTTTCCTTTGCTTCCTTCCCACACACTGTCACAAAGTGTTAGCAAAGCATAGTTTTAGTTTGTCAATAACTGCTTGTAAAGGCAAGTCAAGGTGATGTGAATGCATCTGTGGAAGTGTACTATAGGCCAAATGATCTGTAATTTTTATTTTAAAAATAGTTTGAGAATGATTTGAAGTAAGCTGAGGATAGCACTCATGTCAATAAAACTAATTATGTTTTTATAATATAATATGATTATATTATACTAATGCTACTTCATGCATGAAATGTCATTGCTTATGGATACCAAATATAAAGTAGGCTTATGGAGCAGAAAATATTAAACAGAATTTCTTAACACTAATTTAACAACAGTATCTCTTAAACTTATTTAATGCTAGCAAAACATATGAAGGGGACTCCATCTCATCCCAAGAACAAAGCACAATGTAATGAAATATTCAGTGAATTTCAAATGAGAACTGATGGGATCTTTAAAAATGCAAAAGTAAAAATTTGGGCTGCAGGCTATATTATCACAAAGCATAACCAATCTATTTCAAAGGTGACACATTTCAAATAGAGGAGGCCCCGTCAAATGACTTCAGACGGGGAAATTCATTCACTCTCTGTTGTGTAACTACAGATGCATGACAAAAGTCCCCTGAATCTATTCAAAGATATATGAGTTGAATTTTCAGCACTAGCACTTTTTCTGCATGTCTGCCTATTACCAGCTTGTACAACTGACTTGGTTACTAGTTTCAGTGGCGGCTGGTGAAATTATTTTTGGGGGGGGGCGCACTTTTGCAAGTCAGTTTTAAGTTGCGCTCTAACCACATATCACCACTAATATAAGCCAAAGCACCGTTATGATGCATCACACTACTTTAAAAGATTAAATTAACGTAAAAATACACGGTCTGTGTTTTCAGTCATTTACTATTTATGAGTAAATTTAGCCCATTTCAGCTTCAACTGAGAACATGAAGTCAAGCAGCTCATTCTGCACTGTGTTAGATGTCCCCTTAAACACAATAAAAGTCTGCAGGTACTGCTGCATCCAGGGATCCAACAAAGTCCACCAGCCCTCTGAAAATAACAGGATTTTCGGAGTGTTCACTTTCATCATGACCACGCAACACGAGCTCAAACACCAAAGAATTTAATGCAGTCTATTATCTTATACAAAATGGGTCAGTTTTTGTCCCCCTCCTCATTATGTCATCTCATTATACTCTATCCTGTAGCCTTCATTAAGCTGTGTAGTGATATTCACATTGCCAAACATAGACACACAGCATTTTCCATGTAGCTCCTAGTCTGTTCATGCTTTCTCGCTTTATCAGGAAAATGTATTAAATCTGTAATACCTGTCTGAATCCAGACTCGTTCTGTTCCTGGCAGCTGACAGAGGAGACAGGTGAAACAAAACAAAGCTCCGGTCTCAGGACAGACAGTTAGCCAGGACTTTTTCTAGGACCAGTTTCTGGAAAAAGACAGAGCGTAATTTCTCCCTCTGTGTGGTGTTTGTTGTTTGATTTCGATGTCCGGCTGCTCAGGTCCAGAATATTTAAGCCAAACCTTTTCCTGTGGGGTTCTTCTGTGGAACGGTTCAGTTTTTAGCACCTGAATTTGTATTATCTATGACTAAAAAATGCTCCTCCGACTGACAAAAACTAAAACTAAAACTAAACTAAACAAAAACCAAGCGCCGCGGTGAATTTCCGTTTCTGGAGCGGTGACGCCAGTCTTGTGGGCGGGTTTTGGGCGCAAAATCTTACGCCCCAAGGTTCTCCTATAGTTTGTATTGGACGGGGTTCCAGTGCGCATGCACCAGTTATAGCGTGGGTCTATGGTAAAGATTTTTGCGCCCCAAAGGAACAGGAAATACGTCACACGACCGTTCACTACACTTGAATGCAATTATACACTGTACTCACAGTCTGTATAATATATAGATCGTTTATTTAAATTTTCATATTTTTCTAAAATTATTTTATGTGATTCCTATCTTCTTCTTCTTCATGTGAGACAGTTGGGGCGGCACCCCAGCGCCCTCTATTGGCGGGCCACCACTGACTAGTTTCCAATTCAAGCTCAGGTACCCAAAACATCTTACTACATGTTTCCTCCATACAGTATATATATTAAGTCAAGAATACGTTTAGACTGTGACAGGGGTGTCTAATCCTGGTCCTTGGCCACTATCCTGCTTGTTTTCCAACTATCCCTGCCCTACACACTGCCAATTACCTGGTTCAGGTGTGTTCAGCCAATCAGAAGCTGCAAGTGGACCTCAGGGACCAGGATTGGACACCACTGACCTACAACCTACACCTACAGCAATACCAACTGTAACAATACCAGTGTGACATTATTGACTCACTGTATGATAAAAAGCTCTATTTTGTATGGAAGCCCATTTCTGTCAGTAAAAGAAATAAGTGGATGAATTTATATCTGATAAATATAAATATACCCACTGAAAGTCAAAATGATTAGATCAAGTTTTAACTAAAAAAACATCAGAAATGTGAATTTGTAAGTTAAAATCTTCGTAAACTCAGAGAAGATCTCATAATTATGAAGATAAATATTGACTTACTCTCAAAACATCCGAATAGAATATTTGAGTTGCTGTCTTTAATTTTGACTTGCTAAGTCAGACTAATGTGTGTGTTTATTTTCAACTTTCCACACATACAGCATTTTGTATGTATAGAAAGTAGGACTGGGCACGTTAACGCGTTATTATCGCGTTAACACATTAATTAATTACCGCCGACAATTGTTTTATCGCGTGTTAACACAGTTTTATTATGATGATGAAAGTCTGTTGCTCACTGGTTCTGAGTACATATACAGACATTTTCATTTTAAATCTCTTCCACATGGCGGAGTTGATAGAACCACAGTTATTTGTAACCACTACCAAGTTGAATTTTCCTATCACTGGAGAACTTAGAGTCTGACGTGTCACTTAAATACAATACACACTGTTGATGCAGCAAATCACCCAAACAACGGACATCGACACAAACTCTAAAAGGAATCATGACGTTCATGTGTTTCTTTTAATGACAGCAGTCAAATTAACAACAAATTAAAAACGCTTTTCAGGTGGTTAATCTGACATATTTAGCGACGCGTGTGTGTCTGTCTGTCACACAGATATCAGAGGAGAATAGTAAACGCGACATGAGACATGACATAAGATAAATAAGATGAAGCTGTTTAGTTAGTTTAATAAAAGAACAAGGTACAGATCTGTGGTTACACACAGGTGGTTCTGGACTCTGAGAACAATAAACTAGATAAACATTAATGTCAATGACAAATAGTTTTGGTTTTCTGTGCGATTTGATTACATTAATGTTCAAGTTGAGATTTACAAGAAGTATTTAACTGCTACTGTATAAAGGGAATACTGCTGTTAAAAACCATCTTATTTGTTTAAAGTGTTTGCAGACTAAATATTATTGCAATTTTGTTTATATAGCAGTACTTTTAAATGTTTTTTTGCCCATAACAGTGCGATTAATTGCAGAAAAATCATGCGATTAATTGCGATTATACATTTTAATCGCTGCCCAGCACTAATAGAAGGTATAATGAGCTCCTTTACCTCTTCAAAAAGCACTTCGCAATTACTCTTCAGGTTGAGATTAAATCTGCAAAGATTTGACACATACAGCATATGTTGTTTTGTGAACTCTTCTTTTTTCCAGAACTTTTTCCAGAATTTTCTGAGCCTGTGTATTTGCTCTTTTTTGATCTTTGTCAAACCCCTAGTGAACCCAATAGCCTCTCTTTTAAAATGAACATGGTATCCTTTTTTTCTCTGTGACTCTCATAATCTTACACTTCTCTTCACTCCTTCCAAAACAAAATGTCAGACAAGTAGATTGGATTTGCCACAATGCATTTCTATATACGCCAGTGGGACCACATCCTCCCAGGTCATCCATCCATGAGGTGCTGCTTCAGATGGATTTTACCTCTTCCAGGGCTAATATCTGTCCCAATTCCCATTATGTGACTCAAAGTCCCCCATCAGAATAAAATATTCCTACTGTCTCACAATAGTTTGCATTCCCACAATGTAATGCCAAACAACAAATCATTTTTTTCACTCTGGTAAAAAAGCCAGGAATGGGGAGAAGCTAGTAGATTTCCCTGCTGATGCATATAAATGTTTTTACTCTGCATGAGTTTGGTTGAGTCCCATGTTCACATGGAAAGTGTCCACATGAATCTGTTAAAATGTTAAAATTAGGATGTCCTGTTTGTTACAAATTGCCAAAAACATAGTAGATGGTCGAAAAAAAAAACCATTATAATAATTATATAATAAGTACAAAGGGATACGTAACCTACGGTATATGATTGTTTAGGCTGTCTTGTTTGCCGACATGCTGCCTCTGTGTTGTACTGTTTCTTCATGTCCAGCAGCCTCTCTACCTCAGAGGGCCTGGTCACGAGCCAGATGTGGAGCTGGTGTCACAGGAGTGTGTGGGGACAAATCGTTGTGAATGTAAGACAACAGCCATGTGTGAGTAGCACAGACATGCTTCATGCTTATGAACGCACACATATAACTCAGTAGTAACAAACCATGCTCCCTTACACACACACACGAGCAGAATGTTAAGGCCAGCGTCTAGGACTGTCTGGTAAAGTAGGAAGACATCTGCATGTACAAGATGGGGTGAGACAATACGATCAGCGCTGTGGCAAGAGAGGGCAGCTTAAAGCTAATGGCATGTGATGCCCAGCTGCTAGCTCAAATCTGTTGCAGCCATCTGTTTTGCTTTGCTAGTTAGAAATGTTCTCACTTCAACAAGAACCAGCACTTGAAAAGACACTGTGTATACCATGAATCACTTAAATCAAGGTTTAGAGCCTTAAGGTAGGATCCTACAGTTGGCTGGAGCATACGGCCTTCAATTCACAGTGACTGAAGAAATTTGCCGCTGCTAAGTGCAGTTTAAATATTGTGACAGTCATACATCAGATTAATGATAGACTGTAAGGCCTAATCTACCACATGCGCACATTTCTTCCTCAGTAAGGAATCACACACTTAAAGTAGTAACTATATCAAGCAATGGTTACGTCAAACATATGCACCTCACATAACCAACCATGTTCCATAAGTCCTCAAAGGATCTCTGAGCTTTTGTTCATGATGGTTTCGGACAGTGAATGACATATATGAGCAGGAGCCACAAACATGAGCTGTTCTCCATGGTTGAGCTTGGTAGCATCTATATCAAGACAAAATCCCCTCCAGCTACTGTATATGGTAAAAACAAGTGTAGCCATAGGAGCGTAACAAGTAAATGTAAATCCCTCTTTCAGTTTTGACCACCCGAATTGCTACTTACAGAGGCATTGATGGATAACATAAGGTCCTTTTATAAGTTCAGAGCTGTTGACATTCACTGCTTTTATCCAACTTTTCCTCTCAGTCACTGCATGATGTAAAATAAAATTCCCTTAGGCAGGAGTTGTTGTTTTGTTTTTTTAACAGGGACTCAGTTAGGCCCAGGGTTTTAAAGATGCTTCTTGAACATCTGTGCAATGCACAGGCAATTTAAGATAAGACTCGCACAGGGGAAGTTAATTAGCAATATGGATCAGGCTTAATGAATACATGAAGTGTATCTTGAGATGTAAAAGCACTGGATGTCTATTAAATACAACTTTTATTTGAGCCTGCATTTTGAAACTTACACATACGCAGTTTTACTTTATAATTACACACATTTCCCGGATCTCATTTGTATAATACAAATCATCCCTGGCTGTGCGCATCCACCTTGCAGCCTCACAGACTGTAATACCATGGTTCACTTAAAATACACACTGATTTCTTTTATTAATTCTTTTTTTCTGTGTGATGGGAAGTAATTTGCTGTAATGCGCGATCAGTGTGTTTTGAAAAAGCCATTTCACCTCGCTGTGCTGGTCCCTTTCACCGTGGGGGAGCCGGGCTGTTCCTGTTCCTTTCACCAGCTGCTGAACCCGAAAGCTTCTGCTGCTGCTGAAGCTAAATGAGACTTCACACCCTCCTGTATGACTCCCCTTTTCGTCTTCTCACTGTAACCTTTTCTCATTCTGTCTATGTCTGATGCTTGCCGTCTCTCAGTCGTGCTCACACGGGCATGTATAAATAAAGTCCAGAGAGAGGGAAATTAAAATTTCACTAAATGAAAAAGAAAATAAAAACAAAACAAATTAAGAGAAAAAGTCTTCAATAAGTGATCTCAGATAAATGTCCGTCACTGTGCTGCTTTTGTCAGATTGCTCATTATGAGCTTAATTCATTCCAGCAGGTGTTTGCAGCCTCAAAGCCGAGGTTTAAGGGAGAACAATGGTGTCAGCTACTCTTATAATTAAAGTTTCAGTGGCCAAAAAAGTGATCAGTGTAACCACCCACTCTCTGCCCATATTTGTTTTAATAAACTGTTTGATGCTGTTCTATTGCAGGCATTTAGCTAATTTTGCCCAGCAACAGCTGTGTCCTGAACGTGATATTTGTAGTTACCATTTTCTAGCGTTAGAATAATAAGTGTTGTCTTATTGCCAGATGGACACATAGCAGTAGGTGATCAGTTGGAAATACATAGAAGACCAGCAGTAGTTTCACTTGCTCAGATTTGCAGAGCTGTAGAGAAAAGGTTTGTAAGTAGTTTTCACTGGAATGGGTCATAACTTTGATAATGTGTTAAAATTCCTGCCAAATAACAACAAAAAAACATGTCAATAGATTCATATCCACGTCAACTGATCAAGCACCCTCTGCTCAAAAGAGACACATTGGCAAAACTACTGTAGACCTTATTTACTTTAGTTTTGTCAGTGAACTATAATAGCATATTTGCCCATTATATGCCATTAACTAACTAAACTTTTGATTTGACATATTCATCTTTAGTATTCATTCCATTTCTGGACTAATATGTACCAAGGTCTGGACCTAGAACAACTGATTTTTGTTGGGGAGAGTTCTTTACAGTGATGTGCATGTTTACACTTCACAAGAGATACAGTAGCTCAAAGTTCAGTGCACACAAATTAAAATGAACAGGTTCAGGTTCATAGTTAACAATGTTGAAAATTGAACTAATCTCACAGTCCCAAAAAATGAACTAGTTTAGTTCATTTTGTGACAAACTAGAAAACATAATTACAGCCTTACTGTGTTTTGGTTGGCGGGGTGACTGTTGGTACAAAGCATTCTGCTTATAGCTTCTGAAATGCAATTGACCTATACTCTGTACGGTCCCTGAATGCCTCCCACACCTGACACACACAGTCCAATAGTGTGGGTGAGTGAATGAATGAATAAATGAATGAAAAATGAGTGCGTTCAGTGAACATTTTTTTACCTATTCTTTGGCCCTTACTTACCTTATACCATATATCTGTAATATTTTATATTAAGTTCATATTGCTTGTTAACATATAGTTGCATTTTTTTCAGCAGGCAAGAAAAACAACATAAGCATTTAGTCATGTTTCTGACCATTTCCCTTTTAGCTCTGTTTCTGTCGCCACCAACTACAGAGAAAACAAACTACTCAATCCGGATCTATAGGAGCTCAGTATGATCACAGGCTAACTTTGTCTGTCTGCCGTTTGGTGCTGGCTGGTATGCTACAAGTTTCATAATTATTAAATATATTGATTATAGCATAGTGTTGAGTATACATGGCTTTTAGGTAATTTGCAAAAACAATTAACTTCAATACTTTTATTTTCATAATGTCTTCCTCTTCAATGTACATGCACTTCATGTCTTAAGGTCGTATAAGATGCTGCTGTCACAGTTGTGTAAAAAAGGTACTTATCCTGTCTCCTTTAAAGCCTCCCAGTGAATGCCTAATGTGACTTTAGGGTCCTCCTCTATACATATAAAGTAGGCTAGGACATGTGTTTGCACAGGCTGGGTACCATTATCATCCTTTATGTTCCCTTTGCCTCATAGCTAGTGCCCCTGAATTTTTCTATGATGACCTTGATGAACAATGCTTAATGCTGGGTTTGTCTGAGTTGTTTTTAAAAGGGGATACCTTCCTTTGAGGCTCACTACCAAGTTTCCAGAATTACCTTTTTCTCTAGGAGGCATTTATGAGTCTTTATTATTCTATATTAGTATTTTAAGGTTCTTATTTTGATTTGTTCTTTCATATTATGGGCATTATGCATCTCTCCAAAAAAAACTGAAAATGTGATCAAGGGCTAAAATTTATTTGATGTGACACAGAGGCAAAAAATAAAAAAAGGAAACACCTCAAGGATGTCACTGACACTGCACAATAGGTGAAAAAGATAGAACCTTAATCAAACAAGGCAAGACTTTGAACTGAATTCAACTTCTTTTATGACTCATAACTCATAACAAATGCTGTTATCTTTATGAAAGAGTTGGGTGACAGTCTACCAGCAAACGTTTGATTCAACTGTAAATCAAAAATATTGAAAGAGTGAAAAATCTTTTAAGGGTTTCACCTGTTTTCTTGTGCTGAGAGATTGTGTAAAACAGGTTTGATTGTGCTTGTCAGCTTTGCTAATTGAAAGCTAAAGAGCCTCCAAAAAGATGATGAGTGTTTCCGTCTGTCATGGTTACAATCTGTACATCCTGTTTTATTTTGGTAGTCTGTCTATTTTTTTGACTCCCATACCCTTATTTCCTTCTGCTTGACAGATAATTAACCTGATTGGTTTCACCTGGTTCTCTCCCTTCATAAGCTGCTCACCTCACCATTGCCAGTTGCCAAAGGATTTTTTTTTTTTTTTTTTAAACAATTGGTGTTTTTACGAGACTTTAAAGTCTTTTTAAGGCAATGTTGATGGGAACTAATCCAGAAGGAGGCAGTAGTGCAACGGAATGGATGCAAACTGCCGTTAAACTCCACAGAAGAAGAAGAAGAAGAAGAAGAAGAAGAAGAAGATGATTATTGCCAGTTGCCAGATTGTCTGTTCTGTCTACTTGATCACAGCTCTCCAGCTTTGTTAGGTGTCCTCAGAAGGTTCTGCTGTTTTGTTCTCTGCCATCACCTCTGCCCGGCTCAGTAAGTGCTCTCTCAATTCCCTGGTGTTCTTGGACCTGTTTTCTGGTTTGTCCCTCTGATTGTGATTAGCTTCACACTAACCCTCTGTGGTTTTGTCACATTCTTGTGAACTGTTCTGAAGAGGATTGTTTTAGTGAGTTCATTCTGAAGAGGAGGAGGATTAGCGAATGACTCTTTAGAGGATTTATATTTGTGTGAACAGTTCTGAAGAGGATTTTTGGAGGAGTGTGTGTGACTGTCTCGACTCACATGAGTGCTAATCAGTATTACTGTTACCTCCCAAGCACCGTGTTTACTTTTCCACACTAAGTGTAGGTGTTGCAGTGGGTCCGCCATTACGTACGCTTCTCCAGGTGACCACACGGCGGACGCCGGCAGTGGAGGCGGCCATCTTCTCTATTCCATCTCGGTGGCCATTTTGTGACCGGCTGCCCTGCTGCCCGGGCATTCATGCCCCTGACTCTCAACAATACCTTCAATAGAGTTTGTGGTCTTCACACCTACCTGGACATCTGTAAGGAGTAATTGTAATAACTTACCTGCTGAGTTATTCTGCTTTGTCTCTGCTCTCTACTTACCTCTGTGTCCTCTCGAGACTCCGCACCTGCACCACCTACCGACCAAGACTCGTAGCCCCGGTGAAAGGATCTACTCACCATTGTTCTCCACGTCCTGTTACCACCTGTTGGCTTTATTAAAATCTTTAAACTTACCTGGCTGTGCCTGGCGCTTCCTTTGGGTCCAAAATTCTTCTGGCTCTCACAGCATAGAAACCTTATGATGTGCAAAGTACAGAAATCTGTCATGTATGTGAAACAACAACTGCAGAACAAGAAAAAATGGCATTTAATTAAAGAAAAATATGTTCCTGAATATCAATAAGAATATTCTTAAATATGATATTTTTTGGACTGGTTATAAATTTAGGGAAATGAAAAGTATCAAACCTAAAGGTCTGCATTGTGATTGTGACAAACCTTTTCTGACACTTATTATAGATTATGTGTATTCTGTCAAATAGTAAATTCTTACATGTGCTGAATAAAATATCTAACATACAGTAATTAATTCTAATGAAATTAATAGATAAGCATGTCAAAAAATATGTAATTATTTTGTGTTATACTTCAGGTTCCAATACTACGCTGTGCTCACTGCACCTATTACTGGCTATTGATTGGTAAATGGCATTAATACACATGTTCTTTATGTTTATTGTATATTTTGCCATAAATTTATAAAATATTTCAGTCTGTAAAAGAAACAGCTAGAATAAAATACAAAAGAACATATCCCAAACACAGTGAAAACCTCAGGATATAAATACTCTAGGGCCTGTTTCTTTAAATACAAGTTCATTAAAGAACTTAAGTTAAAATACTTTTGACTCATACTTTTTAGTTTCTGAAACTACAGTGTGTTGTTCAGTGAACCAATCGTCCATGTCAGAGTCTGCTGCAGAAACTCACAGCTGCAACAGAACAAATGATATGTGATCTGACTGAAGGAGGTTTTTGTATGACTGTATATCACTGTGTGAACACTGGGCCTCCATATACTCCCATACAGTAATAATCTCCTGCATCTTCAGTCTGAACTCCACTGATTGTCAGAGTGAAATCAGGTTCAGATCCACTGCTGCTGAAATGAGTCGGAGTATCAGATTGACGGCTACTTATTTCATAAAACAGTAGTTTGGGAGGCTGTCCAGGTTTCTGCAGGTACCAACTGAGATCATCATCAACTCCTGTGCTGGCTGTACAGCTCAGAGAGACTGTGTCTCCCAGACCAACAGACTTTGATGCAGGAGCCTGAGTCACAGATGGACTGGCATCTGATGCTAGAAATAAATAAAAAAAGTTAGATTATCTTAATAATGACAATATAAGATAAAAGTATATTGAATGTCAAACCATTAAGGACTATTTGTGTAAGTAAGAACTAACACGATCACATTTCACTTTAACACTGAACAGGTCATAAAGTAAATTCACCACTTCTCACCTTGAAGTCCGAGCAGCAGCGTGATCAGCAGTGGAGTCAGTAACATCATCATTATGATTAATCTTACTGTCAGAGACACTGCACAGACTTGTCTCAGTGGTTCATCTTAAACGGCTTCAGGAGCAGTGATGCACAGCAATCATTCAAAACACAGCCTGCACATTCAAACAAATACCTGTGATCATGTGAGAGAAAATGTTTGTCACATTCAAAGTGAATCAGTCACAGTAAGTCTGCAGTTACATTGATGATTGGTTAAATGTGTTATCAGCAGTAAAACAATAACATGATACAATATTATATATAATATTCTTAGTTTAGGTTTTGAAAGGACATTTTGTTACATTATCAGGCCCATTATATGACATTACTTGAAGTATTTCACAGTGACATTTTATACATTCATCTTAGTGAGAATAATGTCAGAATAATGATTTAAAGTGTTTTCCTTGCTTCACCATTGGATCAGTGCTCATCAATGCTGAGATGATTCTCATTTATAAGTTGGACTGATATTAATACAGCTGGAGGCATTTATATTGTCTATGGAAGACAATTCAACAATTAGAGTGCACTGTTATTTACATCAAGGTCCTCTATCATGACCACAGCCAGACCCAGTTCCTTCACAGGAACCAGTGTTAAGAACTACAGGAGCTGAATGAAGCCTAGGACAGGAGCTCTGTCAGAGGGATACTGAACAAATCAGATCCTTTCATCAATATGCGTTTTAATGTATGTAGAGAAGCTAAATCTTTGTGTGATACAGAACAACACTGCAACAACAACTTAGAAAGTTGTGTGTGAAAAAAATCACTTAGATGTGAGTGTGAATAAAAACTGTCATGTTGATGATTGATCATTTTTAACAAAGCCTTCGTTGATAAGTCACATGATGTTTCAGTGCATGTAGGCCAACAAGCGTTTTTGTCTTTAGTTTGACAAAGAACAATAAATAATACAAATAAAATAAAATGTTTTTTTGGGTTTAACTTCTACTATTCTTTCAGGTTAATTAAATACTTTATATTTTATTAGGAGTTTTGGAGGTTGTCCAGATTTCTGTTGATACCAGTACATAGCCTCATCTCCATCATCATATGTATAAACAGCTTGGTTGGTTTTACAGGTCAGCGTGACAGTGGATCCTGGAGTAAATGTGACTACTGGAGGCTGAGTCACAGTCACCTGACCGCTGCATCCTGCAGACAAAAACAAATCATTCATTTATCAGCAGAAAGAAATGAGAGAAAAAGCAGCACATGATGTTTGAAATGTTGCTGAGTGAAGGAACCTGTAAAACAGCAGCAGAGCAGCATCCAGATGAGGATGGTGATGAGAGTATATATATTATAGAATATTAAATTTGAAGCTGAATTGAGGATTTTTAACATTTTGATTAAATATTGTCACTATTGCTGGTATAGTAGCCAATGTTTAACTCTTTGATTTTTAACTCTTTAAATATCCTGTAGGGTGTACACTCATTATACCTTAAAATGCTTTTTGCAGTTTTCTTGTAATTCAAGACTTTTTAAAATTCCTGCTTACTTCAGGCTTTCAGATCAAATTATTTTTAAAAAACAAATGGGGAAAGTAACTGTCTCTCTTAAATACAAAAAGTTGCAAGAAATGTATTTAAATTACTTTTTATTCTTCAAGCAATTTCAAAGTGCATGAATTTATTCATTTTGTTTGTTGAATAGGGTGAAAATGATCCACTTGTTAAGGACAAAAGTGTATTTTCAGTAGATAGATGCTTGTTGACAGTGCAGGAGGTTTTTGTACAACCACTTAATGACTTTGGTGGACGAACCAAACTCATCGTTGACTGTAAGTATCAGACTTTTCTAATCTCTACAACATGACAAAATCTAAATTTGTTTCTGAAATTGATAAAACAAATGATTTTGAGAAATCTATATCTTATTCTATGTGTATATTGTAAATCTATATGTTATTGCTGTGTTAGTATTAAAGTTTAGGGAAACCTTGTACAGAGAGTTACATTTCTATTATATAGAAATATATGTTATATATTATATTCTATTATAAAGTATTATTTTCACAAGATAAATGACTCATCATTTAAAATGTTATATGATCAGTAAACATTTGTTCAGTTAAAAGTCTACATGTATATTAAAGAAAAGGAATGAGTTTATTTTTATCCATAATACTTTGTGTTGACAGTTCTTAATTCTGATGTGATGTAAAGATAGTGAAACAAACAGATGTCAAAGTCTTTAACAGAAAACAGATAATTACATACATACATTCATCAGTGTTGCGTGATTCACTATTTATTGTAACATAAAGCATATTAGTAGCTATCATTTTATAAATGATTAACATACCATTTCCATTAAATTTTTCAATTAAGGCGTGTTGATGTATGTTATTTTCTAATTTTAAAAAATTAATGACAACCGCCACTGAATAATAATCTGCACTTTTATTGGAACATTTAAATCACTTTGCTTGATTTGTTAAACAATCTCCTCTCATTTATCTCCTCATTTCCTCTGTCTGATTACAGTATCATGCACACAGAACATCCACAGCAGCATTAACCTCTGTCATGCCTATGTTCAGCTGTCTTCACATTGTGGAAGTTAATCTTCTCCTTGTGTGTCTCTGTTCTCTCCTCCAGCTGGTCCAGTTGTCAGACCCTCAGTGTCTCTGCTTCCTCCCTCATCTGAGCAGCTCTCTGGGGGATCAGCCACACTGTCCTGCCTGCTGACTGGCTACTCTCCTCAGAGAGCTGTGGTGAGCTGGGAGGTGGATGGTACAGAGGTGACAGAGGGGGTCCTGACCAGTTCAGAGGAGGAGAAGAACGGATGTTTCAGCAGCAGCAGCATCCTGACCCTGAGCAAGGAGAACTGGATGAAAGGAGAACTGTACTCCTGCAAGGTCCTCCATCATGACCACAGTCAGACCCAGTCCCTACACAGGAGCCAGTGTCAAGACTAGAGGAGCAGACTGAAGCCTGGTACAGGAGCTCTGTCTGGGAGGAGCAGGAGAAATAAACCTGTTGCTCTGATCAATTTGAGTTTTACTGTTTGTAGAGAAACTAAAGTTTTGTGTGACAGACAACAACACTGCTGCAAAGTGTTGACAACAACAACAACTTAGAGACTAACGTGTGGAGCTCAACTGTTTTTCAAACAAGTGTTTCTGCTCTGTCAGTTTAAACATGAGAAAATCATTACAGGAACCAATACACTTCTTTTAAAATAATTAAAGTATGTAAGCTGGTGACTCAGGTACTTTTTTACAACCAGGTTTAGGGTTAGTTTTACTTCCTCACCAACAGTTTTTTTTATTTATATTTATTTATTTATTTGTATTTTTTGTGTCTTTCGAGCTGGTGAATCTAGTGACAAGTCACACCATTCGTCATAAATCTCAGACTGTCATGTTCCAGGTCTTGTGTCTTTGTATAATTTTAGTTTTCTTTGTTTCCCAGTTTCCTTCTGCTTCTCTCCTCTGTTTCACACTCACCTGGCCATGCCCCTGCTCAGCCCCGGTGCCTGAAAGTCTCTATTTATAGAGACATCGTATCCCCTTTAGATGATTAAAAAACTGCATTAAAATAAATATTGTATAATAAAACACTGCTGTAAGAGAAAGTGTCAGTAAACCCGCCTTCTCTGACTGAGACTGTCTGTGATATAGAGACATTAAAGACACAGATGAACAGTAACCTGACAACATTATCATCATTGAATAAACCGGGAATTATAATGTGCCAGTGTTTTTATGTATGTTATTACAACCAACTTTGTACATTCATAAGTGATAAAATACTTTGATGTATTGTAGCATTTTTATTACTCTAACACATTGCAATAAAATATATTAATAAAGTATAGTATATAGAGTATAAAATATTTTTTATTTTATCTGTAATTTTATGCTTCTGATTTGACAGTTAATATTTTTGTTTCATGCAGCTATTACTACAAATACTACCAAATATTTCTTGATGATATTTTCTTGATGATGTGTATGAAAAAGTGTTTGTGAGCTTGTTTCAGTTTTATTTAGAGTCTTTGTGGTTCTGTTTGATGACTCTTGTGTTTGTTCTATAGACCAGTTATCAGGCTCTCACCAACCCTGTGCACCTGCAGCAGGCTGTTTTCATTTCAGTCAAAATGAAGGAGGTTTTTGTACAGCTCTATATCACTGTGTGAACACTCCACTACCATGGTAGCCCAGACAGTAATAATCTCCAACATCTTCAGCCTGAACTCCACTGATGGTTAAAGTGTAGTCAGAACCAGATCTACTGCCACTGAATCTTGACGGAGTCCCTGAGTTTAGAGTTGATGCCTGGTATATAAGAAGTTTGGGAGGCTGTCCAGGTTTCTGAAGGTACCAACTGAGGTCAGCACCAATATCTGAACTCCCTGTGGCGCTGATGGTCACAGTCCCTCCAAGACTAATAAACTTGGATTTGTCAGTCTGAGTCAGAAATTTGTTTGCAGAAGATCCTGAAATCAAACATAAAAGAGAAATGATGGGAATTGGCAGTTTATATTAAAATAAATTAGAAAATATTTAAGGGTAAATTTGAGACAAAACGTCATATAAGAAACGTGACATAACTGAAAATTTAACCATGTTAGAAAATATTAAAAACTCACCCTGACTCAGAAAACCCAACATGACCAGCAGAGTTATTGGCACCATCATCTTGATGCAGTTTTCAGTGTCAGTGCTTTCAGTTCAGACTCTCTGTGGCCTAACAACTTAAACTCTGAGAAGCAGTGATGCATGAAATCATGCAAATACATCTGAGCACATCTGTCTTAATGAAACTGAAATGGAGAAATGAGGTGGAGTCAGTTACAATTCCCTGTTGACTGATTAAGCTGACCAACTCTCTGTTCCACATTTCTACATTTACATTTAGTCATTTGACTGATGCTTTTGTCTAAGGCGATTTACAGGTGAGGATTTATCTGCTGTTTCTGTCTTTGCAAAGTTTCTCAGAGCATTTGTGCTCATAAATAGATGCTGGTCGCCCTCTGCTGGCATCCAATGTTCATAACAAATCCATGTTGACAAGATTTATTTTGTATTCAGGCCTCAGCTACTTTCATACTCATGAACAATCAGTTTATTCAGTCTTAAGTTGTTATTCAGACACCCTGAATGTAACTTTAAGTCAGTGTGTAAATGTTTTAAATGCTGCAGAGAAAATCAGCATGTGTATAGACATTCAAATATGTGTATACATATGTATACAATATGCCTTTTTAAGGATTGTATGTGAATGTGACTATGCTGTTAAAAATTTTATAGGTAATTGACTCTATTGGGTCAATCTAGTCTGATATAATACTGATATCACTTGACTATATGAACCCTCTGCATCATCCATCCAATATTTAGTATCTTTCTCTTTTTTTGAAATATCACCCAGTGCAGCAGTGTGGCTCACTGAAGTGTTTTTAATCATTTCAGGGTATGTCTGTGGTAATACTGAGTACTATCTCAGATTATACAATGTATAGATAGATGCAATGCATTGTTATTTTTAGTCTCTTTATGAGATTTTTTGACAATAACAAAACTATGGAAAACCACTGACTTTATCCATTGATGTTTGTAGAGAACCAACGCTTTGTGTGACCTAAAGAGGTGGAGCTCAGCATTTAGGTGTAAGTGTGAAAAGTTTTGCTTTGTAAACTTGCACTGGTAAAAAATGCTGCAAATGTAAGTCATCACACATAAGTAAGTTTCTTTCAGTTGCTCCCTTTCAGGGTCACCACAATAAATCACTCCGCATATTTGATTTGGCAAGGTTTTTACGCTGGATGCCCTTGCTGATGCAACCCTCCCCATTTATCAAGGCTTGGGACCGGCACCAGGGAGGGACCAGGGCGCAAACCACCAACCCTGGGGTTCTTAGACAGTTAATGATTGCCCACTGCCCTGCCTAGCTGCACCACCATCCCAGCTTAAGTCATCATACTTGTTGTCTACAACTAAAAAATGTTTAATGTATTTTGAAAGTATAATAAGAAACTCTAAAGGACACATTTTTATCACAATAAAACTTAAGGTAATTAAAAAATGTTAATTTGACTTCAATGGATCAGGCAACATTTTTTCATTTGTTAAGAGTGAATGTATTATTAGATTTTTTTGTTAAAATCAACATACACCATATTTTTTGCTTAGTGATGTTACTGTCAGCTCTGTGTTCAGTGGTCTGTGTCAGAGTCTCTTCCTCTTGGTTCCTGCTGTAACAGTTCAGTGTCTCTGAAGTCTGACTGATGAGGTTTTTCTACGACTACAAATTACTGTGTGAACACATCAGCACTGTTTATATAATGGTAACTCTGACAGTAGTAAACTGCTGCATCTTCAGCCTGAACTCCACTGATGGTCAAAGTGAAGTCAGTGCTGCTTCCACTGCCACTAAACCGAGCTGGTGTTCCTGAGTGCAGCTTTTTCACATAATATATCAGGAGCTTTGGAGGTTGTCCAGATTTCTGCTGATACCAGTGCATATCCTCATCTCCATCATAATATGCCTTAACAGCTCGGTTGGTTTCACAGGTCAGAGTGACAGTGGATCCTGGAGTAAATGTGACTACTGGAGGCTGAGTCACAGTCACCTCATTTATCAGCAGAAAGAAATGAGAGAAAAAGCAGCACATGATGTTTGAAATGTTGCTGAGTGAAGGAACCTGTAAAACAGCAGCAGAGCAGCATCCAGATGAGGATGGTGATGAGAGTCATGGTGGTTGTGGTTTCTGCTGTGTTGACTGACAGATCTGAGTCCTGCAGTGTTGAACTCACAGGACTATAAACCTTCTCAGTTCACTGGAGGATCAGCTGAGGATGCAAAGCCTCCTCTCTATGGAAATCATTTCTCTGCTCTCAACACACTGAAGACAACAACATCAGGAGAAATACTGTTTAGATTTAAACATTAAAAATTCAAGTGCAGTTTATATCCACTGTGATGAATGGCTTTAATTTACATACAGTAGATTAATGACATATTTCAGTTCTTTTAAAAAGAGTAAGAAATGTAAGAAAAAGTTTTTTTTTTCAGTAGACACAACATTTGACAATTTTGCCATGTTAGATAAATGTTAAAAACTTCTCACACTCACCCAGAAGTCAGCATAAAAAAAGCTATTAGCAACATCAGTCTGATGCAGTTTTCAGTGTGAGTCAATGAAAACAGTTCAAACTCTCTGTGATAGAAGAACTCAAACTCTGAGGGGAATCAGTCAACATGGAAACTCTCTGTCTCATACTGACTGATAAGGCACATGCAGAAATCTTCTGTCATTGCAAAGTTCATCAAAGCATTTTGTGCTCATAAATAGATGCTTTCTGCCCTCTGCTGGCAGCCAACGCTCACCACAACTCCATGATATGACATTTAGTTTGTAGTCATGATTGTGTACATCATGACTACATCAGCTGTGATATTAAGAAAAAGAAACTATACATCTTTAATTTTAGATTTGAACTGCATGTACAAATAATTACTTGAAAAAAACAAACAATTTGGAATCACTGGTGGAAGAAATGGGTAGGCTAAAATGGTTGGTCAGTTGCGTTGTATGTAACAGTATAATGCTGTAGATTAATCCAGTAGTTCCCAATATTTTTGGGGTGTGACCTCTAAGACTGTTTACTCAGGGCATCTTGTCACATTTTTTCACAAAGTCATTGGTTGAATTTTACTAAAAATGTAATCAACTCAGGCAACTGAAGTCTCTCTGATTACACTTTATAGCTAACTGATTTTAAGTATTGTTCATTTTGTCCCTGATCACTTACACTGTAATGGGATTAAATAGTTTCATTGCCGAGGGACAGGTGGGATTGGCCCCAGCACCCCCACTAACAGGAAGAGTGGTTACGATAATGGATGAATGGATGGATGAATAGATGGATGGATGGTTTCAGGATAAATGATTACAGTGACCAACACACTGAACATTTGTGCAGCAGCACTTGTTTCCTTTCCCATTAATCAACAACCCTAGTTTAACAACTACTGGACTAAACTCTAATAAACTAACAAAAAACTAGTTCCACACTGAACTGTGACAACAGTAATGTGCTGCTTACACAATGATATATCGATATAAAGTATTTAATAATGTCATATAGAATACATATTACTACATATATAATTTTTGATACATTTCACCATTAAATTATATAATCTTTTTCTCACATGATTTCAAATACTTAAGAAAATTACATGAATGCTTTGCCTACCCCTGTAAAAAGGGCTCCAGGACACCACACGCAAAACTTCTTCGTTCTTCTTTTGTGATGAGAGACTGAGAGAAATTTGGATTCAATAATATTTTAAAAACTTGGCATATAGCGTTAGATTGTGCGCACATCGTGATGCACGGTTTTGAAGTGCACGTTTCTGTGTGTTACGGTAAAAAATTACCTTCAGCACAAACCGTTTTTTAACACCTGCATTTAGTAGACGTCACTCACACGAGCTCTGTGATTGGTCAGAGGGCAACTTTCAAACTCCTCCCCCTCTGTCACTGCAACTCGGCGGAGTCAGCAGACATTTGAGCAGCGGGCAAGTTTTCGGGTACATTATCTAACGGAGGTTTGTAAAACAACACATATTTTATTATAAATCCGTAAAGGATCGGCACGTATAACATGTGTTTTGTCTTCTGTGCGGTTTTTGTCCGCCACAGGATCAGGAAAGTCCGGAAATGAGTCACTTTAAGGAGCGTTTCGTGACTTTGCTCCATGAGAAGAACTTTGTGACAGATCAGTTGGCAAAGCTGGAAGAAAAAACGGGAGTGAAGAGAGAGTATATCACTTTGGGTATGTTTACAGCTCGATATAAAGGAGAAAAATAAGCTAAACTTTATAAATTATTTACGTTTACAAGCTAGAGAAAATTAACTTGTTTAGCGCTACAGCTTAACGTCTCCCTCAAAACTAATTAGCTAACTGGTAACGTTAGCTCATGTAGTTGTAGCTGTGCCACTCATTGTGGTCACCCTGTTGCATGACTACTTGACTTTTCAGTGTTCTTTCATATCCTGTGGCTCCTCTTAGCTGGCTCATTTTATCTCCCCTCTCCGGCTCGAATACCAAAGTTCGTGCAGCTCTGACCTTTATACTACATTGCAAGATTAGAGGTGGTATATAATCCGCCCTGCACACACCTATTTCAGAATATTGCTGTTGAATGAACTGCATCCAGTGTCACAGGGCCGCCGCTACCACTACCAGCTGGCCCCTGGGGTATTTTTATCACGTCCTGAAATATCCAGGGAAAAGCAGAATGGAAGGAGATGCTAGGATGACTGCAGTGGGCTGCTCCCAATTATTTTTTGGGAGTTGTTTTGATCCTGTTGTAGTCAGTTTGCACAGTACAAGTCAATAGCCCAGACGCCTGTGGCTATGTAGGCAACGTGTTGCCTACAACAGTGCCACTCAGCTACAGGAAATATGTCAGCCACAGTGACTTATATTGAAACTCACTGTCTTTTCTCAAAATTGATCTACACAAATGTGTGTTGACAAC
Organism: Sandelia bainsii; assembly: GCA_032362345.1. Taxonomy (NCBI): domain Eukaryota; kingdom Metazoa; phylum Chordata; class Actinopteri; order Anabantiformes; family Anabantidae; genus Sandelia; species Sandelia bainsii. The sequence goes on from JAUMHL010000015.1 coordinate 7,645,141, forward strand.
CAAATAGTGGAAAATATTTAACTAAAAAGCCTGTTTCAAGGTTGCAGTGCATCTGAATGTCTGCGGGTGCTCTATGTGAAATCAGTTTTTACCTGTGCTATATCAAACTTGGATCACAGGCGTGTTTGCAAATAACACTAAGGTATTTTTTGCTATTCTCAGATAGCAAGTATCAAATCTAGCACTTAATAGAGATTTCCCAAACATCTGAACCTGTTTAATAGTGGAGTTTGGAATATTGATATTTGAAAATTGAAATAAATACAACTATTACATATGAGCACATATGCATTCTTAAAATAAACAGAAAACACTTGTTAAGTACCCTTTAAATCTGGTTATTAAATAATTCTGACCAAGATAAGTGAGATACTAATCTGGTAGATAAACTATGTACTGGAGGCACACTGTCCATCTGAAATGATAAGTTAATCAGTTACTTACAGACAGAAAATTACCCAGCAACAATCAATCATTGCTCAATTATTTGAGTAATTTTAAAAGTAAAAAAAATGTTGAGTGTTATCTGCTTCCAGCTTTTCAAATGTGAGGATTTTCTATTTTCTCAAATTAAATTTCATATCTTTGGGTTATGGACTTAAGTCAGACAAAACAACACATTCACAGACTAAAAGAAAGCATTTTTTACATTTCAACTGTAATTTAACCAGATTCTTTTCAGCTGACATTTTTTACAACTCTGATGTATCTTTGTTGACCTAAAAATTGGAAATATACAGTAGATCTGGACATTTTAATGGACTGTTGCTAGGTAGGGACCCAGCATCAGCTCATCTGACTTCTAGTCGAATAGAGGCCAGATCCTTTTCCTGTGTTGAGTTAACAAGTACTGAGGATTATATGCAAATATCACATGATTACCACAACCCTGAATTTAGCAAGGCAGCACCAGATAGTGTAAACAAATAATAGCATGTCCTGTCCTGCTTTCAGAACTGTCACGTTAGTGTCTTGCTGTTGTTGGTGAAGCAACAGCCATACATTTGATGCGTTGGGCACATTGTAGGCTTACGTCAGATGTGTACATAATTGTAATGTACATTTGTAAAAAAAAAAATTCTGTTGGTGAACAGTAATGTTGAGATGTCTTGGTCTAGGCGTGTCAGTTGAACAAATTTACAAAGCAGTGCTACTGTTCTCTGTTAATCTGAGAAACATCTCAAATTCATTCTGACTCTCGTGACAGTGAAGTGTGAAGACTAATGTGCGGACTAGAGTAGAGAGGTCTCATCTATACTGTGTATGCTGCCAAAATCACTGAGCGTGAGTGGCTATTGTTTGTTAACTTCATTATTTTTAAAGCCAGTTTCAATGCCTCACTCACTGCACTCTTAGCAAACAGCTTTTGTGATGATTAAATGTCAAAAGGACCTGGATTATTATCTAGATTGTGACTCAGTTCCTCAATGCTTTACTAGATTACGCAACTCGGTAATGGCTTTTGTGCCCTTATTTTTTAGATATATGTTTTCATTTAACACAGTCTGACTTACTCCGCAGTTGCTGGCTTGCAGGTTTTAAGATTTTTGTTATAGTAAAAACATACTTATTATTAATCACTGATTAATCAAAAGCATTAGTTTATGATTTTTGTAAAAGCATTGCTGTGCAACTGCAGCTGGGCTTTCAGTTGTGTCTTTGGGGTCTTCTGTTTCAACCAGTTCTTCCAGTTTTGCCTTCTCTGAATAGAGCTTGCCAGACTGGGAATTGTATGGATATTTGTATATGAGCTGGAACAAACAAATGAGATGTAAAGAACAGGCAGCAGGTGATGGTTAGAGCAGTATAAAAGGCTTTTAGTGCTCTGGATCCTTACAATGGTTTATAGCATTTATGGTAGTTGAATTTTATATCAGCAGTTGACGTTTGCATACATTTGAATGATGTGGCATTATTCTGCTCCTACAGCTGCTTGAGAGTGAAACAGGTGTTTCTCATGTCCTATTTAGCCTTAAACCTTTTTCCTTTTTGAAAACAGAATTCCCACAGACACAGAAGCTCATTAAAAGATCTAGGGTTTGAAATTGTTTTATAGCTGCTGGAGTGTTTTGAACAAGATGAATGCTATCATTGAGAATTATGAACAAATATTAATTTACAATAATATTATTCTTTCTGTAAATGTAAGGGAAAAAACAATTTAGAGAAATTAATCACTAGTGGAAGAAATGGGTAGGCTAAAATGGTTGGTCAGACTGCAATGTATTTTCTCCTTTCTGCCACCTAACAAGCAAGCGGTTTAAGCCTCTGAGGGATTACAGTAAGCTATGCAGCCAAAATGCTGCCGTTAAGTACAAGCAGCATGCAGTATAGTTCAAAAAGGGCTTATTGTCCTGCAGAGTGTGTGTGGATGTAATTCAAAACATGACCTTGTAAAACAATTAATCTTGTACACTTACTGGCCACTTTATTAATCAGCATTTTATATGAAAGAGTCCAAATCTGACCAAAAGTATTTTTTTTTTAATATTCTATCTGATCAATAGAAACATTTACAGTTAATGTTGTACCAGTTATAATTTTAAACAGTTTAGGGAAACATGGGAGATCAGCCTATAGTAGAAAGGAGAGATGATGATGATGATGATGGTGACATGTTACATAATGCATGTGTTGCTCATTGCTCCTTTCAAGAGACCAAGCTCCAGTCTACATCCACTGTGAGCACAGCTGTAGGTGCTCAGCATATACCATCTATCTAAATATATTGCAAAGGAACATAGAGGTTAATGTCAAGTTAATGTCAAGTTTTTCCATCACGACCCTACCCACGACCGCTACATACAAAACTGTATATATTCTGTGGGCACTTTACAAGTTAATGTGTTTGTTATTCTACCCCCACTAATGTATGGAAAAACCGAGAAGTTCCAGTACAGTACAGAGAGATATTGTGTATAAAAAATTATGCTGATCTGATCTAGATCTGCATCTCTGAAGATTGCTTTGTACATTACATTTACTATAATAGTGATACAAATTTTGTTTTAAGTTATGGAAAACCAGTGCAATTTGTGGAAAAAGTGTACATGCACGAGTGTTTACTATGACTGTGTAAGACTGTGACGTTATTTAAAGTCAGCACTTCCACTGTTGGATTTGATAATCAGTGTTTAACTTGGGTTTAACTTGCTCCTCCTCATCCTGGTACTGTGCTGTCATGACATCCTGCTATTACATATTAGTCAAGTAACTGGATAGCTTTAACCTCTCCTTCCCTGTCCCACCATCTGCTCTCACCTCAGTGCTGCTTCTTTTGTCTTTCTTCCCTCTGCAGGTGCTCTGACTTTTGTCGGACTGTATCTTCTGTTTGGGTATGGAGCCTCACTGCTCTGCAACCTGATTGGCTTCATCTATCCAGCATATTTCTCGTATGTATGAAGTTAAGCTTATTTCGGTCAATGACAAAATATGTAGATGTATACATCTACATACATATTCAAACACGTTTAATTTCCTGCTTGATAAAAAATGTGGAAAGCCATTTTTGTACGATTTTTAGATAACTGTATTGTATTGTATTTTTGTTTTTCTTCAACTTATTAATGGGCTCATCATTACCTTTTAAACCCATGACTGCCACAGACCACTGATACACATCTTGGCCCGCTGGCATTCAACAGGAATGCCCATGTCATGTTCATGCTCTTGGCATTGATAAGAATCTTGAAGCATGTGCTGGTAGACAATGACACACACGCAATGCAGGAACTCACCCTTTCACTGAACCTTACTATAGAGTGCTGCTATCTACATTGTAGCTTTAAATGCAGCCAGCAACTCAGAGTCCGTTAATGTCTTTTTGATATTTATGTACTGTTGATGTTATGACTTCATCAAAATCATGAATCAAACCGCTTCTCTTGTCTGTTTAGAATCAAAGCGATCGAGAGCACCTCCAAGGAGGATGACACACAGTGGCTGACCTACTGGGTTGTCTATGGACTCTTCAGCATAGTCGAGGCCTTCTCTGACATCTTCCTTTTCTGGTTCCCATTTTACTATGCTGGCAAGGTGGGGTGATCTTTTTCGTTTGTATAGTGGGTTGATGGTCACAAGGGTTGATGCCTCTCAGCGCCCTAGTTTGCCAACGATGCATTATTGTGGAGATATTCTGTAATAAACTTTCACATATGCCCTCTGCTTTCTCCTCAGTGTGCATTCCTGATATGGTGTATGGCTCCGGTGACATGGAACGGTTCTGACATGCTGTACAAGCGTGTGATCCGGCCATTTTTCTTGAAACACCAGGCTACCATGGACAATGTGGTCAGTGATCTGAGCGCCAAGGCTAAGAACATAACTGATGCCGTCACAAAGGAGGGTGAGATACCCACAGTGTACATGCAAGTAGATCCACATTCATATACCGTATATGCTGCAGAGAAAAAACAAATGTATGCATGGCCTGACAGATTCACACTGTAAAAGCATGTCCCTAAATACAGCAATTTATTGTATCTTTAACTTTTTTATAACCTTTCTGCAAAATGTGAATATATATATATATATATATATATTTTTCTTTCTTTTGTTTCTTCCATCAGCTGTTAACCGGGCCCTCAAACATGACAAGGATCAGTAAGAAGGATGTAAAGACTTTCTGTGTGTGTGTGTGTGTGTGTGTGTGTGTGTGTTTGTGGTTGGGTACTTGGAAAGCCTAACTGAGTGAGTGTGTATTTGTCTTTTTCGTCTTTTTGGTTTGTCCTCTCGCTTCCGTGACGAATGATGATCGACCTCCCTGCCATGTGGTGAACTGAAGCTTCACACTCCTGAAATTAAATAAACATTCTTTTGTGCATCTACATCATTACTACATCAGTTTACTGCCATCAGTACGGTAAAACAATCAGTAAAACTGTGACCTTTTTATAAGATCTTATTTTTTTTGTTGTACAGTAACAAAATAAATGTAAGGAAACATATTTATAGCAAAACCTATGATTTTGTACCTGTAGGTTTCAGCAACACTGGCTGTGTAGACAGTGTATTATCTCGAATTGAGCCATTTGTGACAACAAACTGAGGCTGATAAAGGTACGGTTATAAAAGCAGGTGGCCTTAAAATGTGTCAAACAGTGTTTTCTAACATTGTTAATCAAAACTGGATCTTTTATATGTCTTAGTGTCTGTGTTGCCGTTACAAATGTCAAGCAGCATTTCAAATGTGTTTCAGCTATTGTGAAGATGCGTTCTCACAGTATGTTTAATGGGACGACTTCTGTCTTTTGATATGTCTTAATTTATCTTCTCACAATTGTGAAACAATAAAACTGGAATCCTGGTGAACTGACATTGTGTCTTTATGTCTGGATCCCTCCGAGCAGTGTCATTATGTTTTATTTAGTGCCAAATGAGATTTTATTTGGTCCAAATTTCAATGTTCACACAGCAACAATTTACCATAATTTTTAGTTCTAGTTTATTTTGCAGCACCATATTTTTTGTTAAGGAACTTTATTATATTATAGTAATTGTAAATAGTCCAAAAATATCTTTGTTTTTGAAATATATTTTTTTGGCATAAAACTAAATCAGTTAATTTGACGATGTAGATTAGTAGATATAATTTAGGTAAATGCTGAATTGTGTATTTGTGTATCTGAGGGGTTTTTTTCTGGAAAAAATACTAATGCACAATTTCTCTTCTGCTCTGAATATACACTTGATCTTTTGACCTGTCACCCTCAACCACAATTACCATCATTCAGACAGCCTAACCACCCACACTTTAATTTGTGTTTGGCTCTGTATTCACGCTTGAGGAGCTCTTAATGGGAGGCCTTTTGTGTTTGTGCACTAGATGTAATGCAAGGGAAATGGTGGACAGTGCCTGTGCGATAGCCACATACTGCCATAGGGAGAGGAAGGCAACCATCTGGAAATGGCTGCAGTGTAGATGTGCCTGTTTGGTGTTTGTATTTGTATCCCATCAGCAACCAGTGTTGTACGTGTTATTGATTTAGCAGAATTGAAACAGAAACGAATAATTGCATTGTGTTGCTGTGTGGTTTGATTCAAGTCTGTAGTGTGTGTGAGGCCTGTAATGACATGTAGGGAGGTATTTTACATAACATAACATACACTACCAGTCAAAAGTTTGGACACACATAGGAATTACCATGTTTTTCATGAAAAGATACATGTCTTCAG
>JAUMHL010000015.1:7656091-7718350 GCA_032362345.1 Sandelia bainsii
GTGTGAACTTTTTACGTTTTCCATAAATTTCACCCGAAAGCCAAATATCCCTAACTTTTTGTGAGTAGTGTATGTGTGTGTGTGTGTGTGTATGCACTGCATAATGTCTGCTTTAATATTAGAACAGATCAGTTCTATAGTATTTTAGTTGTTCTGATTGCATCAGCTCTTTTGAAAGGTCCACGAAGTCTTCATTATACATGGCACTAGGCAGGATTTTCTTGATCTTTTCCATATCTTATTGCAGACTAGGATGGCTGTTCTGGTCAATTAGACAGAATGTGATCTGCATAATTGACATTTTGCATCATTTGATGTAAAATGTTATCAACCTTTAAAACTTATTTTAAGAAATGAGAACTGAGAAAAAAATGAAGGTAGTGTTTGGTTAGAGATGAAGATAAGTTAACGGTCACTTTCTTATAATCCCAATTACGTCTTGAGAGTGTCACAAGCAGTCTTGAGCAGAATTCCCCTGTTGTTTCTGTTTTTAACCATCTGTGTTGTTAGCAGACCTGGATCAACTGGTATTATAAAAAAAGCTGTGCCTGGTTGATTTTTCCTGTAGAAACCAGTGGAGTCAATCCAAAGCTACCAACCCTGTCACCATCTGTCACTGCAGGCAGGCTTCTGCAACACACTCCAACAGCCTGTAATTAGTGCCTCAGTCAGGTTGGGGCCTTCACAGCTTCTAAGAGTAAGCGTTTGAAAAAATAAATAAATACATTTGAATACATAATGCAGACTTGAAAACAGATATCACTGATCTGTTATCACTGCTGAAATCTGAATTTTGTGTTATTAGCCAGGTGCCTGTGTCTTTCCTGATTGTCAGACCCAGGTATTAGCAGGGTCTTACAGGGAGGCCAGACGAAGCAACACAGGGTTCCCCAGGTCAAGCTAATAATACTCAGCTAATACTCACAAAGTAACTACATGGACACCTTACGATTGAGGTTACAATATTCCTCTTAAACTCTATGTAACTATATATATAATTCGTACTTATTAGGGATTATTTAGAAGTAGAGGGGGGTTTCTAGACAAATACTTGCCGGCACACAGAGTGCTTTGTCTCACAGCCTACAGAGAAAACTATCTTCCTGCTCATCGAGTATAAAGAACATACATCATTTACCTGCCCAGACATTTTAATTTACACATTTCCAGTTTCAACCTATACATGTAGCTACTACTGTACAACATCTGCTAATAATTTTAGCCTGAAGTCAATTTAACAATTGGTTTACAGTCAGATTAACCACTGTCTTACTGGACAAACTTTTCTACACAGGGTAAACATGGCAGCTTTTGCCTGGAAAATATATGATTTCCATAAGATATGGACTATAGCACTGTTCTTTAGCTGTTGAGATGCCTGCCATTAACCACAATGTTTGTGGTTCAGGTCCCACTGGGGATGTCTTGCATCTCTCTCTTCTCTCTCTCCCTTGCTTCCTGTCATCACTCTACTGGTGCCATCTAATAAAACAGGCAAGAAAAATGAAATTTAATGAAAAGGTGTGAGATTCTCACAGTTTGCAACACCTCACGTCAAGCTGAATGTGAAAACTGCAGTTTTTGTGATGAAAACCTCCCAACTCCTAAATATCAGGTTTTCAGGAACTGTAAGAAACTTAAAACTTTTCTGTGACTGGATGATGATACTGTAACCTTGTAGATTTGTCTATATTTTCCTAAAGTATTTCATGAAATATAGTTGTAGAAATTCATCGTGTTTGTTGATGTTCATTTATTTGTCCAGATCTAGCATGTCAGCAGGGTAACTGGTATGTAACATTTGTCTTAAGTTGCTTTCATCTTGGGAAAGATTAAAACTGTACTCATATCTTATATCTACTTAAAAATAGTGTTTAGGGGAGACATAATGTCAGTGCTGATTAATAGATGGATCTTCTTCTGAAATTATTATTATTGTTAGTGGTGTGTCTGGCTCTGCTCGTGTTCATGTCAGTGTTAAAGTCTGAGTCAAAGGGATGTGTTTGGAGTATCTGAAGACTTTGTTGTGCATCAAGAGCTGTATGTAGTCTTACAGAGAGACCTCTGGTACCTTAAGTCCTGGGAATTAGGTCAGTGTGGAGCAGGCCAGGAGCACTGGGAAGGTTAAGCTCAATGATTAGCTACTAAGCCAAGACCACAGTGCTGCAATCTTTTATACAGTCAAATACACACTCCATTCATAAACAGTGGTGTATTCTCACTCATAGTATAGAATGGCACTGATGAGAAGCATGCACACCCAGTCTCATACACCTTTAAACTTTCAACCATACATGTATATTTGTGATATGTATGTGTATATGTGCATTTAGAATCATTATATTGTATTTACTTTCTCTTTATGTGTACATAACTACCAGTGAAACACAAAACCAGTGTATAGACCATATTACACTGAGGAGATAAGTTATTCTGAGGGACTGTGAACATATTTTATAGAATTAGCTCTGATGGATATGAAAGGAATGTTAACTTTTTTGCATCATTCCCCGAATAGACACACTGACTGTTGCAGAAAGAAAAATACATGGTGTTACCGGCCTTGTTTAAAAAAAAAAAGTTCCAATTCCAATAAACTAACAATGATTTTTTAAAAATAACCACTTGATAACTGTTGTCTGTGGGCTTTCCAGTTGTGTATTTCGTTAGCAGGTGTCAGTGCAGCAAAGCAGCACCGTGACTGAATGTGTGAGACTGAATCAAAATGTAGAAATTGAACCTCTACAGTCAGCTCCAACCTAATGAAAACACCCAGGTATAAAAATTGTCTCGCTAAAAACGCAGATTCATTCCCATGGTAAAACACACACACTTGAAAAGCCTGAGCTGATGTGTGCACAGAAAACGGGGACTCTTCTGCTCGGCTGCACAGGCACAAACACACATCTCAAACACACACATATGCTCGTGTACGTTATCTGACAGTCTGGCAGCTAAAAGAACTGTGCTGGTTTCAGACTAAATATTTCAGAGAAACTTTGAGCCGAAAATCTGTCGACCCTGCAAAACACTCATCGCCAAATAGCCGTGTAGTGACAGCATTCCAGTATCCAAGGCTTGATTAAAACCCTTTCTCCACAAGATACCATGGGACCGCTTTGTGGGTGTCTATTTAATCACGCTCTTAATCTGTTGAATGGCATTGTGTTTGATGTTGGTTAATGCGCTTCCTTTGTGCCGCTGCGTAAGTGGCTCTCTTGAGGGAAATTATGTGCATATTTTCACTAAAGGTGACATTTCCTTGCTCGCTCTGTGAAATAAACGAGTGGAGAAGGCTGTGTCACATCTATTTTCTGACTGAAAGGAGAGGAGGCCTGCTTGGTCTGTGCCAATGCTATCTGCTAATGGAGTTTGGCTGCACTGCCATAGATGCATTTATAGTATACCATTAATTCATTAAGGAACTGCAGTCCTCTCATTTCAAATAAAACAAGAGAAGTGGAAGGGGAAAGGAAGAGAGACAGCTTGCATTTGGGAGGTGTGTCATTAATCTCAAAGGCCTGGTGTCAAGGACAAGAGGGGAAGTATAGTGTGTATGTGTTTGCGTTTGTGTGCTTTTATGTGTATGTGTGTCACTGTGAGGTTGCACCTGTGTGTTCAGTTAGAGCTGCTGACAGAGGGGAGGGAAACGGCTAATTTTAGTTCAGGTGAAAGAAGGGAGGGAGCGGAGGAAGGTTTTGATGAACAGGATCGTTGTTGCGGAGCTGAAATCCTCATCCAAAAAACCCAACAGGCACCAAGTGAGGCAGGATGAGAGACTGATAAGAGCCCAGACAGACAAGCTCCATCGATCAAAACCACAGTGGCCTTAGTTTATTGATCAAACAGCATGAAGACCTGGGGAGTGAGAGAGCAGGAGACAGAGGAGAAACAGCAAGGGGAGCAAAAAAAAAACTTTTTTAAGATGCATAAATTAGGGGAAAAGTCAGACTAAGAGCCACCAAATGATAAAATAAAAAGAATGTTTGTGAATTTAACAGTGACAGGATCATGTAAGAGAACACACTGTATTCTTACCAGTCCATATTCTTTTATTGTAAATCTTTGTCCATTTGTGATATTTTTTTCAAGTGACAATTTTTGTTTATTTTTTTCTGGTTTAGTTTATTTATCATACATTATTTCTATGTCTAATAATAACACTGTAGTTCCTGGGATTAGGGAATAGAACTACACTGCTAAAATAAGTCAAACAAGATAATCTCCTATTTAACTAATTTAATTTGGAAGAGAAAACAAAGACAGACATAACTAGCATCATTTCCATTTCAGCTTATACTATACAAAGCAACATTAGCATTCCTTTGGAGTTGTGTTTGTGTCTACCTGACAAAGTACAATATTCACTCTGTTTTATCACCATGTCTGGTCTCCACCAACCTGAATGCTACACTGTGTTCACCAGCTAGACACTTAACTTTGTCTGTATGCTATTTGGTGTTAAGCAGGTAGTGTAGAGTAGGTTTTTATCAATGATATCATAACCAAAGGATGACCATAAATATAAAAGTAAGATGAAAGCTGTAATAAAGAGAAAACAATTTGTCTGATTTGGCTTTTTAAGACATGTGCAGTAAGTGACTTGTTTGTGCACAGGCCATTGTTTTTGTGTGTGTGTATGTGTGTTTGTTTTTGTGTGACATAAAGCAAACATAAGCAGAAATGACTGTTTACGGCTCTGGCAGTACATAGGAGCAGAAGATACAGGCTCACCAGCAGATTAAACTTTGGTTGTGTGCTCAGCATGGATATATAACACTCTTATATGTCACCCATACTTACAGCTATAGATTGACCATAAAACTCGAGGCACTCCCCAAATCCCTATTTATTTTGAACTCTTTGACTGATATTATCTGGAACCTGGCAATGCAATTACAGGGCCCCCGCCATCAATAGTAAGTTCCTGTAGTGCAAGCATGACAGAAATCCACTTATTCCATCTAGTATTGATGTAAATTTACTGTTTCATTACAGCTGGAGCTTAGAGAGCACCACATGATCACAACTGAGAAAGTATCTTATTATGGGACCTTAAAGTAAGTTTAGAGCCACAGCAGATAAATAATGCAACAGATACAATACGCAATCATGCACAGACACTCGGCAGACACACAACCACTTATAAAGATAGCAATAGATTAGGTGTGAGGACATTGTTCAAATGCATATGTATGAGTTGCAGCTGGCAATACTGAGAGTTAAGATTTGTAGAGTCCTTCAGTGTGCACTGTTGCGGCTGAATACTAACCAGAGTTAAAAAAAACTTTGGAATTATTTATGTTTATCTGTATACTGTATATTATTTTCACTTAATAGTGGAAATATCATTTTAACTGAGAATGGATTTTGTGGTTTTATTTAGTTTAGTTTTTTACAGCTATTATACAATCCTGCTTATACTTTGTGATTGGATTAGTAGCAAAATGAAGCACAACAGGGAGAAAGTGAAGCTAATCAGTTTCAGTTGATGTTTTGTCATATATACATTTAGCTACAGTGTGTGGACATAATGTCATGCACATATGCAACTTAATGCAATCTAATGAAGTAACGCTGCAGGATATTGTGCTTAAATGAAGCTAATGCTCTGTTGTTTTGTTAGAGAGGTGTTGATTCAGCACTGTAGTCATTTCTAAAGCTGTCATTTGACATTTGTTGTATTGAATCTCACTGTATTATACATGAGTTCATGTAATTGTGTTCACCCCCTAGAGGCCTAGAGATTATTCTGCCAAGCTGCGAGAACTCTTTGTCTCTTTCTCCTTGAGGGTTTGCTGCAGTGATTTAAGTGAATGAATGAGAAAACGCTGTGATGTTTTTGGGTTGAAACTGAGAAACTGTGACTCTGTGAAAGGTATTGATTAGGGAAATGTCTACGTCAGGTGAAACACTTGGAACCCCACCAAACTCATCCTCTCTAATTAGTACTCTGGCTTACCGTCAGACCACGGGGACATTTGTGCTTTCACACCCACTGGACTGAGGTTGAGGTCCCGCCAACACTTTCCCTTCCTTTTCCTCTGTCTGCTTTGTATCTGCTGCTTCTGTACTGCCACTTTGCGAAAATAATCCTCTTCTCCCGCTCTACCCTATCCCTTCCTCATACCATTCTTCTTCCCCATGCTCCCACCCTCAACATCTTAGGTCTAACACTGTCTTAAGCCTGAGGGGGGCAGAATGCCAGAGCAGAGCAACGACTATCGTGTGGTGGTGTTCGGGGCAGGTGGAGTGGGGAAAAGCTCCCTGGTTCTGCGCTTCGTGAAGGGCACGTTCAGGGACACCTACATCCCCACAGTGGAGGACACCTACCGCCAGGTGATCAGCTGTGATAAGAGCGTGTGCACCCTCCAGATCACAGACACCACAGGCAGTCACCAGTTCCCTGCCATGCAGCGCCTGTCTATCTCCAAAGGCCACGCCTTCATCCTGGTCTACTCCATCACTAGCAAACAGTCCCTGGAGGAGCTCAAACCCATTTACCAACAGGTGAGGAGTGTGTGAGTGTTTACCATTGAGTGTGTAATTTAAAGAGGGGGGATGGGGTCATATTTGAGTGTATGAATGTACTGTATGTATGGGAGCTGTATGTGTGCAGGCCCTTTCCTGGTTTGTTATCATACTGTATTTTGTCTTATATGTTACTGTATTGCTTGTTTCTAATGTGTAGTATTAGCTATAATACTGCTACTGTACTGGTTCTTGACTCTTTTTGGCGTCTGATTCCTCATCACAGCTTGTGATGTTCACTAAAGATAAATTTGTATCAGATTTGACTTTTTTGACTTGACTGACTTTGACTTTATTGTCCCAAGGGGAAATTCTTTTCCACAGTACTGTACTTATTTGACAAAAACACACCACAACATTATCAATTATACGATACAGCAGAAGTTACAAAAAATAACAAAAAACACTTAACATTCATTCATTTGAAAACAATACAAAAAGGTAAAAATTAGACAGCATTTAAAACAAAACCTAACTGTTTCTTAAAAATGGTTAATACAGCATCTATTTTTTCTAGTTCTTTAGATTCTCCATAACCAAGATAAATATTTGCTAGTTTGGATTTCCAAGTTAAAAAAAAAATGTTTGTGTATATTTTCTTCTTGCACAGTGTCATTTCTCTTTTTATGTGTATCTTTTTTATGTATCTCCAAATCATTTAAAAGACATCTTAGATGGATACTTCTAAAGTTTACTTTCTGGAGTGCAGCTGGACTAGACAAGGTTTTATCATTTATATGTAAATTTGAGACTTCAGTTAAATGTCATTGGCAAAAGAATTTGTCAGAACCTGACAGCAGTTATGAAGTATTAGTAAACAATTACATATGCCTTATTTGTCTGTTGGCCTTTATGCTATATTATGGTGATACTCCACATTGTTTTTTTGTAAATTGATTTGCTGAATGTTTTTTGTTTCTTTTATTTCAGATTGTAATTAATTGCAGACAAAATATTTCAGTTTTAATTCGAAACTGATTAATCATGTTCATTTAATTTTACATTTTATTTATGTATTAAAACTTAGACAGAATGGAAATAAAGAATAACTGTTACTTTAAAAGAGGTTTTCTTCTGGCATTTTTGCCCTTAATCGATGGGGATAGTAGAGAAATGACAAATAATAATGGGATGGAGAGTAGGGATTAGTGTGTCAAGTAAAGGTCTACAACCAGAGTGGGTTTACAAGTGGGGAGGTACATCCCTAGGCCACCAAGTTGCTCCATTTACTTTTAATGTTCAGATGTTTATTCTACAAGGATATTGTAACTTGAGTTAAGTTTACTTCTGAAATCTAAAATTTTGATGATGTACACTGATTTTGCAGCAACAATAGGAACAAGTTCTTATTTTCCTCCTCTGTTGTAGGTCTTGGCCATAAAGGGCAACGTTGAGGCTATCCCCATCATGCTCGTAGGCAACAAGAGTGATGAGACCCAGCGGGAGGTGGAGACGAAGGACGGGGAGGCCCAGGCCAACCAGTGGAAGTGCGCCTTCATGGAGACATCAGCCAAGACCAATCACAACGTAACAGAGCTCTTTCAGGAGCTCCTCAACCTGGACAAGAAGAGGAACATGAGCCTCAACATTGACGGCAAGCGCTCAGGGAAGCAGTCCCGCGCTGAGAGACTGAAGGGCAAGTGCAGTGTGATGTAAATCCAAGAGAGGAGGAGAGGGAAATTAGAGGCGAGAGAGGTGGAGGAAATACAGAGAAAAGGAAGGAAAGGAAAGAAAACGAGAGAAGAGAGACTCACTAAATGTATCACTCAGAGTATAACATCCGGAAGGCAAAAAGAATCTCATCATCCACATCCTCCTCGGTTTGACCAGTGAATTCACAAACACAGCCTACATACAGGAAACACACAGGATACATCAATGTGCATTCTCCTAAAAGGAGGGATGGGGAGGGGCTGGCACAAGATATTGAGAGGCAAATTAAAACCAAGAAATGTTTGTCACAGATGGAAACCTGTGGACGTCAGCCATAGTCGGAAACAGTGTGGGTGTGGACTTTTGCATCATCCAAGTGTCATAAAACCTGGCTGAGGAGCTTCTCAAAAACTTGGAATGCAACAAAGACCACAGACTGCAGAAATCAATAAAAAAAACGTTTCTGACCTACACAAAACATTTAGTTGCCTCTCTCACTTCTACACCCACCCCTCCCTTCCTGCTCAACTCACACCTGAACTCCTCCTCATCATCCCAGCACTCTCATCCTTTGCAACCCTCCTATAATAACAACTATAGAGAAACATAATGTATATGTAACAGAGTCAACAAAATTAGTTAAGTTCACTCTCTGGTAGTAACACTGTTTTAAGAGACTGAGGTGTCAGTCGTGCTAGTAAGCACAGGACTCGAAGGTTTGAGACTACTAGCGTGAATGACAGCAACAAAACATACGACCAAGCTACATCCCAGAGCCACATGTCAGGACTCTGATGTATATAAACATGGAGTATATAAATGTATTCCATATAATCTACACACACCCTAACTACTATATCAGTCTCATAAATAGGGTGATGTTTGAAGCATTAAAGCTTAAATGTGAGGACAGATTCACCCATATTGTCATTCAAATCATTCCTCCTAAAAGATAAAAAAGACTCTTACCTTTATCAAGCTGTCATTATATCAAAAACTCTCCAGTCACAGGGCATGCACACATGCTACTGATACAATGCAACAATCCTTTTAAGACTCTCATCTAGTTTAGGATAACTCTAGAGGAACTGGAATTGAAAAACAAAAAATAGGAAAAAGAAATACAAGTCTGCCTTGAGGACAGTACACATAATCATTGCCAAGCTGGTAAGATGAAAGCGAGCTGGGATTATTTTTTGTTGTAAGGTAGAGAATGCCCGTTTGCTTTGGCACTTTTTATGTGAAGGTTTCTCTTTATTGCCTTTTTTCTTGTTTGTTTGCTTTAAGAAGCTCTTTAAATTCATGTAAAGTAAGAAAAAAAAACCTCCTTAAACAAAAAGCACACAGAGGGAAAAAATAATAATAAGGGATGGATGTAAAATTTCTCCATGAATTATTCAGTGCAACCTGAATCTGTTTTCTCTTTGGTTGGTTTTGGTCACATACACTCATCCAGGCATCAGTAAACAGGACATGCAGTGAGTCACGCACACATAAACACACACAGCATGCGCACAAAAGCAATCATGCAAGCGTAAATAAAACACACACACACACACATAGCTGTGATTGTCTGAGTAACACAGCTGTTGATGGATTACATGAAAAGAAACAGGGCTCACTCAGCCTAAATGCCCTCACATTGCACTTTATATCATAAAATCATACTCACAACTTTAATTTGTCAAGTTTTTGCCTGCTTTATATATTATTGATCTCCACTTAACACAGAATATCCTGGAGCCATTGCTCTATGTCCAAAGTGCATATATACATGATTTTTTTTCATGCAGGAGCTCTGAATATTGTACACAGTGTACACTGGACAGCCAAAAGCACAATACTTTTTTACCAACTATTTGTACATTTTTGTGTTTATTTTTCGTCTTTTCTTTTTGTCTTCTGTGTGATTTCCACTGTTACCATTTATTCACCTGTCCTGAACATGGAGGAACAATCTTATCATGATCATAGATAGCTCTCAGTGTAGATGTAAAGTGTTTTATTTGTGCGGTACATAGCACAATGAGGTTGTCATTCTGCTGAACAGATGGTTATCATGATGTGTGTAAATGTGACATAACCTCCACAAGATCGCAGGTCGAAGGACGCAGAAGGTGTTCAGATTATATGTCTATTTTTCTCCATCTCTCAGGCGGTTTTAACAATAGTTTGTGTGGAGGATAATCTGCTCCTGTACTGTTAAACCCAAAGAAACAGATGACTCCCCTTTTAACTGTGTGTCCATCTCTCTGGAAAAAAAGAAAAGAAAAAGCACAGCAACTGTTCTCGTCTGTCTCCTTCTCTGTCTTTATGTGTGCAGCAGAATAGACAACTGGGCACTTTAGGGTGACATTTTACTTGAAGACTTGCTTATTAATCAGCAAATCCTCATTTACAAGCACCATGTAAAATGTTTCTAATGTATTATTCACATCTCCAGATCCACATAAAACCATTTTAACTGTGTAGTTATTGTAAATAAGCATATGCCAGTTCAATGAAATGATGAGCTTCAAGTAAGATGTTACCCACTGTCTTTCTAGAAATGAGTCCTTTGTAACCAGGAAGTGATGTTACAGTAGGAGGTTCAGTGTTGCTATGTACTGTAATATACAGCTTAATAATGATGATGATGATATATTGTATTTGACACATCCACTCTTCAGATCTATCAATCAGATATAGCAAAATGTGAATATGTAACTAAAGGTTCCACACCATGGCTGTAACTTTTTTATTTTGAAACCTAAATGAATCCATTGTTATCGATGTGCTGTACTTTGCACTAATGTGAAGTCCTCTTAAACTCAAGAATCTGCATTGTAAACATACCCTTTACCTGTTAGATGCCAGGGATGCTCAATCGTACTCTTATTTTTCTTTTTGCATCAGTTTATATTTCACGAAGATAATGTAGGAAACATATCTGCTCTAAGTTGTATTTTTAATAGTTTGTGTTTTTGTCTGTTAAGATGCCTGTTAAGATGGATGGAGTACAGCTTACTTGATGTGTTCATCTGAAGCACTAAAGCTAAAAACAAAAGAGTGGAAACTATCTGTAATGACTATCAGACCCAGCTCTGGTCTTATCTGAAGTGTAGCTACCGGCGAAGATGTTGCACACGCTGCATGTACTAAATCAGCTTGACGCGTCTGGTTTGCTTCACGCAAATGCCAGATTACAAGCGCATGTTTCTGCAATCTGTTGTTCTGATGACGTCTACAGGAGACTGTCGATGTTCATGTTCCTGCATGGAATATGATACAGCGAGGAGGAAAAACAATGAGGCAGCATGCGAGAGACAAGGACAACAAGCTGGAGCAAGGGAGGGAGAGAGCTGTGCTATATTTAGAAATAGTGTGAAAATATGGAGTGCAACTTGACTAACTGGCCCACATAGGATTCAAATGTGCTTGCATGTGAAGAGACTGAGAAGGCATGCATGGGGAGTGTGTGAGTGTCCGTTGGGTTTCCGTGCTGTGTGAGTTAAATGCTGGCATGAATCAGGATAGACACATCTGCCCCCATCTTCCCATGGCTTGTCTCATTTCATTTATCAATGAAACATATTCACTGCTGCTGTCTGTGTGTGTGTGTGTGCGCGTGTGTGTATGTATGTGCATCCATGTATGTGTGCAATCAGCCACATATTTGCATTCTTCACTCTGGCCTGCATGAGTGTGTACGTGTGCATGTTTGTATGCTGCTGCTGCTGCTGCTGCTGTCTTATGAAGTGTCTGTCAGATATTTGAAGCTTTCCTGTTGAGAATGCCTACACATTCTGCATGAGTCATCCCACACTGCTCAATATACAGTATATATACACACGCACACAGGCAAAGTAGACAGACTGCATGCCCTCAATCAGACACGAACACATTGATACACACATATTACATTCATACAGGCCTTGTCAATGAAACTTCATTTGCTCACTGCCTGTTTTTTTCTGCTCTGTGCTGTTGCACAGGCACCGCTGTCAGCACTGCTTTTCCACAAATCATCTGTCCACCCCCAAAAATTCAGAGTTTCTTTCACATCCATTTGTGTTTGTGAGTTAGTTGCATTGAACATACTGAAGGCGGAACCTGTTCACATCTGATTGTAGATAGTTGTAAATACTGTTCAAAGGACTTAATATTTCAGAGATGAAAAAGGAGAGTGTGCAGAGTAAAGGAGGCTCTGGTGGGAAGGTGCCTGCACTTTCTTCTTATAGTCAAAACAGCCAATCAGAAGCAACAGAAAAAAGAGGAGAGCTACTTGATACTTCATGCTAACTTCACAATCTGTCATGAAGTACTCTGTAATTTTCTCAGCAAGAATAAAAACAACTGATCGACATTGAAATGCAAAGTGACCCAAAGTGTTCAGTATTAGATGAATGAATAAGATGTAAAATGATTAGTCAAGTGACTAAATACAAAGTATATAATAATATAATCAACATGACTTCCAAAATAATATAAATATTAATTTTCATTCAGTTTATTGCAGTTTTTTTAAATTCCAGCTCTTTCTGTTTCACAGTGTTATTGATAGGGTTAGGGCTTTTTAATTTCCAAATATTATTTTCCCTAATGACTAAAGAAAAATAAAGAATTTATTTTATAATAGCACTTTTAATAACAGTCTTTGTCTGCCAATCAAACAGGAAAGAGCCACTTATGTGACTGAATATTTATCATAATCAAACCAAAGCAGCAGTCAATATTGTAACATGAGATTGTTTATTTATTCATATTTTTAATGAAAAGTTGTTAAAAGTTATTCAACAAACCATCACTGGGGAAGATGACACTGTGAAATAAAATTTCAAAAATAGGACGTGGAAATCAAAATAGCTGGAGTTAATGCTGAATTACTGCTATTGTGAAAAGAATCATAATAAAATAACTAATAATAATACAAAGCTACTGAAATATTTAAAAATATTTTGGATTATTTCATAGTTTCATGTTTAAATTATTCCTTAATACTGAACATTTTTTATCTCTGTAGAAATCTATAGGTGGCACTTGGTTGTCCTGGTTTTGGATTAGGACCAGACTAGTTCACCTCCGTTGTTTGACATGAGTGAGGAGGTAACAGGGTACTTGCTGATGTTGCTGAAGAGTCTCGTAGAACTGAGGAAGCTTGGTTAACGTGTGTTCTTCCATAGCAGGAGAGGAAACATAAACCTGTCACACTGAAACAAAGGGCAGTCAGTGGAACGTGAATACACATCTCATTTCTACCAACGAGCGCTGGTTACAGTCCTATCGAGTTGAGCTTCATGCCAGAGGATCTGAAGAAATTCAGTACTGGATGATGGAAATTTTAAAAATGCTCCCACTGAACCCCGTCAACTTCTCCAGCTCACCTCTTTACATCTTGTCTGATTTCCTCAGATCCTCACTGGCTGTTTTTTGCAGACTGGGGGGCCTAAGGTGGAGCATATAGACTTTGTTGGTGATATAGTTTGGTACTATCCTGTCGCTCTGGCCCTTAATTCCTGCATGGTCCCTATTGGTGTTCCAGCCAGCATGAGAACAAGGACACAAACTGTGAATCATCTTTGTATTTTTCAGATAAATTCCTCAGCAGCATTTATGGCTTCAGTTTTGCAAATGGTTTATCTTGTTTTTTGTAAATTACTCTCTTGTTTTGTTTCTTCGGTTGTGACTTTTTTATTTAACTAATTATGATGTATAGATATTTATTCTAGCAATAGTCTTCCTATTAAGATATACTGTGCTGATGCATCCTCTGAAAATAACATATATAAATATATATATATACATAGATGATAATAATAATCAAATCTGCAAAATGATTTTCCTAATAAAAATGTGAACTGAGGAGTGTTTTGTCTTGTCTTTTTGATTTGTCACTTGTTGCTTGCTTGTTTTATGAATAACATTTCCATGTCAATTAGTTAAGTGAGAATTAGCTAATAATTAGCATGATAACGTTGTCAGCTAATCTTTTCATTTAAGGTAGAAATACTGCAATATGAAAATACTCAGATGCAAGTAAATGTTCAATGGAATTGGAAATGTCACTTAAATAGGGTACCACAGTATTTATCAGCAAATTGTTTTTAAAGTATCAAAGTTAATACACATTATGCAGAGAAATAGCCATGCGAGTGTCATATCAAAATATATTAGTGGACCATTATTACTGATGCTGTAAAATATAACAACAAGAGAGAGCTAATTATAACTACTTTGGGTGGAAGTAGTATGTCATCTTAAAAGTGTAGAAATAATCCATGCCATGCATTCAATTACATTAGTAAAGGTAGAAAAGTGTTGTAATCAAAATATATATGAACTACAATAAGTAAAGTTACTCTTGCAGAAAGAATCATTTTAGAATAATTAAGATTATTGGATTATAATTTTTGATGAAAATGTGTGAATCTCTTTAATATTGCAATTGTGGGAATCAGTAGCTCTTATCTTAACCTACAATAATACATAATCATGTAATTTTTTGTATTTCTGTATTATTTATCTGAATCAGAAAATAAGTGGAAGTGGAATGAGAAGTACAAAATTTGCTTCTGAGTTTTAGTGAAGCACAAGTATGAAGTAGTAGGAAATGGAAGTACTTGAGTAAATGTACTTAAATACATGCCACCACTAACCTAAGATAGTGACC
Organism: Sandelia bainsii; assembly: GCA_032362345.1. Taxonomy (NCBI): domain Eukaryota; kingdom Metazoa; phylum Chordata; class Actinopteri; order Anabantiformes; family Anabantidae; genus Sandelia; species Sandelia bainsii. The sequence goes on from JAUMHL010000015.1 coordinate 7,670,925, forward strand.
ATAAACACTATAGCTGGTTAGCATGCTTAGCGCAAACAGTCACACATATATAAATTCTGGTTTCACAGTTTCCTACTCTTCTTTTCTCTCTCACTTGTCTCTTAACACTCTAACGTCTGCTTGGGGATGCTTTGCCAGGTCCAGTTGCTATGGAGACAGTGTGAGAGTGACGACAGCTGTCGCATCACAGAGTGGTACGACACTGGTGGGAACAGAGATGTGTTACGACAGACAGAGGTCTCCCAGGCTGCTGCTGCTGCTGCTGCTAGAGTGTACAACAATGCAGAAGGATAAAAAAAACTCTCACCCCTCCAGGCCAGTGTGGTAACCCCTCTGCTGGATCTTAATCAGGTGATCCTCTAGTCCACACGTAAACACACACATGCTGTTAGACATCTAGGAACATGTAGTAGGTCAAAGATAAGCCAGGACATACAGCACATGACAGTTCAGATCAGGTATGACTGCTAAGACCTCCTGGGGGGTCAGGAGCAGAAGTGTGTTGTTGGGCTCCTGACCTAGATTATACATGGCAGTTTCATCATTTCCCCAGACACCAAGCCAGTATTTGCTACTTTACAGTTTTACACGACAGTAAACTCAACATTTTGGAGGTTTTTGATTGTTAGTTAAACAAAACAATGTTACGTTGGGCTTGTGGGAGTAATGGTGGCTTTGTTTCACTTAATACAACAAACAATTGATGTATTATTAAAGAAAGTAATTGTCAGATCTATTGATAATGAAGGTAATAGTTTGCAGCCAAATTTTGCATGAGCTCAGTAAAAACAACAAACAGTAACCCTCTTCAAGTCCACAAGATGGAGGATGGAGGCTCAGACGTAAATGATGTTCTCCTCCAGTGATGCAGTTTTGTATGGTGATTATGTAGACAGAAATAGAGTAAAGCTAGAACTTCTGGGGCCCCCAAGGACCCCACTTTGCCTGTGTGCACGCCTGTGTGGGTGGAGGTGCTACTTCTGTCAGCCTGAGAGCATCTTTCAGGCGTGACTCATGGGCTTCCACCGCTGATTTCTTAGAAATTGAAGAGCTGTGCTGTAATCCTCTGTAACCTACTGCCTCCTCAGCAACACCATGCAAGCGGGAGGGGGAAGGAGAGAAAGAAAGAGAGAGAGAGAGAGGGGAGGAGTGAAGCAAGATGGATGATGGAGGGAAAAGAAAACAATGGAGAGAAAGGGAGAAAGAGAGGTGAGAAAATGTAAATGTATAGACATCAGCACAATTTCACACATCAGTGGAAATGAGGCCAATGCGGTACTGATTTATAAATAGATTTTTCTTTGGTTATGATCAAAAGCTGGGAAAGGTTTCCTTACAGCCATGGCTGTAGAAGTGTGTGTGTGTGTGTGTGTGCATCAAAGCAGCATTAATAAAAGTCTGGGAGGGCCTACATCTTCATATCAGCATCACCAAAACATGTGTAAAATAAGATCCTACACATCAGACCTTTGTCCCCTTCAGCACAGAGCAAACATTCAGCCAATAATCAAACAGCAGATGCAGCACTTTTAGCTCTGTGTGGAGGAGTGGACCAAACAGCTCGGTGGAAACGAAGGATGCGTGTTTGCGCTGGGCCTGCCAGGAATAGAAGGAGCGGCCCACACCTCCCTGGAGAAGACAGGCCTGCGGATGGGCCAATGGCGCCACCTTGTGGCAGCACAATGCATTCCAGGTGGAGGAAATCGGTTTTACTGGGTGACACGCAGATCCACATGTGCATGGTGGGGGAAACACTCCCCTTTTTCTGCAGATTATAGAGTAATAGTGATGGTTGAACTGAGAATTATCAGATATCTTATGTTATGGACATAAAATATTTATTTGATCACTGACCAAAACCCCAAAAGTAATCAAATAAGTAAAAATATAGGAAACAAAGAAGAGGATGATTGTATAAAATCTGAAATTGTATCCAAAGTATATTTATTTGGCCCACTCCAGTAAGAGTTACCTAAACGTAAAGGTGCTCTGTTTTTTTTTTTTAAATTTAATATGTAATTCACATATTCATGCAAATTGTGTATTGCTCGTTTGATGAATTGCCGAGTTCTGAGTCAACAGCTCGAATTTACAGTAGATACAAAGTTTGGTTACATGTGTTTGTGAGAAGAAAGTACCATTCAGTCAGTATCAAGGTTCAAAAAACAAGTTTCGGAGACATTTAGCAAGATACATTTTTACTTCATTGTTAAATTAAGTTTAGAACAATGAGAGAAAGAGGAAGACATTTTCTAAACAAATTCTGAATGAGACTTTCATTCATGCAGGTGTTCCCCAATCTGCACTTAAAAAGTAGCCACGAAACTTAAGTCTTCAGGTGATGAATAAGACTCCGGATGCCCCCAGAAAAGAGAAATGGCAGATTCTAGACTAATATCAGGCTTTTTCTTTCTTTCTGAGAATATAATGTTAATATACTCATTCAGAATACCCTTGATTCTAGGCGATACAGATCTGTATGAAGGTCTGGAAATGTTTGTTTGGGAGCCCTTGCGTTAAAGCTGCTGTCACTGGATCGGATGGAAGGAGGGAGAGTGGGAAGAAGGGAGGGTGGTTGAGGAGTGGACAGACACTGGTAACGGAGGGGGAGGCGTTTGGCTTGGTGAAGACGGGGAGTGAACGAGCAGAGAGGGTGAGAAACCAGCGGATCTGGCCCTTTAAATCACCAATACAGCGCATTCGGAGGTGAGTTTGGAGATATTCTTCTATTTTTCTCATTGTGTATAATAATCGTAACGTGTCTGTGCGCCTCTGCAACCCCGGCTTCTCGTCACCGAGGGCGGCTGCAGCGAAAAGGGGCTTCATCAGTGTCACGAATCCGGATTTCCTCAGCCCTTTGCCGGCAGAGAGGGTGGGGAGGACCGGGGACAGGGTCAGTAGAAGATTTCCTACAGCTCGGCTGGACTCTGAAGATGCACAAGCCACTACCGTCTAAAACCTCAGGATCTTTTATGTTGATGTAGGCCGTATGCCGATCAATTTGCATAACAGCGGAACATAAAGGCATGCGCTCCAGTCTTGTGCCCATTGTCGCTGGATGGGTTTATGCTGGTTGCTGGAGCCTGCCTCCCTCAAAACATGTCACCACCCTGCTCCCACGGCTAACGTTCAGGGCCTATTTGCAGACCTGAAGCGGTCTAGTCTGCTCTTCGAAAAATATATGTGGCTCTTTGATATGCGCACAGTCTGCCCGTGACTGCGCGCTTGTGCGTTAACGTGTGGATGTATGCGTGTGTTGTGTGGATAGCCACGGGAGAGAGAGGACATGCTGTTCTATCCATCAAAATGCCCTCATTGTGTTTTCACACTGTAGAGGAGTAAACGGGCCCATAGCGGAGGACATGGTTTCGTACTGCAGGCCCGATCAGCGCTCAGGAGCTGCTACGATCAATAAGGATTGATGCATTTATGCGCGTCTTGAGAGCTGCTGTGAGCTCGCTGGATGGCTGGTTGGTTGGGGCCTGATCAGCTCTGATGATGTCTCTGGTCCATGCAAAGACTAATGTGCAGCTCACTGTAATCTATGTGGATTGCTTCTGTGTATCGGCTTTTCAAGAAAATGTTTTCATTTGCGGGCGTAGGAGAAGAGTGATGTGCGGAGGGGCAGAAATTCACGTTTGTGCTGGTTCGTTCTCTTGGCACGGAATGCGCCAAAGCAGAAAGTTTGAACAAAAAATCAACAGGCTGAAGAAACCAAAGCACACGACTTATAATGTCTCCAAAACGTGAAAAATATTATTTAGATCTTTTATTTTTTTATAACTGTGTTTCTGTGAGTTGCCACGTGTGTTGCTTATCCACGGGGATAAAAAACAACTTGTAAGCAGGAGAGCATACAAGTGTTGTCACCTCGTAGCCTATGATGATCAAGTAACACTAAATTCAGACTGTTAGTCCTGCAGGAAGCCTATACTATTCAGTTTCTGGTTAGCTGGTGTGGATTCAACTCGATAGCTATTGTAGAGTTTCTAGTATGTGGTGTTTGGATTTTATTATAAGTTGTTGTTATGTATAGGCCTATGTAAACCTATATTATTGTTGGCTGTTACACCCAGGTTTCTAGCTTGTTGACCAGGCGTGAGTCCTAAAGTCCTCTGTCTTTGCCTTTAGTGAAGATCTATTTGGGGTGATTTAACAACATCCACCAAACTCCGACACGTAATGGTGATAAAGATGTGTATGTGTCAGTTGTAAATGTGCCCAAACAGTCACAATAAGGGGAGTAACTTTATTAGGGCCAGTAAACCATCAGTTTTGAGTTGATTACAACTTGATGCTAAGAAAATATCAGGGCTAGAATTATCCATAACATCACTGATATCTATAATTTGTACTAAAAACAAAAGACTAATTTAGAGAAAGTAAGGCATTATAATTTTCCAAATATTAAACATTTCCTTTTACTATGATGGGGTAGTTACTTAATATCATGCTTTTAAAAGGAAATACCAAACATTTATGCTCTCAGAAACTGGGACAGATTTTTCTTTATCACTTGCTACTATCAATTATCAATTATCAAGTCAAGACGTGTATCAGCAGTATTTTAATTCTAACCCTCACTTTTCAAAGACAAGTACAAAAACTACTTTGCATGTGATACAGAACAAAGGACACAAAGAGAAAGAGAACCTTCCAAAGTGGGAAAACTTTGCCATTAAGGGTCACAATTGGGATTAGGATTTGGATTTAGGGTTAAGATTAGGGTTAGGATTTGGTTGGAGGAAAATCGGTGATTGTATCCCCCCCACACACACATCTCTCTCTCTCTCTCTCTCTCACACACACACACACACACACACACACACACACACACACACACACACACACAAAAGCCCTAATTACAGACATGAATCTCTGAGCTACTCCACAGAAGGAGTAATTAAAGCAGGACTCCTCCCGAGAGCAACAGTGAGTGAGAGAGAGTGAGAAAAAAAAGTTATAAAATGCTCATAGTGATGTATGTGAGGAATGACGTGTGTTGTGATCATATGTACTATTGGGGAAGTTTTCCAAAAAATAAACTGGAGGTTTATTGTGGTTTTGAATTTTGTGAAAAAGTTCTTATATTGGATCACTGATGCAGGAATGTCCCACCATCTGATCAATTAAGTGGTGTTAAAATGAAGTTGTGATGACAGACATTGTAATATGGATGATAAGGCTGATGATGATAGTCTGGCACTGAAGCACAGTCCACTTTCACAATGTGAAAACTTGCACTGCAGTTTAATTCACCTCTAGCCTTTATAATGTGGTTCCAGCAGGCTCAAAGTAAAATGGAGATTTTTTTTAGATTGAAGCTAGTTGCTTTTCTAATTAGAAATGGTACAATTTACAATTTATTACTAAACATAGCACAGACCTACTGTGCCCTACTGTAGAATCACGGTCCATTAGGAAATGTGTAAATGTGTTCAAGCCTGGCTTAGCTTTGTAATGTCAAAACCAGCTCACCTGTTCATCTCACTTGTTCTCCTTTTTTACACAGAGACAAGCCGATGTGAGCTCAGTCGTCATCCAGCTCTGTCGTTTTGACTTGGCAGCTGTTTCACGGCCATCCCTGCACCGTCACCACGATTGTCCTCTCCATCCAGTCACATTAGTGTTCAGAGAGAGTCCTGTCTGCACAATCAGTCAGGTAATAATAATCTGTTTATTCCTAGACTACTTAGTCTGCAAAATATCTATCATGCATCATCAAATTAAGTCTAACATTCTTGTCAATTAGGGGTGTTTCTGTTCATCTTCGCGTTTTATTTTAACATTGGCTCTTACGCTATTAATTTATTTGTGTATATTTGCCTAAATGTACAGATTTTTTGTAAAATAATCAGCATAATTGACATATAGTGATCTAAAATGTTAAAGTGCTTTTAACATACCACATTCCTAGGACGTTACTGTACTGTGCACCTCCTTAAACTGCATTTTGGCCAAAGAAATTGCCATTATTTCTCTGATTACGTTGCACGACCACATATTCACCTCACAGTGGTGCTACAATTCTACAGTTTAGCCTATAGGCTGCTTTGAATGAAGCTGATGCACACATAAATGGTGAGTCAGTTAATAAATCAGCGAAATATCAATGCAATGTATGACTTAAATATTCTTGACCAATAAATGTAATAAACCAAACTAATGGTTTTCAAACGTCAAACATAAAATACTCATACAGTACTTAAGCTTATAGAGCATGAAGAACACTTCACTTCAGCCTTATGCCACCAGATCCTGCTCAACAAAGACACACGTCAGAAATCTAAATATGTAAACTAGCATATCTGTCTGGACATGCAAAACTATGTTTCAGCGTCCAGTTTTGAGCGGGAGTGTGCTCAGTCAGAATGTCTTCTGCCCAGCCCGTTCTCTCCCTGCGTATCCGCCTAAGGTGTGCCCACATTTTTGATGAAATGATCCATCGCTGTCTGCATAGTAAACATTTTTTTTGTCTCTCTCTTTCTCTCATTCAGTTTTCTCCTGTGTTGGTGTATGCTGATGGATCAGTATGTCTACAACTAATAATATCGCCCAGGCCAGGAAACTGGTGGAACAGCTGAGGATTGAAGCAGGGTTTGAACGCATTAAAGTACGATGATAGTTAACTTCAGTGTTTGTGTTTGTTTCTGCGTTTGTGCATCAATGTCTCACCTCTCTTCCTCTTTCTGCATCCACCCTTTTTCTTCCTTTTCCTTCTATTTCTTATGTTTATCTTAATTTCACCTGATGCTCCCAACATCTGTTTTCATATTTTTTCCATTTTCTCTCATCCTGTCCTCCCATTTAAATTCCTCACTGTCTTCCTTCTTTTCCTCTGGCCTTCCCTCTCCTCTCTCTCTCTATCTCTTGTCAGGTGTCTAAAGCAGCAGCAGACCTGATGAGTTACTGTGAGCAGCACGCTCGTAGCGACCCTCTGCTGGTTGGGGTTCCCACCTCAGAAAACCCTTTCAAGGACAAGAAACCCTGCATAATCCTATAGCTGCGCTCCATTCTTCCAGCCCTCATACACACATAAACACACATTCACACACACTTATGCACACACACACAGACACACACACACATTCATTTAATTAAATTGATCCCCAGACACACATGCAAACACACAAGTAGCTCTGTCAAATATTACAGGGCTAAATCTAGCATCCACACTCATAGAAACACACACTCCCAAAATAGCCACTCTGGAAAAGCGCCATTCCCTGGAGCCACAGCTAGGGGTCAGGTATCACATGCTCACAGTGGCTGAGATCAGTATATCACTGAGTATGATCCAAGGTGCTTTGGTAATATTCATATATGCTGGTAAATTAACTACAAGTGTCAGCTTAACTTGAAAAGGGATTTGGACATTAATAATCGGTTGGAAAACTTGGATTTTTGTTCTTCTTTTTTCATGAAATGAGGGGTCGGGTAAAGGATGGACAGCTGTGCCATAGGCAGGGAGTAGGAGGATGCGCACAGGCAACAGAATCGGACAGTAGGCGCTTCACCAGCCATGCCAAACACTCCCATTAAAAGCTCAATATAGCTTTATTGTTTGTGGGAGTTAAAAAGCTCTGAGAGCTTTGTCCTCAAACCTGCCTGTGCTAAAACACGGTGGGTCATTTTGGAGCAAGTGGCTAAAGCCTTTGCCTTTATCGGGCTATAGCATGTTCCCACCCAAACCTGTATCAACAGACCTTCTCTGCCTGTGGCCTCTCTATGGCCAAAACTCCAGCTGTGCCAACCTATACAGAAAATCATCTGTAGATGCCGATCTGCTGTCACAGATTCAACAGCAGTTTATTATTGCTGCAGTTGGTTGAAATCCATGTCTAAGCTGACCTCAGATCTGCACCTATGAGGGGAACAAAATGAACCGCTCTACACAGAACTCAAGCTATTAACCCTGGACGTTTACTGCATTTTTCTTAAGAAATACTTGTTTGTGAACTCAATGTACGTTTTGATATTTTGTTGAAGCATTACATAAGAGATAAGATATTATTGTACATTTTTTGATTGTTTTACTTTGACTTAGGTGTTGTCTCTGGTTGATCAGGTTTCTTTTCCTGCTAGTAACGACAGGAGATCTGGTTGTAAGCCAGTGGTAATACCTAACCAGATACCTGGTAGGATCTTAAACAGAGGTTTCTACTGTACATCAAGCCTCCCTGTGCTTTACCCTGAGAGAGGGTGAGGTCGAAGACTGACCACACCCGAGAATCAGTCTGCAAGGACTGCAAGGTTGGAGGGGAAAACTCAAATGTATAAGGTAAAAGTAAAGCTTTTCCTTTCCTCTCTTCTCCAGTCATGTTGGAATATTGTTTGGCAGTTTTGTAAAAGAAGAGATAGCTTGCACTTGATAGCGCAAAGATGGAGGTGTTTTGCTGGCCTCTATAGTAGAGAAGGGGGATATGTTTTAATGAATAATAATTCTGGCTATAAATAAGATTTAAAATAAACATTTTAACAGCCTTCCAGCTTGCTTTTATGTGAGCTCAAACTGGGACTGGTTCAGTAAGAGCCATTGGTCCCCTATTGATTTCCTCTTCTCCTCCACAACGCTCCTTCGCTCTGAAAAACCAAACTTGATTGTAAAAATTGAAGATGAAGTGAAAAAAAAAGTTAAGAGAAACAAACTAAGTGTATAAACTTTCTTTCAGACATGTGCAGAAGTGACAAGTTGAAGAGTAGCTGTTTTGGGTTTATTTTTGAGTTTTCTTCTTTCTCTGGAGTCCATGGAACCTGGTCAGTTGAGTATTTCCCTGTACAGTGTTTGTAAAATACAAAATCTAAACACAGAACCGCCCTCTGTGGATGTTGGATTTTTTAGTACTACTTATTTTGTTCTGTCAGTCAGGATCATGTCTGTCTTCATTTATTTTTATTATTATAAATATTATTATTTTGTCATTCAGGTTTTTGAGGCTTGCAATAGGGGAGGCTGGTTTTAACCACAGATACAAATACAAACACCTTATGAGGATAAAACAGTATAAGATAGATCTAAAAACCCTGTTAGGTATAGAATTATATCCTGTTAAAGGATTAATCAACATCGGACCTCATTCCAGTGGCAAAAACCAACCTCCTAATCTATCCTTTAACACCAGAGCAGCCCACAGATTAGAACTTTTTCTTAAGTGTTGATTTAGGTGGGTGATAGACACAAGGACAACACACACATACAAATACACGTAAACACACACCTACACTCTCTTGTGCAGTTGCTTTTTTGGTTTTGAAGCATTATTGTCAGATATATAAGGTTAAAGGAACTGTAAGGCTTTTTATTGAGAACTGGTTTTGATGGGAAATTGCTGAAAGAGATCAAGCGTCAGCATCTTGTTGAGGCTTTTGTTGGGGGTAGCATACAGAGACAGAACAGGGTGGAGTGACATGGACAGGACAGGACTTATTGCTGCTGACAGACTCTCAGGGGGGGTTGATCCCAGAGATTTTCTGTTCTCTAATCACTAGGTAAATATGACCCTCCAGCTACACCAACTTTTGGGAGTCAGGAGGATTTTGCAGGTGGTGGGAGGTGAGCAGTTGTTTGTGTGTTAATGGGTCCACACGTGCTCATCTGTGGGGATGTGTAAGGTCAGTCAGTAGGACAGTCCACCGGGGACACCCTGCAAACCTGGCTCTTTGGCAGATTTCTGAACTTGTCTTTAACAGCATAGTTTGCCATTTTGGGAGATACGTTGATTGATGTTTAGATGAGAAGACTGATAAAACTCTTGTGTATGATAAGTGTGAAGATACCACCAACAGTTGCTTAGCTTAGTTTAGCATATTGACTGAAAACAGCTGGTCTGGTTCTATGCAAAGGTAACAAAATCCACCTACAAAAGCTCATTAAGTCACACACTCAATACTACAAAACGAGATGTAAAAGCAAGAATTTGCATTATTGAAAGGGTGAGCTTTAAAATTGATCTCATACAAAGCCAGATTAGCTGCCCCTTCCACCACTCTTTGCAGTCTTTATGCAAAGATAAGTTAACCGGCTGCTGGTGCTTGCTTTATTTGTGTGTTATCAATCATCTAATCTCATCTAAGCTCTCAGCAAGAACACATCTTCCCCCAAATGTCAAAATATTTCTTTAAGAGATACAACAGTCGCTGCATACCAGATGCATACAGGTACACATTTTTCACATTGCGTGATGGCTCCTGATACAAATCCCTGTTTTATCTCTCATTTGCCTTCGTTCCTAACAAAGAGAGCAGGCCGTTCCCACTGTACAGAAAGAGCAGGAGCTGGATAGCAGCCATAGTTAAAACTGGGGATATGAGTGTTTGTCTGTGTGTGGGTGTGCTTTGAGTGCATATGAAAGGAATGATTTGGCAGAGCACAATGTGTAAGAACACATAGTGCCTCCGGTGCTGTGCAGAGTGTGACATAGTAATGTTACAATAGTGCAGCTCTCTAGTTTCAGGTTAGGGTGATTCTGACCAGAGGAAAGGGCATGTAACTCTGTGAGTCAGAACGATATGTATGGTCTCTACCTGCTCTTTTTATCAGTCAGAGGCTAGTGTGCACACTTGGCAGAAGAGTAAAAGAAAATGCTGTCCCCAAAATTGTTCAGTTGAAGTGTGGGAGGCTATTTCTGTTGCGATGACCAATAATAACCCCAGTAATAGTCACAAAACTGACACATTCACACAATGCCTTTTTTATTTAGCTCTATCTCTTATTCTCTCAGCTACATTATATTAGCAACACTCATTTAAGCTAAAATAATAGTTTAACATCCCCATTTCACAAACAAAAACAAGGAACCAGCTGGAGAAAATACAATAACTATACAAACAGAAACCTAAGGGTGAAGTTGCAGCTGAACTGAAAGAGAATTACAACTGCAGAAGACTCACATGACCTACAACAAGCATGCATATCAGATGAGCACACACACAGAAGCTGTCCTCATGATGTCTGACAGATTGATGTTGACTTTTTATCATAATTGTTTTTCAATCATTCCATAGATGGTTGGGCTTACAATCACAGATAGCTGGCCTAAAGTACTGGTTTGGCTGACAGTTTTTCTGATTGGTTGGTTTGTTAGTTTGCCTTATAGTGGCGTATATTGTGTTAATGCTGGTCTTGGAGTTATCAGATCAACAGAATGAACAGTCTTAAAGTAGAGCACATGGCTCGCGGTGGAAACTTTCTGACACAAAAAGGGAGCACGGTGTCATTCGTATCTGGTCAGATGGGGAGAGTTGAGGCTCCTCACTGGTGAACATCACTCAATCGGCTCTGAGCCCTTCCCGAGACTCATCTTTTGTGTTCTAATCTCCTGTGTATGCATACAGTATATGTATCTTTTTTGCCTTGATTGATTATGGAGAAAATATATCTATTTTTTGTAACTGTTCTCTGATGTGCCATAACTCATGTTTTCTTGCACACTGTTAATATTTTGTGGATATTGTTGTTAAAAAAAAAGATGATATTGAGAAGTAGATAACATTAATAAAAAGATGATATAATAACACATGCCTTTGTGCCATTTTTAGTTTTGGCCACACAAGCAGCATGACTGGATGCTAATGTCAGTTGGTTAGTAGAAGACTGATTTTCATCAAATGACATCCCCACTTTAAATATAAAGATAAATGTAACTAACTTTTCCTTTAGTGTCATCAACATATCAAAATTGTGTCCAATACTTTTGGTTTATGACCAAATTTTTTGCAAAACTAATAACTTTCCCATCAGCCTCCAATACTAATTAGCAAATTCTAGTTTACTAAATGTCATAGTAAACATAGCAGATAGCTCACAGTAGCTCTGCACCTCCAACAGCATCACAGAGCCATTAGAATGGCTGCAGACTCTTAGTAATTATTAGCTGCTGTTTACTGAAATTCTGTTTTTCTTTCTTTTTGTGATGTTATGATGAATGAATGCTCAGACATTCAGGCCTATCACACATAGTGTGCAGTGCAAAGATGAATCCTAAGCACAGTAAACAAAGGGCACTACTAGGTAAAATCTCATAGCTGGATCATTTCACAGGAATATCATTGTTACAAGTCCTCTGTCTGAGGCCGCCCCTGTGCCCTTTGAAACTCACACCAACAGTCACGAGTTTCCTTCAAATTTCAAACCATACTTTCTCCAGACCTCTCTACAAGTAAAAGCCAATTAGATTAAGGGTGGAATAACAACAGCCAATCGTAAATCAGTTCCCAATGCAGTCACTCCCCTGTCCAGCAGATAGTAAACAAATGGGAGGTCCATGTGCCTGGATGTTCCCTCTGGCCTGTGCTCTACAGTCAGAGCTGAGAACAGACATGTGAGAGCGGAGGGTGGAGCAGACATCATAACAGAGTGAAAAGAGGGCAGATGAGAGGATAAACCACTGGTACTGTGTTGCAGGAATATTTTGCTACCTAATCATGTGGAGATACTGTGGCATGGGCGGAGTTGATTCAAGAGTAATTGGCATGTTTTGACTTTCTCAGCTCTTTGGAACTTGCATGTGCAGGTTTATCTGCATCATAAAATAAAATCACGCACACAACAAAAATAAGACTGTAAAAGACTTCTGAGAAATGCAGTCTATTGTTTTTAGAAGGATCTTTTCTGCAACGTTTTACCACTCTCTTTCTAAGCTTGCAGGGACAGTAGCACTGCACCCACTTGTTTTGCTGGTTTCATAAGTCACTCTGACTTATGTTTACTACAAAGGAGCAGCCTGGGACCTGATTTGTGGGACCAAAGAAAAGGGCTTTGCTCTGCGTGTGCATGTCTTTTTTCCATTACTTCAACCCAAATGTAAACTGTACTTGCGTGACTCAGTTGGTTCCATGACGCACACTTGGCTTTTGTTTTGAAATCTGAGCAGAAACCTTTTGATAAAGGAGTCAGTCAATTATGAACACAATAATTTATTGACTTAGTTAACAGAGCTCAAAATCGACCATAAATAGCTACACAAACAATTGATACAATTAATTAATAGTGTAGCCAGTTAATATTAGTTTAACAGTATTTTATCAAAAAGGCAGCATTCTTGAAGGCACAAAGATTTTTGTACAATGATAATTTAAAGTTGACAACACAGTTCATTCTGCATCCTCCTCTGAGCAAAATACATCAGGATCCGTCCTGCAATGGCAATACATTCTGTGTGACTTAACTCTAACATCATTTCCATTTCAGTTTCCATGGTGACAATTCCTCTGCAGGTTCTGCTGCTCATTTTAAGCACGTACATGTTGCACGCCCAGTCTTTACTAAAGAAAGACACAAGTATTGTCCATGCATACCACGCATTCTCTCTCTTACTCACACACGCAAACATACTTATCTCCCATGACTCTCCCAATACACAGGAATGTTGGGCATAGTTTCACTATTGCAACATTCCTGTCCTTTGAAACACAGGTATTCCAGCTACAAGCTGGGGAGTGGATGTTTTGTTTTCAAAGCTACTATTCCTCTTTTTCCATTAATGTCACACCCCACAAAACATTCTGTGTGGCCATCTGGACAAAACAGAAGCTTAAGTGTTGTTTTACTGACTGTGTTAAAACAATGTGGCCTGGATGTGAATCTGCTTTTGTGGTTGAATCTTTTGCACAACACAGATCATAGAAACCAGACTTCAACTGTTTCACTAGTCACTGACAGGAAGTCCCTGGTTTAGTCGGTGCAGTCGATCTGAGTCCACTCCAGGCCATCCCTGCTTGAGCCACATCAGATCCTTCAGCTCATCAGCATCTGAAGCTCGTATGTTTGTTGATGCGGGGGCGCCAGGCCATTCAGCGTTCCTGCAGGACCAGTTCAGGCACCCACTGGTGAAGGCGTCGGCTTTCCTGGCAGTATGTGCCCACCTCCTGTAGCCTGCAATGATCAGCCTGAGGGTTCTGCATGGGAGAAATAAAACACCACATTCACATTTAGAATTTGGCCTGTAGGCAGCATTACGTGAAGAGTAAAATAAAAAAAATACTTAAAATATGAAATATGGAACATTTTAGCTACTGCATGAAAATAATATGTACAAATACATTTCCACTTTTGCCTTTCAGTTTCATAAGAGACATGTGCTGAATGAACACACCGTAACGAGCATGCAGTGAAGGTCTCCATGCTCTTCCTGATTCGTTTTGGCATGCACTGCTCCCAGCAGCTGCTGGAGCCTCTGAACCCCTGAGACTCGCAGGATCGTGATGCCAATGTCGCAGCAGAAGGACTGTAGCAGGGTGAAGTGGATCTGCAGTGCCACATCGTCTTCATCGTCAGCTGCCAGGACGCACAGAACCACATCGTCTGGATCTCTGAGGAAAAATTAGAACATGATACGTTTTAGATAGACACTTGCACTTGCATGCCTTGGATAGTTATACTGGGCAGGGTTACGAGAGAGAAGCACATGTTTTTGTATTTTTAATAGTTCCAACTCACACATTAAGAAGTTTAGCTGATTCATAGATGCCTATGGTCAGGCAGTCTTGTTTCTGAGCCGTCACCAGCAGCTCCTCCAGAGCCAGACCCACTGACTGCGTCCTGAGGAGGAAAGACAGAGAAATGAGCCTTTTGTGTCCTGCTATAAATAAACACAGACAAACATCTGCTGCAGATTTTTTTTTAAATGGACTATTACTTCATTTATTGAATTAACTGTTGTTGCAGGTGCAGGTAATGTCAGATAAAATGCAGATTTAAGCTGTTATTTTGCAAGTGTGGAGAACTGTGATAAAATTAACGTTTAAGTATAAATGTTATGGTCCACACAGGAGTCATACTGCAGGATGTGCAACATGTATGCTGCAAAGTGCATAACGCTGCAATGCTCTTCTTCCCACCTTCGTAAAATGGTGTCTTGACAATGTTTTTGATTCATTGTTATGTTTGTTTTGACGATTATTTAACGCGAACAGCAAATATTTGAAGAACTAATTCAATTGCGGCTGCTTAAAAACTTAAATAAAGTTGTACTGAATTCACTAACCCGTGTTATGCCGAGTTCTGCGTGATTTCAGCTCACATGGCTCAGACAGACACGAAACCATCACTAAATCTCACACAAGTGCAAGAAAAAGCAAGAAATCTCACCTGTTTTGAATGGATCCAAAGCTCTCCTCTGGACTCATGCTCGCTAATCAAAATATAGTCCTAAAAAGTGAGAGTAATCCGGTTATTCGAATATCGCATGTGTGTCCAGTCTGTTCAAAAGTATTTGCAGCGTTTGTTGTTGGCACCGTCTTGACACACTCTTTATACGGGGCTGAGAGGAGGGCGGCACCGAAACTACCCGTGTTTTGCAATTGGCTCAAAAAGAAACCAAACGTCTCTCATTTTCATGTGGGCTCCGGGATTTTGTTTGTTTATACTGAGTGACGACTGCACAAGACATGAAAGCACGAGTGCTTTGTCATTCTGACATCTGATGATCTATGTGACATTATAGTGCACGCAAACGCATGATCTTAAAGAAACACAACTACAAAAGTCAACTGATGTAAAATGAGCCAGTAAAACCAGTCAATACGGACCACCAGATACCGTTGTGCAACAGGAGCCTTCACTTTTCATAACAAAACACCAGTGATTATGAAATTAAGATTGACATCTAGTGGATAACTGAGGGAAAGACAAGTTTATGCAACCATCCCACTGTTGTAAAACTCAGTCATAAGATACATACAAAACAGCCAGAAGTTGGTGCAAACATTTACTTTCCATTTTACGACAGTATAACGGGCAAAACTATGATAATGGAGATGAATAGTGTGTGTTGAGTGTGTTATGATAACGCTGTTGGGAGACGACTGTTTGATCTGTAGAGCTCCAGGTGATCGTTCACCTCCCCAATATCCTGGTTCTCAAAGAAGCTGTCTGCGTAGTTTAGCATTTGCTCTACAGCAGTGAAGAGGAGTATGTCAGTATCCTGCTGCAGGTCCAGTTCATCACTGTAGTTCTTCACTGGCATGACACATGACAAGGGGATGCCCAGATCCTCACTCAACTTCCGTGCCTGGACGACAGCCAGACAATGTACATGGATTAAGTTATCAATACTGCCATGAGTTTTCACCTAATTGTGCATATGACTGTGTGAACTTTACCATTTTCTGGATGTAAACGCTGTGATAAACATTCTTCAAATCTTCTGCCACCAGCGGGCAGGCCTCGTCTACTTTGGTCATCAGAAGTATCTGGGGAATTCCTATAAGTAGAGAGTTTTGAGGACAAAATAAAATATAAAAGACTAAATGAAAATAGACAATAAGGTGAAAGCTTACCGACACAAGAGCAAAACAATCTATGCTTCAACGGAGAAAGGACAAAAGGAATTTAAGCAAAATTAATGGGGAAACTAGTGTGTACTGGTGTCAATTGTTAGTCATAAATTAGAAATGTCTGCAATACTACCATAGTGTACATGTATAAAAGTAACAAATATGAATACATCAAGATGCTGTGTGGGCTGTAAATATTCTGAACATTAATCAAGCTAACCAAGTAGGTTGGTCTTTTTCCGGATGGCAGCAAACTTGTCGAGCATTTTTCGGGTCAGGAGAGAGACCTTGCAGGTGTCGACTAGATAAACCACACAGTTAATCATGTCATTCAGAGTCACATCCTTCTTGTAGCCAGGAGAAGTCTCCTGAAGAGGAGAACAGGGACTAAACTGAAAGAGAAATAAAACATTATTATTAATCACTTAATAGTTAAACATTAAATCAGTTATGCAGGGATGTAGACAAGTAGATAGGCAGTTATTTGGGAGACCTGGTAGCGATCCTCAACGTGACCCTTGCAGATGTTGATGATGTCATCAAAGTCCAATCCCCCATCTGCATCTTCCTCCAGCCCCATTGTGTCACACAGGATCAGAGGAAGAGTTCCACCGCCTTTCCCGGCCTTGATGGTGTAGGTGCAAAACTACAAGTGAGACGTGAAATGCAAAGAAACGGGACATACACTATAGTTAGAGCATATGAAGTCCATTTTACTGTCATATGACAAGCAGTCGAGGAATGAAAACCATTTATGACCACAGCACGTTTGTTTTAAGCAACCCTGAAAAATAACTTTCAGAATTACATTTGTAGGGACATATTACCAGTATTTCCAGAGTGGTCACACTCTTCCCTGCTGTACCGGCTATGGCCTGGGACGTCATGTTGCCTCGAAAAGCTGAGTTGATGGAGTTGAAGAAACTGGACTTGCCAGACCCGACAGGACCCACCAACAACACCCGAGCTTGATGAACTGTTTTGATGTCAGGCTTGTAGTTCTGGATGACATTCCTCAACTGCTGCTTTCTCCTAGAAGAAACATTAGAGCACGTTTACAGGTCTAGTTTGTGATAGCTGCAGAGGTATAGTTTAATGAGTTTAATGTGAAAGTGCTTTGGTGTAAATGTTTTTCACTCCAAAGAGGGTCCCGCTGTTGTTTGTGTGCTGCACATGTGCGCACACAGGTGTTTCTTGTGCTGTGATGCTATTCCACTGATCAGTAGCTGGTTGTTAATAATGCGCCAACAAATCAAGCAATGTGCCAAGAAAGAAAGTGAAATAGATGACTGCTAGCAAGGAAACACAGAATCAGATTTTTCAATGTTTTATGAAGAAGGACATTCATTAAATGTGTTTGTTAAAACTGAACACTGAATTTAACGTTTTTTCAATAGGAAAACTCCACAAGACACCTTTAATAATAACAGTTGTCACAGATTTCTACATACTCAGCAGTCCATTGGATGCTCCTCCAGGGTTTAGCCAGGAGATCTCCCAAACCTATAGAAAAAATAATATATATGTAATATTTCACATGTAATTCTGTTCTAAACATCAGTATTCTTTCACTTCACTCAACTTTACTGAGTACACAATATTCATGGGCTGTGTAAAAAAGGAAAAACACTGTGTATTAAAGAAACCTTCCATGTTTGAAGAGACAGCACTCAAATCCTCACACGCCTTCAACTCGATATACTTCAAGCTCAGTCAGTACCAAGTTCCCTCCATGCATAGCTGCTTCATTAAAGTTGAATGCCTGTCCTGGGTTGGACTGGATTTGAGGTTTGTCCTCGTGCAAGAACACCAGAGCACCATAATTTGGACCAGTGGCTCCATCTGTGAACGCATTCTGTCCAGTGATACCAGCCACCCTCAGTGGTTTGTTTTCCCCTGCAGTGATGCTGTAGAGGAAAGCTTCCTGGTCATGGATGGCTTCTCCGGACTGGGTGTAGTTCTTAGAGGTGTAAGCTCCAAAAACGAACCCAGAAGCATTGTAGGCTACAATGACTGTGGGTCCCTGCGTGTCACAGCGGCCGTGGAAAGCAGCAGCAGTGAAGCCGTGGACGCTGGCTTTGTAGAGAAGGTGAAGTGTGACATGACCAAAGAGGGAGTGCAGCTTTTTGTGCTGCTCTTCAGACAAGCTGGATCTGACCACAGACATGGTGGAGGTTACACAAACACAGGATGCTGCAATAAAAAAAGATTTTATTGTCGAGTTATATTACAAGTATGTGAAATGTTTGAATACCCTGACCCCTACTTCAGTACCTAGAGTGTCTGTCAGGTGCCGTGTAATTGTCTACTATCTACTAATGTTACATTCACAAACTTTCTTTCTTTTTAACGACTCGTTCTTATGAACTAAGGCATCAAAGTCCTTCAGAGTGCTTCTTTTTATTGTTGTGCCCAAATTTTACGACCTCCTCTAAATCCACTCCACTCTCCTTTACATGAACAGAGAGAACCAGCCAATCACAAGAGGTACAGTGCTGTAAAGTATTTGCCCTTTCCTGATTTTTAATTGTTTTGCACATTTAAATTACTGAGATCATCAATCAAATTTTATTATTACACAGAAATATCCCGAGTAAATATAAAATGCTGTTTTTAAATAATGATTTTATTTATTAAGGGAAAAAAGCTGTCCAAACCTGCCTGGCCCTATGTGAAAACGTAATCCTCCCCTCGATCAATTACCAACTGTGGCAAATATGCAAAAAAAAAAAAAATATATATATATATATATATATATATATATATATATATATGTCTGTTTCTGTCAAAACAAAAGTACATATACATAAAAATATAAATGTGTAACCATGTTCTTTCTTTGTAAGGATTATAAAGTATATATTAAAAGGCTTTCTAATTAAATGGCTTATAAATAATAAATTAATGGTTTGTAGAGCAGTAATAAATAATTAAACGTGACTAACCTCAGTTTCAGTCTCCTTTATCAAAATTCTTTAGCTATGTCTTTTAAATAATCACGGACTACCACATGGACAGTCTGAGTATTGAGGTTTTTTAAGTTTACAGTGTTTTCTCTTGAGCTGCGCGTGCATGGCGCTCGTGCTGCTGTGGTATGCAAACAAAACTTTGCACAGTGTACAAACCACTGTTTTTCTATTTGGAAAACTGAAGTAATCCCAGACTTTTCAAGCATTTGGTCTTTTCGGAGACGTTTACACTGAATCTTTTATATGAACCACTCGGATTTTCTACAGGTGACTGCAGCGGACCAATGACTGGAGCCAAAAACGACTGACGTAAGCACGCAGCAGTTTCGCTGTGATATTGCAGAAAAAAAACATTAGGAATTAAAAAGACGAAATGCGCCAGTTTAAAATATATATCGAGGCCATTTCGGCTTCATCCATTACGTCGACTAATCACGGCAACCCTAAAATTATTACGTAATAACAAAATTAATTGTCCCAGTAAAGGAAATTAAAGACTCATATCTGTTATTAGCAAGTAAGTCATTGTATAACATCGATATAATCTATTATATAGAAGTTATTTTAATTTTAATTCAGTGGGTTGATAAATATTTCTGCCACATACCACGAGTTTAGTTTCACTTTTACCTTATGGATGAAAGCTAAATGTGAAACTGGTGCTGTTTAACTTGTAGCCTATAAACTGTAGCTAAACATCACATTATGTCAACGTTACAAAAAAGACTGTCCAGTCACTATGATTATTAAAAAGCTAATAGAAAATGTATCATGTGGAAAAGGTCTTACACTCAGGCTATATTCAAAGTAACATCTGGTGCAGGAAACTCCAACATCAATCAATGAGATGATAAGATAAATTACAGACTTGTAATCCAGACTTCATTGTGTGAGTATAGAGGTAAATGGTATCAAACTTACTTGTGGTATTGAAACTGCTGAATACTTGCAGTTGTTGCGTTTCAGTGGTTGTGTGTTTCCCAGTCCAGGTTCAAACAGAAGTTAAACTAAATCTGGTAAACCCCTGAAGGAGGTTCCACCCTTTGAAATACAGTGAAAAATAAAGGTCATGGCACTGTTTGCAGTCTCCTGGTTTTCTGCATAAATTGTTCATGAAATGTGATCTGATCTTCACCAAAGTCACAAATCTCAACAAACACAATATTTCTAAGCTGATAAAACACAAACACTCATGATCTTTCATGTCTTAATTGAGCACGCTCATTAAGCATAGAGAGTGATGGTGGAAAAAAGGAATGGCAGCAGTGTTTGAACCAACAGAGACTACAGTAAGACAAAATTACATTGAATAACACCTCAAACTTCTTGTTAATGCTTTGATTTGAATAAACACAAGGAACCTGATGTAGGACCTAATGTAGGCGTGACTGCCAGACTGCCAGAGCAAAAGGAAACCATGTTCACTCCACCACTATGAGAGCAATAAATCATAGAAAAGGGCTGTGTTATAGATGTTATACTATATCAGTCTATAAACTGGACAAATAATGGTAAGATTATGTGAATCCCTCAGTGTCAAGATTTACTCTATATAACAAAGTAGATGATCACAAAAGTGTCTCAATTTCATATGTATTTAAATGTCTGTAAATTACTGTACTGCTACCACAGTTGTATCAGCTTAAAACTCACTGGGCACAGTGATACAGCACACTATTAACACAGAAACTGACTGAAATTATTTTGATCAAAGTGTAGATTATAACAAAAAATCTGAAACTCTAAAACAAATCAATATGCACAATACTGCATTTCTGAAGAATCTGCATTTTCATGACTCTTAACAGACATTTTTAATGGTGATGCACATTCTTTATTCATACATTATTCCCACATACACTCAGTGTCCACTTTATAAGGTACATCTGTACAATCTAATGCAATGCTATACAGCAGCTCTGCCATATATTCTACTTTTACAAGGTTATAACGCCTCAGCGTTTGTTGAAACTGTCAGAAAGGTGATAATTCTACTATAATACATGGCAGAGCTGCTGTACTGGATTTAACTTAATTGTACACATGTAACTAATAAAGTGGCCAGTTTATATTAACATTTTATGTACTTACAGTTACAAAGTGAAATTTTCTTCATGTTCATTTCAACACATCTCCCTATCTCCCCTCTGCCACATTGCTTTGCTCTCTGTTGTCATGAATATCATGAATGAAACGACACACACATATTTTATACACACAGGACACATATTTATACATATATATAGTTACAATTCACTTGGCTAATATGTGGATGAAGTAATTGTTTCCCATGATTATAGATCTAGTTCAGTCTTTCAATACCAATAAATTACTTAGTCTCTCAGGTTTTTGCAGAAAAGAGACATAAGGGTTCTAATGAATTCAGGTTGGACAACATGTGTGAAAAGTTAAATTCCATAGAGATTGATATAAAACAAAGTTGATTGCACAAAATAAAAAAGTGCTTTTTGTTAAGGATAGTACAAGCTTATGATAAAAGTTTCATAGTGCATTTATATAATTACAAAATACCTTTCAGATAATTTAGACTTATAGAATGAATGGTTTTTGGAGGCAGCATTCAGATGGAGAGGAAAAGTGGTCTCTTACTATCTCATGCTTTGGTATTAAGGAAACTGTATTCCACATTCACATTTGTGTCAATTAATTCTTCAAAAGCAGTAGCAACAACAACAACAACAACAGAGATGATCATAGTTTAAGTCATAACTCTTACACATCTCAACTTAAGGTCAGTCTTGAACATCCAGACTGGGATAAAAGGATTTAAGACAGAAAACAATGGTTTAACTGGTTTGGAGTTATAATGTTATCCTATATATCAAACATGTCAAATTATGCACTTCAAATTGTATTTCAAGATCATTTGAGAGCCCTGGAATTTCCTAATAATTAACTAGGAAGTCTAGGAAAAATCTGTGGAATTACAAGAGAGCACACATTTAATTTTATCCAGATCTGCTACCAGATTACACTTTTTATTACATGATATGTGAAAGAAGTTAATAGGAAATGATGGACCTGTATAGAATAAAGTGTTGTGTGTACTGTAGTTCATGTAATTACAGCAGTTGCATGATTTTGGATGACTTTCAATTTCACTTTCAGGAATACTTTGCCTCAGAGAATCTGAATCGTTTATTCTTTTTACAGACTGCAACTCAGAAAGCTCCCACTACTCCCCACTGTGACTAATCAATTGTATGCTGTGCAGAAACAATATACCATATGACCATATTCACAATCAACTTCTGACATTTTTAAGACAACAAGTCAATGCATAAATCTACAAAAGCACTGTACAAGTACCATTGTTTGCAAGGTGATCAATTTAATGCTAGTAAATTTAATTTGGTACTGTGATCCTGCTGATCATCAATCACTAACAGCAGCCACATCCGTATCTGGTTATGGCACAATACTTTATAAAGCAGGTACAGCACACATGTATATAGTGCTCACAACAAACATCTTACACTGTGAATTTTTAGTAAATAAAAAAAGAGCTATGCAAACAATGCCTTCACAAACAAACGTTTGCACACTTTTACTGTTTAAGAGTATCTTAAGTTGATTGAATAGCTAAATAATGATCTCAGATGGACTAATGTTGCTTTAAAAGCAGCAAAATGGGCTCATAAACATAGCAACTATCACACAGTGCTTAACATAGTGAGGAAACAAATATGCTTTATGATTAAGTGCTTTTAATCCCATGTATGCTAACTAGACTAATCTGCTTTGTCAACTTTCATGTGGATCTACATGTTTGCAGCCTGACATGCTTCAGTGTGATCTCCTCTCCTGTTTTGCACAGGGTCATAGGTCAAAGAAATCATGCAGTACTTCCCGCAGGGATGTGTGTCCTCCTCCGATGTAGAGAAAGAAGGGTTTTTTGATGCAAATGAAACCCACAAAGAGAAGGTAAACCAGGAGGGGATGAAGGAAGCATCCCATGTTATAATCCATTCAGTCTTTTTCATGCTGAAAGAGCTTTATTTTCCAATAATGTCCAATAATGTTTCTAACTCTCTATTTCTGCACTGCTTCTATTCAGACACTTTCTTTCTCTCTCACACACACTAGCGCCACCCTTTAGCTCATATTCACCCTCCACTCCCGCTTCTTACAGTATGCCTCAGAACTCTATCTTGCAGGCAGGAAAGGTTTCATCCTGCATGGCAACAGTGCTGTTGGATCCAAGGACAGTGATGCCCAGCTCCCTCTGCCTGTCCAGGGTCTGCTGGTACCACTCTTGCATCAACACAGACTCAAAGGTAGGGATCACCGTCACCTGGAGATAGAGAGAAAAGTTCATCACAATTAAGCACATTTAAATCTTTAATGTGAAATGGAAACTATCCCATTAGTTAGTACTGGTGGTTGTGGTGTGGAGTCTGTGACAAAGATGCTTTAATAACCTTGGTAAAGGACCTTGTGTGGCCTTATTAATACAAATCTGGCTTTGGACTTTAAACACCTGTAAAATGTTTAATCAATCATTTTAAGATCATGTTATTTCCCCATTTGTCCTGTATGATTATCTCCACATTAGCCCTGGTATACCCTTAAACTTAATCTATGCCATACAAGAGAAACAAACTGCAAATGATTGAGGTAGTGAATGCACACTCAGTCCATTGAAATAAATTAAAGGAATCCATTATTGTCTGTGTATTGATCTTTTTATGAGGTAACTTTGCAGTCACAACATTTGTGATTATTCATATCATTCATTAGTCCAGTGCCATATATGCAGAATAATTTCTGATTGGCTGAAAGATGTCCAGTAAATCATATCACACAGATTGAGGATCACAGTCTTGGCCATATAAATGACCAACAGATAAAATGTCAGGTGAAACTAAAGTTGAACAGACTGTCAAAGACAGTTAATTACACAATCAATTGCTACTTTTCTTTGGTACTTTCAGTATATTTTGATGCTAATACTTTTACTTTAGTAAAGTTTTGAATGTAGGGCTTTTTCTTGTAGCAAAGTATTTCTAGATTGCAATGATCGTTCTTTTACTTGAGAAGATTTGAATACATATTCAGTCATGGTGTTATACTAGCATGTGTGCATGAATCTAATTGTGTGTGACTGCATGCACCTGCATAGTGTCAGGCCAGGATATCTTTGCATCCAATAGAGCATCCAGTGTATGCCTTAGAAGTTCCTCCCGCTCCGGACTGTTGCCACTGATGATGTAGCAGGAGGAGCGAACACACCTGAAGAAGTCTGCGCTGACAGTTGGAGAGGAGACTCCAGAGGGGATATAGGCCAGATCCACATAGAAACTGATTTCATCAGCAGAGGTAGACTTAGAGCCTGTGACAGAAGGGAGAGGGGAAAACTACTGCATGAAAGTGACACCAAGGCCCCAAAAAATCAGTACTTAGTCTATGTGAGTACAAAAAAAGAAGAAGAAACATCTATACCTGTGTTAGGTGAGGATTTTGCTGGTGCTGAGCGAGTGTTGGAGGAAGGTGTACGTGCAGAAGAGACATTCCTTTTTGTGACTCCACTTTGGCTCTCTGTCCTGCTTTTCCCTGAGCCTGATCTTTGGGAGCATTCAGCAACCTGGTAACATATACAATTGCAAAATTCAATATTAGCTTTCTCCCAAGCTAAAGACTGACACAGGATTTTATACATGACTACATTATTCATATTCATCATAACTCAAAATTAATTATCATCAAAGTTTGTATTAAAGACATAGAGTTGCTCAAAATGTCACCAAATATAACTCCTCATTTAAATTATTGGGAGAGCAAAAATCATAATTGAATATTTCAGCCTTCTACCTCACTTATCATATTTGCACTATAATCAGATTTTACTTTTTTAACAACAAAAATAACAGTTTAAGGAAAAACATTATGTGCTGTTGGCCTGGACCTGTTTAAAAACAGTTATACATCAAATTGTTAATTATGTTGTAATGTCATATGAGTTATTATCATTTTAGTAGCTTCCCATTTGATTATAAACCATAAACTAAACCATAACCCTGAATATCAGTATCCCACTCAATGTCAATTTGAGGTCAAACCCAGCATCCAGTTTGCTTAATTTAGCACAAAGACTGGAAACATAGAAACAACTTGTCTGGGTTTGTCTGAAGATAACTAATCAACACTTTGTATCTTGTGTATTTGTTTGGTAAAAAAGTGTAAAAACAATAATTTTTCATTTTATAGAGAGCTGTATTCAGGACTAATTCTTGGCTGGGAACCTTTAACAAAAAGGAAAGTGGTAAAAATGTTCTTATCTAACTGTAACCCAAAAATGCATTCATGTATTTCCCACAATGCCAAACTCTTCCCGTTAATAGTTTAAATGTTTGACTGCCCACTTGACAAAAACTAAATGTATCTCTATGATTCCCCAGAAATAATAGAGATGTATGAGGAATGTAAATTTATTTTCAATTGCAACCACAGCAAACTAATCATCCAACAAATTTAGCCTAAATACATGAGTTCACACACTATATGAACACAAACATCCTTTTCTTCTATGCTAATAAGACAAACTCACCCCTGGTGTTTTTTTCACTCGCATGCTGCTGGCTTTTGCTCTCTTCCCATGAGCATCAGAGTCAGACTGTGGAACAGGCATGGTGGCGTCAGGATGTGGGGGCAGTGGTGGACTGTCCCTGAGAGGAGCTGGAAGAGGGTCCGGGGGCAGAGCCTGACTAGTGTGGAGGTCATGCGGGGAGTTAGTCGGCTCACTACAAGATTCCTCCTCATCTGAGTCCAGAGCCCCATCTGCTGTGGTGGAAGGGCAGTCCTCCGTACAGACGGGGGCATTTGATTCACTGGGTGATGTGTCTTTGGGGTTGTTATTGTTGTTGCCATGATGATGTGCGGCAAATATGCCTCTGAAGTTCTCGCTGGCACCTGAGCTGGAGTCAGGCGGTTTGAAATGCTTGAACTCACAAGGAGAAACCAGACAAAGATCCACATCATGAGGTGACGCCTCCAATTGAAGTGTGTTAGGAGCTGGAGATCTCCCCATCTCTGAACCATGACCTAAAGATCTTGGAGGCTTCTTCGTTGGTAAAGACATCCCCACAAAATGGCATCCATTTGAGTGGGACTGAGGAGCACTGTCATCCCCCTCTCTCTGGCTCACAATGGCGGGTCCCTGCTCAAAAGACATGGACAGAGATTCGTCTACTTCTGTGGACTGAGGCGAGCTCACCTCTGCTGGCATTGAGTGTGTAGTGGTGGTGGTGGTGGTGGCCACAGAGGGAGAAGGGTCTGAAGATCCATCTTTTAGTGTCCCCAAAGAAAGGAAACTCAGATGCTTTTCTCTGGGGTTTGTGTGGCTTTCTGGAGTGGTTTTGGACTGGAATTGTTGCCCCTCACTTTGCTTAGATGATCCATTCGACTCTTTGACGTCGGTGGATTCTAAGTTACTCATTTGGGCCTGTAACCTGCTAAGAGTGGCTCTGTTACACCACACGTCGTCTGGGGACAGACAGTAAGGAGTGTGGCCGGCACTGTTGGGTCGTGAGTCAGGGGAGGCCGGCTCTACGGTCTCCTCATCAGGGCTGACAGGGGCCTGATTTTCTGGAGACGATCGCGAGGAAGGGCTGTATCTCAAAGCACCATCCAGTAGAGTGTATTCAGTCGGGGTTAAGTCTAGCTGAACTGTGCAGTCATTCTTTGGCACCTTGTTTAAGGGAGATGGAAATCCCACAACTTTAGCTGGTTTGGTAGCATTTCCAGGCGTTTCTACAGTTCCTTTCTGCAAGTCTGCATCAGTATTGCCTCCAGTCCCAGCCTTATGTTGCACTTCATTATCACCCCTCTCTCTTCCTATTATCTCAGTGACACCTGCTGCTTCTTCCCCCAATGTATCAGCAGCTTCATTATTTGTCTCCTTTTCATTTCCTGACTCACTGCTTTTCTGGTTTCCTTTATCTGCTGTTTCCACCTGCGCCTCTTCTTGTTCAGTTTCCTCCCGGAGCCTGAGAAAATCAGCTGTCATATCCTCAGGGGTAGACATTTTAGAGCCACAGGGGTTCTCTCCAGGCTTCTCCAGCTTTTGATTCCGCTGCTCTGTTGCAGGGCACCGTGGCTCTGGGATTTCTAACACGACACCAGCACCAGGTTTTGTTGAGTTGTTATTTGGCTTTTCAGCGTTTACGTTTGTCTTCTTGCCATCATTTATCTCTTTTCCTGATGACTTTCTTGTTTTGTTTGTCCCTGTTTTAGAGTCATTTTTTGCTTCCTTTTTGAGCTTAGTTTTATTTTCATTCTTTGGTTTGGAAGGGAGACCATCCTTTTTCACCTGATAATTCTTCATACTGCCATTCTCCTCTTTATTCTTCTCCTCTTTTTTCCCATCCTTCCCTCCTCCTTTCTTTGAAGTATTCTTCTCTGATGCTGCAACTTTTTGCTTTATACCTACCTCTTTGATTTTGGTTTTATCTGTATCTTTTGCACCCATTCCATTTAATACTTTTCCTTTTTCCTTCACTGATACATCCTTACCCTCTTCTCTAACCCCTCTTTCTTTCACATGTTTAGGTGTTGTTTCCTTCCCTTGTGACCTGCTACTTTCCTGACTTTCTGTCCTCTTCGTCTTTCTGTCTTCTCCCAACCTCTCCAGGTCTCCAGTGGTCACTGTAGGTTTCAGGAGGAAGGACAGGCCCTTCATCTTCTCTAGCCCATGGAGAAGCTTCGTCTGTGGGGTAACACCAGGAAATAACACCCTGACCACCTTTTCCTGAGGGCAAGCTGGGTGCCACACAAGCAAGGCACACACCGAGGCCAGGGCAGTGAGAGGAAGAGTTTGGGATTTGGATGCTGATGAGACTGCATCAGGCCAGTTTTGCATGAGTGTCTGGTACTCCTGGCTGTTTTTTCCGGGACTGATGATGTATAAATCCAGCTGTCCCACTCCCATCTTCTGGAATAGGGTTAGTGGCTCAATGGGGACTCCTTGTGGTCGAAATATTGGTTGTGGTCTGATGTCTAACTTCTTTAATAACTGTAGTGTTAGAGCTGCTTGGTGTGTACTCCTCAGGATGTTATCCACACCTGATAGGAGAATAATGACAGCTTTACTTAGTCACTTGCATTGCCTTCACCATAAACTAGTAAATTTACAAAGCATCTTTTAACTCTGGGAAATGCAAACACAGAGAAAAGGAAGGGCTTCTAAACTGTTTTGTATTTGATTCACAAGATGGATCTTTGCCCATAGTCCTTTTAGTTATATCTTATTCACTGTGTCACTCACAAGGCTGTTGTTCCAGTTGCAGCCTGTTAGGCGCATTGAAGAACACGACTCCAAGCTCTGGGGAGATGAGCCTCTTAGATAAGTCATCTGTTTAAATAAAAAAATATATAAAGACACAGAAAAAAACACAAACAGTGAGAAAATGTAACCTGAAACAGATAAAGACAGAGACATGTCAACATCTAATTTTCCTGAAGGAACATCATTAATATCATCTTTGTTTCTTACCTTTGACACCAGAGCTCAACCCTTGCTCTGCCACCTTCCTCT
The DNA here is from genome assembly GCA_032362345.1 of Sandelia bainsii. Lineage (NCBI taxonomy): Eukaryota > Metazoa > Chordata > Actinopteri > Anabantiformes > Anabantidae > Sandelia > Sandelia bainsii. The sequence goes on from JAUMHL010000015.1 coordinate 7,699,722, forward strand.
CCAGGAAGGCGTTGACACCTGTCAGGTTCTCTGTCCCAATGTGCGTCAACAGAACAGCATCAACACGATCAAGGTGGCGGACCAGCCTCCAAAAACAGGCCTGAGAGTCAGAGCCACCGTCCAACAGGATTGTGAACCCATTAACTGCAAAGAAGGCACAGTCACCACGGCCGGCAGGGAACACGTAGCAGCAGGGACGGGACAGCTTGAGGAAACCGACAGTGGTAGGAGGAGGCAGGAGGTCAAAGGGGGATGGTGGGCAAAGGGTACCAGAGATGAGGGAGGTGAATTCCCCCAGGGCCTCCATGGCAGGCAGCACCTCTGGGGGATTGATGTGGAGTGTCCAAGGACCCCACAGAGGCTGGTTTCCCAAGAGTGTCTTCCTCCACTGGCCGATGTTGGGACAGCTGAGGGTCAGACTTAGCTTGGAGGAGGCAAAGCTCTCTTGATATATGAACTAAAGACAGAGACAGCATTCAATAGACATACATTCAAATGTTTTATTTCTTTTACAGTACTGTGTGTTTTGAAACACTTCAGAAAAGAGGCCAATTAATACATTAATAGCTATATTAGCTGGGTCAGTATTATCTGTGGATATTAGATATACTCTTATTGGAATATTCTGTTATGTGTTCCACCAAACAAAAACGCTTGAGGGAATTTAGAAAGACTCTCCTCAGCTGATATAATGTATATAATGTAACATTATATAACTTATAATTTATTATATTCTAAACTATAGAAGTCAGGAAGGGATATTTTGTTACCTGCTCTGTTAGTATTTGTTTCAGCTGGTGTGGTGAGAATAGTCCTTTGTGAAACAGCAGGTCTCCACTTTCCTCCACACTCTGACCAGCCAAGATCAACAACTTATGAGCCGATTCCCTTGAGAGGAGGGCAGACACCTGTCCCGGCAAGAGAGATGGTAAGATTTGTTTTCTAAAAGCAACTATTTTCTGGTATCAGCTTCTTAAATGTGAGTAATTTCTCTGGCATTTCTCTGTTTAATACCACAGTAAACTCAATACCTTTGGGATTTATGTTTTATGACTAAAACTATTTGAGACTACTATACGAGACTAGTATTTTATTATTTGGAACAAATTTGAGAAGAATGAGAGATGATGAAAAACATATGAAAACATCTAAAAATATTTCAGTACATGTATTTGAAAATCATGATAGACTATCACATTCACATTTGACCTTTCTTACATGCAAACAAAACAATTCTCCTTACTTTGTTTCAGGTCTCATTTGGGAAAATAAACTATAATTTTATTAATTTGGATTATTAAAATGTGATTAGAAATAGTGAAAATCAGAGTAGTTGCATCATAACTTCACATTTAACTTGGTGAGCTTGTTGTATCGCTGAAGGATTTATCGCCTCACCTCTGCATGAGCCTGTTCCTGAGATGGATTGATCAACACCTGAGTGTCCAGCACTCTGGTACTGTGACGCAGACACTTATGCCCTGAGGAGGCAGAGAGAAAAACAAAAGATATAAAGAGAAGGACAAATAGGCAGACAGCCGAGGGGGAAGCAAACAAGATAGTCACAGCTGAGGGAGTTAGGAGTCAAGCCGAACGTATCTGAGCAGTGAGCGAGAGGCCAGAAGCAAATAGGAGGCGACCCAAAGAAGCCAAAGAGAAAATGAAGTGAGATAAGTGGGCGGCTGATTGACTCGCTGAATGTAAAAAGAGAAAGGCGGAAGAGTAGAACAGCTGAGTCAGAGCCACTGTCTGAGGATGAAATGCCAAGTTTACTCAATCTACAGTGAAATCCAGTCTGAGGGGAACTGGCTGAATGTCTGAGGCTACAGAGGCGAACACAGCCAACTTGTAAATAATGACCCAGATATGAACAAAGTTTCTTTGTCTTTATTTCAAGTAGGTTTTTCACATTTCTGAGCGTCACATTTCCAGTTATGGCCCCATTATAATGTGACATGCTGTTTATTTATAATGTGCAAAATTTTTGTTATTCAAAATTTAAAGAGAACACTTTGACATTAATTCTTTTCCTTGCCAAGATCTGAGCGAAAACATCAATACCATTTCCATGTGTGTACACTAAACATGAAGCTACAGTCAGCTGGTTAGCTTAGTTTAGCATAAAGCCTGTAAATAGTCAATCCACTCATTGGCATCTCTAAAGCTCACTTGTTAACATGTAATATCTTGTTTGTTTAATCTGTATAAAAGCTTAAATGCTACTCAATTAATTCTGACTCACTGACGAGTCTTTATGCTAAGCTAAGCTACCAAGACACTTGCTTCAGCTATTTATCTTCCTCTCAGCAAAAACCAAAATGTTTTATTTATCACATCTCTTAAATGTCTTAATCTCAGCTTTCATTTTTTGCTAAATGTCAAATCCCTCCTTATAGCAAAACCTTGAGACCTAAATTAACATGCATCTTATCAAAACATGATTCTTAAGTATCTACATTAGTATTTACCACAGACTATTTTGCTATTTTGTCCTCAATAGTAAGGGAAATGTCTGTTCTTGTGTGGTTTCATCACCTTCCTGCACAGCTCAGCTGTAGCATGACTGTCTGACTCTGATGTTTGTCTGCCCGTTTACCATTTTCTCCAGTTGTCCTAGGCTCTGCATATTAAAAGACTGTAACACAGAGAGAGAGGGGTGGCACAGCTTGGCTGCAGGTCTCTATTGTTTTCTATCCAATGGGCCCACCCTTGTTTAACAATCACCCAACTGCTCCTCCACTTTCCTTCCTTCCTTCCTCATTGACCCCAGACACGCTGAGCTGGCGGGTTACCATGGAGACAGGAATTTCTCTAGAGTCAAAGAGTTTGGGCATGAAGGATTAATCAAATTAAGGCTTATACATACCAGTTCCCTTGAAAGATGCTGTGTGATGGGATAGGAATTCTTGGAAATAGATGTTGAGGTTACAGGATTTCAAGTCGATGTCCCATGACTGTATACCTGAAAAAACGCAAGAGACGTTTGATCACATGGTGCAAATCAAAGTATATATTGAAGCATGTAGTATAGCACAAACAAACTGAAGCATGATGCAGGATAAAAACATTAAAGTCCCCACATCATGATGACAACAAAGACTCCTCTGTTTCATAATAGATTTTGTAATTTTGTTAACTGTCTGCTAACCTTGTGAACCTTGTGAACCTAATATCAAGATTCATAGATATGCTGGACACACTGAAATACCTGGTTCCTATCTATTTAAGCATTTATCAACATGACTTCTAGAAACGTAATCTTGTTATCAGTGTTTTACCATTTTAATGTCACACCTTTAGATGAGTGATCGAAAATATCTTATTTTGTATAAATGAGTTAAAAAATGTTTTTTTCTACATGAATGTACAGAAAGTCTCAAAAGGATTCATTATTAATTTATAAATATGTTTTAGACTTTAAATAAATACACCTTTCAAAAACCCTGAAATACCTTAAAAATTACCTTAAAATACACTGTCAAGAGGCTGAAAGCTTTTATTAGTTCATGAAAAGTATATGAATATTTGGTGGAATGTGGTTTTCACAAGATTGTGACAACATGTTGATTGGCCAGTGATAATCTCTCTGTCTCTATTTCTCACTCTCTGTTTCTATTCTTGTGTTTCGGTTTCAGTCCCACTATCTGCAGCTCTTTTACATAAATTATGCACTCAAATGTTCCTTCCCTTTACTGTGCATAATTATACTCGCACAGCAAAACACAGATAGATGTATGATAAATCAGCCTTGTCTCAGTATCCAAGTTACTGCTGTACTTAAACACACACACACACGTTAATGACACATTGTCTACAAGTGACTATGTGTTGTCGCCCTGGAACATTTCTTAGAATGCTTCAACTTATGTAACGATAAGCGGATGCGAAAGACAAACCACTTGCACTAGAGTGTTTTAATTATAATATATCCACAGGGATGAGGTGATGCTGATGGTGGATCATCGCCAGTTGACGCATCCTGAGTCAGCGGGGTGATAAAATTACATAAACACCGCAATGGGGTCTGTGCAGCATCATCGAGGATCATTAGGCGACGAGAACTTGCAGGAATCTGAATTTCATGAGAATATAGAGCAAAGCAAAATGGCATACAGTAGCTGTAAGGAGCGAGCTGAAAGAAACGTACCTCGTTCAATTTCCCTGCTGATGTGTCCAGTCTGTCTGAAGTGAGCGGTCCGTCCTATAATGATGAGCAGGGAGTATTTGTGGGGGCAGAAGTCGGTGTTTGCGGTTGCAGCGCGCCTCGGCTCCTCCTGGACCTCCCTCTCCAACAACCGGCTGGACGCCATGTTGGAAACTTGCACTTGGATGTGATGTCATCGAAAAAGCCTGACAGCGCCTTTTATTGCAGAGAGATGACAGCTGGTGTGCTGGAATGCCGCCATGCATTAGTGAAAGTGTAGGAAGAGCTGAATTATTGATTACACGTGGAAAAGGGATTCAGTGTAATTTTCGTTATTGTTGTCCGACTAGCCATTATAATCAACAGCATATTACCAACAAGTGATGCTTATGGAAAAGTCAAAAATCAAGCTGCTGATCAAGTAATGCAGAAAATCACCTCATTTTATGCAATACTTTACACACAGAGAGAGACACAAGACCCTTGAATTCAAACTTTAATTTATTGACCTTATACAAATGATTTCAGAAACTAAAGACCATAAACAAGAAATAAAAAAACAAGCATTTATCACAAAAACTGAATTAAAAAATCCCACAGTTATCACAAAAAACTGCATGCCACAATAATCCCACACAAATAACTTCCCTCTTTCTCACAGTCATAAACTGACAAAACAAAAACAAAGATAGACATACACAGCATTAAACCTTTTCAAAACATATTCCAACATATTCCTGTTCCTGTAAAGAAATAAAACATCCTTTATTAATCACATGCTACACAGCATTTTTATTATATCACAAAGAGAATGACAACAGTAACACCTCCCTGTCATATCTTACATTAAGGAGGGGACATATTTTTCACTCCAGACCCCTGAACTCTCTACTGCCATTTCTCACACCTTGTTTCAAAATATTTTTTTCTTCATTCACAAACATTTGAGTACATAAAAGTTACACGAAGTTCCCCGGGGACAGCTGCACAATGTGCCGATACGCGCGCCTTTACGCACGGCGCATGGTTCCCCTGCGTCACACTGGAAAGATAAGAGCAAAGTTAATGCGGATACAAGTTGCAGACAAGAAATTGAATCTACAAAATTATACTTACTAAAATAATCTTACGCCAAAACAAGAAAAAAGAGGCGAATTTTAAACTTGAAAAGAAAACATTTGCTTTCGCCGAAAATATAATTAATATTTTTAAATAAGTTTTACAACTGGTACAACTTTGGTGTACATACCGAAGGCAACCAGCCAAGCTTTTTCTCTAAGGGCATCTCTTTGTTTCTCAGCTTCTCCAGGACTTCTTGTAACGCGTCAATCTGCATTTAAAGACGAAGAGTGTCTATATTAGGTGGAGATTTGGAGGGGGTACATTTTTTTTTAAATCTATACTGTGCTACTGTATAAAATATAAAATGTATACAACTGACACTTTCTACAACAATGCAAATATTATATACAAGTATAGTAAAAACAGACATATTTCAAACCCATGAGACCCATACATCTCTCACCAGTTCTTTCTCCTGTTGGGTTTTCAGAGGGAAATCCAACGAGCGCGTCTCCAGTGAGGAGTCCTCGGCGCGAGCGAGCCACAGGTAAGCGCAGGAGCAGGTGACCGCGAGGAGAAGAGTCCGGGCGCTGACCATGGTGCTGAAACCCAAACAGGAGACGTCCTTCTCTTCAGCAGGGTGATGTGTGGAGGCTTTGGAGTTCTCCTGTGCAGAGAACCTCCTCTTTATAACTGCTTTACAGCTGCTGTTGACATCAGCCAGCCTCTGAAATATTCATGGAAACTTTGACCTGGTTGACACTGCTCAGCACCTTTGTATCTTTAGCAGATAGGGACTTGAAAGACATCCTATGAAATCAAGGATGGTGTTTTGTAAAACATATTTGACAAAATGATGTAGAGGTTGGACATAAATCAAATTTCTTTCCATGGTATTTTTTATCACAACCTTCCAATCTATTTAGGTTGTGCTATGGATGAAAATGTTATCTGTTGTATTTAATGTGTGGCCTATTGTGTGTACATCACTCACTGATGAGTCATTGTGTCAGAATAGCTTTAAGAAATCACCTTAAACAATATGTAAAAGCATCACTGAATAAAACAGTGACTCTAAATCTGAAACAGTCAAATCTAAAACTAGAATAACTTCTGTAAACACAGACTTTTTCTCTTCTGTGTTTTTCTGCTAATCTATTCTGCCCATGTTCTCATGCTGCCTCTGTTTAATAAAGCTGAGATCAGGCCTCAGGTTAACCCACCCTGACATCAATCTGTGATCAAGATCCAATTTCCTTTTGATGGATTAACCTTAACCAGCCCCTAAAGCAATGTACCTACGTGTGTGTTTGCACACCAAACCTGTCAGAGACCCCACATTACTGTCAATATGTGTTACCGCTGAGGGACACTTCCTCCACCATGACTGTACTGTCCTGAATAAGACATAACAATGAGGACCAATAACTCATTCAGGTTGAATAATGGAAAGAAATTTCAACATCTTTTTTGAAATCTTTAACATGATGTTTATGTGTGTGTATGTGCAAAAGTAACATATTTACACTTGCAGATATATGAATATTCTGAAAATTGTGTGTGGTTGCCTAATTTTCAGCGCATTACATCACTCTTTCATCACAAATACATAAGGACCTAATTAATTTTGTCACCTGGAAGTGTAACAGTGACATACAGATTGAGTGAGGAAGAAGGAGCTATTTCACTATAAGTATAAAAATGATCTCCATTCAGTGTAAGATGTCTAGTAAACTTACTGTTTGTAATGGGAAATTTTAAATTGTAGCATAATGTGTGCAGTTTAAATAGTTCAGGAAGTGACAACATTTAACAAACGTAACATTGAGGGGTGTGTGGCATGCATAAAGATTATAAAAACATTATTCATATGCTAAGTTGAAAATGCTGGTTTAAATGCATTTTCACTGTGATGACTCCAATACTCAATGCTGCAAATTCTCAGATGGTATCCAGCTTGTTTACTTATTTCTACACCCACTTTGCAGTTTTCCAGTATGGACTGCCTGCACTATGTGTGGTAAAATTTCATAACATGATCATTTGGGTTCTCACAGCTTAGAGTACTGTACATTTATGGCTCAGCTAAAGCAGTTCTGTTTGGAAGAAGGTTCCAGACTTCCTCCTGGATGTTGTGCAGGTCTAATCCAGAGCTACAGAAAGCACTTGCTTGCAGTTATTGTTTGTTTTACTTACTGTTTTACACTGTTTTACTTACTTTTTCCACCATCATTTTGTGCGTTTAATGGGTGTGTTCAATAAACACACGAAAGATTGTGATTGTTTGAGTTTTATCAACTTATAAAATATTGTGTTTGTTGATATTGGTGAATATCAGGTCACATTTCATGACAAATTCATGCAAAAAAAACAGGAAATAAAATAGTTTACTTACTTTTTATTTCAACTGTATTTTAAGTCAAATTAAGCAAGGTACAGTGTGTGCTACCTTTTATTCTGTATTTCAATTACAACTTTCATCAATATACATTATCACTTTTGTTTATTTGCATAATAACGCAAATTAATAAATAAAGCATTTGTTCATTAACACATCAATGCTCTAATGATGTTCTTCCTTACAAAATATTTACTTTTAACTTCATTTAATTGCCTTTTATAGTGCATTTTTCAAGACTGTGTTTTTTTCACCTTTCATATATGTTTCTCTTACTCGTTCAAGAAAATATCATAAAAAAGGCTACTGTTTTGTTGTTGGTGGCGGTGGTATTTATTTGTTCCGCAGGAGGCAGCAGCACAATTGGAAACACGGAAGCTAAAGAGTGAAGAACCGGAAGTTTACAGTGCAGCTATGACTAATCATATGCTAGCATAGAAACACTCAGTTTATTCCTCAAGCGCTTCTTCGGGTTTACAGCAAAAGCAACAATGTCAGAAAGAAAAGTATTAAATGTAAGTACATGTCTATTAATTTTTTGTATTTTTTAGCTAAGCTTAAAATAGTTATAGTAGCGTATGGGTTGTGTTAGAAACCAAGCAGGCAACGTTAGCTTTGAAGCTAACTGGTTCGTCTAAAGTAGTTATGTGTATTATGTGTTATTTGCGATTATCTTTCTGTAGAAATGAACACCCATTTTTTTCTACTACTACTACTACTACTACATTCGTTACTGTAAAGTTTCATTACTACTATAGGCTCTTCAGTAAGTCATATTTGTGCTTCCACAGAAATACTACCCTCCGGATTTTGATCCGTCCAAAATCCCAAAGCTCAAACTGCCCAAAGATCGGCAGTATGTGGTCCGATTGATGGCTCCATTCAATATGAGGTATGTGAGTTTCATTCCTGTGCCATTGTTCATCGTTGTTCATTCAACATCCATGTAACCCATATTACAGTAATAACGCTACCCTTCTTAATTTGCTTTTGTGACCACATAACTCACACTGCCGGTGTAGCAGAGGATATAGTTTCATCAGAGGGTTTAATGAGCTCTTTGCAATGCACAACATAAACATCCTAAGTGTAAGGATGTAGTATACAATATAATATTATCTTTAATGGAGGAGGTCTGTGCACCCATGAAGGATCTTCATCCTCTGAGAAACGATGTGTTAGAGAAGAAGATGAGCGGGTTAAGGCTAAAATTCAACTGTGAACATTCAGATATTTGGTTGTTGAAAGAACTGTGACCAGTGGAGTGAGTGTACTATTGGAGAACTACTGTATGTAGTGGGGACACTCTTTCTGAAAAACTGGGCATGTGAAATTGGCCATGTGTCGTGCTGATTCAACATACTTGCTAAAATCTGGATGTGGCTTTAAGAACTCATTAGAGTGAAGTGAGATAGCTTGTTATGCTTGTTTTGACAATTCTTTATATAGTGTCTGTGTGTTGAATATAAGATGAAAGCTCAGAATTTCAGCAAGCTCAATGGGATAAGCATCAGACTGGGATGCAGAAGGTGGCAGGATCGAATCCCAGCCCAGTGTCCTTGAGCAAGACACTCCTTGTAAGTCGTTTGGATAAAAGCGTCTGCCAAGCAAAGTAAAGTGAAGTACTTATGGCAATATAGTGTATCTTAGTGACAAAGACTGTCTGGTTCTCTGGAAAATAGTTATGTGAATGTGTTGTCATCTGTATTGTCTCTCTGGTGATTTGCAGGTGTAAAACGTGTGGTGAGTACATCTACAAGGGGAAGAAGTTCAATGCACGCAAAGAGACTGTTCAGAACGAGCTGTACATGGGCCTCCCCATTTTCCGCTTCTACATCAAATGTACTCGGTGTCTAGCTGAGATTACATTTAAGGTGAGACTATTTAATGGTCTATTTAAACATGCATAAAATGGCATGCATAAAATATTTCTCACACTCATCTCTCGTGCTGTAACTACAGACTGACCCAGAGAACACAGACTATGCAATGGAGCACGGTGCAACTCGAAACTTCCAGGCAGAGAAACTGATTGAGGAGGAGGAGAAGAGAATCCAGCAGGAAAGAGAAGACGAGGAACTGAACAACCCCATGAAGGTCAGTGTGTAAATATAAGTTTGTGCTATGTTACTAAACTGGAACCAGGCATTGAGAATTTACAGTTAACTGGTTTCCCAATCCTCTATCAGGTGTTGGAAAACCGCACAAAGGATTCCAAGATGGAGATGGAGGTTTTAGAGAATCTCCAGGAGCTGAAGGAGTTGAACCAGAGACAGGCTCAGGTGGACTACGAGTCAATGATCGACAAGTACAGAGAGATGGAGAGGAGAGAGAGGGAAAGGGAACAAGAAGAGGATGAGCGAGAGACAAAGTTAGTGTTCAAATAATATGTTCTCACTGACTGATCTGGGACTCAGATAATCTCTCCTTGTGTCTTTATAAGTTTAATTGTGTGTATTATTCCTAAACTCTGAGTAATTGTCATTAAACAGCTAATTAGAACTGAATGCACTGTTTGTTTCACAGAGAGATGTTGGAGCGTGTCCTTGTAAAAAGACTTAGAGACTCTGACTCTGATTCAGAGAAAGAAGAGGAGAACAGCAGCTGCCAGTCGAAGACGTCCAGCACAGACAAACCAACTGACATTCTCACAACTGACAAAACCACAGAGACACAGGTACTGACCTCTCACATATGACCAGCATTTCTCACGGTTTGCTTGACCTTAGTCAAAGTCAGTTGTTTACTTCAATTGGTGTATTCCTTTATCAAACATTAATAGTTGTTAAGAGGTCTCAAACAAGACTGAAAAAATAAATAAATAAATATAATAATTGCGATTTTTTTTTATTAACACTGAATCAAACAGCTAATTGCAGTGTGAAAGGTGTTGGTCTTTGTGACACGTCTGCAGCTCTATGAATCTTTAGCATCTTTTAGCTCGTCATTTTGTTTTATGATTCATAAATCTACAGTTTTGCCACACTGTCACTGCTCTCATTATCCTTGTTCTCAAACCCAGCTGGTCAAATAAACCCACTGTATGCCTTTTTCCAACAATAAACAAAGAGATAGACATATAGCGTTTTTACACCACATGCCCCTTCCATCCATCCATCCAGCCGTATGACCACCCAAGATATTGACAATTCATGTGAAAGCAATATCTAAGGAACACTCTGAGGTAGTTCCTTCAAATTATGGCAGACCTGTCAACTAGGACTTGATGATGATCTGATTAGATTTTGGTCGCCAGAGGTCAAGGTTGTAGTGACCTCACCTTCATCAAATCCTTGTGAACTGATATGTCAGGAACGCGTTGAGAGTTTCTTCAAATTTACCACAACTGTCCACTTGGACTCCGTGATGTCTGTTTAGATTTTGGTAGCCAAATGTCAAGTTCACAGTCGTCTCATGTTCATCCAGTTCATTTTGTGAATGTGATGTCACGGGAATGCCATGAAGGAATTTCCTCAAATTTGGCACAAATTGTCACTTAGGGTCAAGGATGAACTGATTTGGCTTTGGTGGTCAACCGTCACAGTGACCTCATGTATGTCCCATTCTCGTCAATGCTATATCTCAGAAATGCCTGGAAGGAATTTCGTCTGGCACAAACATCCACTTGGACTCACTAGAATATGAGTCTGGACAGACATGCGTCTAAACTACAACTGGTTAGCGTAAGCATACAACTGCAATGTGGTAATTCTAGTTTAATTAAAAATTTTATTCAAAGTGTATAAAGTAGAATAATGAAAGTTGCAGATACCTACTATGGGTGTGATGAGGTAAAGGGTTAAATTTATTTACCAAAACAATGGTGTGAGCAGGGAATGATAGATTCTCATACTGTGTTTCCATAGGTAGCCACAGCTGGAGGAGTCAAAAGAGCCAAGGTGGAGAGCTGGGAGAGGAGTGTGGGGACGCTGGGTGGTGGAAAGGCACTAGGGTCCCTGGTGGTACGAAAGAAACCATCAGCAGTCAACAATCCTGGTCCAGTGGCTGCTGCTGCTCCAGCTTCACAAACTGGTAATACATCATTATATGTTTAAGTCCAGTTGCCACTGAATAACCTTTTTTGGGATAACCATGGCCTGGATGACTGAGAACCTTCACAGACATCATTATATTTTACAGTTTGACTTCATCAGTACTAATAAGGACCAGATTTGTTTGTAATGAGACATTTGTTTAATTGTTTTAGTTATTACCCACTTAACATGTGTCCCTGATGTTCCCACAAGTACAAATGTGATTTTTATATACAGTTTTTTATGTGTGTACATTTTGGATTTTGGAAAACTCTTTTGTTGCTTGTTCACAGCCTGAATCATAATTGTTTGCATTTGATTTGAAAGACGCAGTCATCGTGTATGTTGTGTTACAGATTCAAAGGCTTCGACAGCTGACTCACATGCTTCAAAGCCCGTGACCACACAAAATGGCTCATCATCTCTCAGCCTTTTGGGGGCATATTCAGACAGTGACAGCAATGACAGCGCATGAAAAGAAGATGACTTCAGTGACTTACACACAGTTGATTGAATGATGCAGAAAGGAATATAATATACATTCTTATAATGCTGTACATAAATCAGAAGCAACTGCAAACCAGTTTGTGGCTCTGTCTATAAAGAGGCGACTGATAGTAAGTCAGTATATTGGTGGGTGCTCATCAGCAGGAACTGTATTGTCTGTTAAATCCAGTGCAACATCATTAGATCCACTGAAGATTGACCTGAGAATTTAACCCCAATTTTCCCAGTAAAAATATTTGATGTATATTTTGGTGTTTATTAAAATCTGTTTCACTTTTTGTCCCTGGCATGTTTTAACACTTTGAAATCTTTAACATTTTTCTCACTTTACTAAATAGTATAGTTCCTAATTTAAAAATATTTGAATGCTCACAAGAGTGGAAGTAAATATAACTAATGGCAAAAGAGTTATTTTATTATTTTAATAATACTAATGTGTGTGATTTCATACTGTAAATCCTGGGAACACTGTGCTTTTTATGTGATAATGTTTGCTTTAAATATACAGGAACTTTTGTAATATTCAAAGCAAGTCCGATCAATTTTATTTTTATAGCCCAATATCACAAATTTTATTAATATTTACATCAACTCTATGCCCTCTTTTCAAAGTGATTTCCTGAATGAGACCTACTGATCTTTATCCTTAACCCTGGTTTTGTTTAAATAACTGAAAATATATGAATGTGTTGAGTGTCTGTGGTGATATTTAACAGCAATATGACAACAGCTATTGATCATAAACAGATCTGGTTAAGATAATATAATATACCGTGCCATTGTCCACATTACTGGGACCGCGTCTGTGAAACAAAAGGACTGCAGCCCGTGGTTCTGGCTGCACTCATACTGCTTACAATATGTGATGCATTTTGTCGACAGACCAAAAATATCTTGGCACTCCCCTTTAAGGCAGCCCCCGGTGCCAGTGAGCGAGTGTTGTGTCGGGGACCGTCTCCTCCACGGTCTGGTCTGGTGCAGCTAACGGATTTCGCGGAGGACAATGTTTTATTTTTAAGTCTGGATAGAGTGTAAAAGCACACGCTGAATGGTAACCAGGAGGATATAACAGGACCGAGGAGCCGTCAGTGCAAAGAAAGAGGGTGAGCTCGAAGTAACGTTAGCATGTAACAGTTGAGACGGTTCGACGTTACGTTAGCTAACTTAGCTTTTTTACATTCACAAACTTATAGTACTTCAACTTTATAAAAAAATATATATAATGGCAAGATTAGCCGTTTATTAAGCTTTGGTTTTGCAGTCTGGAAGAAAACTATATGCTTAATTTACTTGTATGTATAAATAATTGTTTTAAAGACAATGATGTACCCCCTAATGCTAGCTAACTTAGCTGTTATTATTGTTGATTTATTGAATTAGTTAGCTTAGCTTTGTAGCATATCCAAGACCCAAGCTCTGCTTTACCTCAGAGGAAAAGTTATCAAAGTTGACCAAACGAATGCATTTTCACTGGAGCTGTTGAATATTTTTTGTTAATGTCAGGATATTTCCCTTTCAGGGCTGATTCTTTTTTAAAAGAGATTAAACAACTTTAGCCTGGGTCAGGTGGGCTAATGCAAACAAAAACCTCATTCTGACCACAACACACGGGCGCTGTTTGATATTAGTTTTGTATTACAGGATCTCAGTGATATAAAACTTAATCTTTATGTTATAGGATCTCATTACATGTGGCGTTTAACAGCTAGTGTCTGAAATGTAAACAATGGTCACAAAAAGCTAAAAATTGTCAGAAGTAACAATATTGTCTCTGTTGATTTCACAGTCTAATTGCCAGTAAACTCAGTGTATTCAGATCCATGGCAAAGTGGCTGAAGGACTACCTAAATTTTGGCAGCAGGCGTGACCCTCCACAGCCCCCAAGACCAGATTACAGTGAGAGTGAGATTTTGAGGGCCTACAGAGCTCAAAAGGAGCTAGATTTCGAAGACCCATACCAACACTCTGATAAGGAGCACCAGAATGGCGGTTTCAGTTCCTGTAATACCACAGTGAGCTTTCCCTCTTTCCCTGTGTTTGGTTCAGTGGTGCCAAATGGTGTGGAGGTATGACTTGCTTTTTTATCATGCAGATGATTTCAGCATGTGTGTTCATGACACCATGTGTCAGTAGATAAATGTGCTTATCATTATTGAAGAATGAGCTTACATGTTCCAGAAGATAAATATTATGGTGATCTTAAAGTATTATTGAAAGTGTTTTGTTTGCATGTTCCAGGTGAAAGTGGTGTCCCCCAAGCATAGACTTATTAAAGTGGACTCTCAGGAGTTTGGTCGATGTAAAATTCCCCTGAGTCCTGTGACTGTTCAGGAAGAACCTGTAAGCATCTCTCTTGACACAAATAAGTCCATCACATTGTCCCATATAATTTCTTAGATGCCCTTTGTTCCTTACTCTCCCTCAAGGTGGTTCCCTCCGCGCCAGCAGCTTCTGACGCTGACACAGACTACTCTGACCCATTTGATGCCCATCCAGACACAAGAGCACGACCAAGCTGGGAGCCCAAATCTGTACCAACAGACTGTTGCAGCTATATGGAGCCATTTGAGGCACAGCGGATTATCTCAGGTTAATTTTAAGATCTTTACCTTTAGCTAGCCTTTTGGGCTCATAATATAATATAATATACATAGATGGAGTATTATTTAGGGACCCAATTCCTGTGAACGGTAAAGTACCACAAACTGAACAGTTATATCAGTTGCTGGCCTTTTATCTTCAAATTTCTTTGTAATCAAAAAACGAGTGTGAAGTCACAACAAAATGACTTCGATAGGGTAATCCTGTGCATCTGAATAATGGACAGTTTTACATGTTCAGTGTCATGGTGGAAGTGACAATTTTCAGTGTTTTTGTTATTCATAACAAAAAGACTAAAATGATAAGGAATTGCATCTGCTGACTTAAAAAGGTCTCTGAACCCGATTTAGCATGTGGCCTTTTTTTAATACAGCTAAAAGCAGCCTCTGTGTGAATACAGCCTAAGTGCTATCAGTCAGCTGATCAGGTTGCAAGTGGGAAAGGGGTTATTTTATCGTTTACATACATTGCTAGTTATTGAGCTGTTTCCTTTTTTTATATATTGTTTTATTTCCTCCTTTTGTAAATGCACCACTGCTGAGTGGAGCACCCACAATTTCGTTGTACTCTCTGTACAATGAGAATAAAGTCTATTCTATTCTATTTACTTTGTATGTTTCCTTTTTAGAGCTACAGCAGAGTATGATTACGAACAGATCTGGGGGGGGAGACAGCACTCAGTTATATGATAATCCATACGAGGAGAGGACTCGTCATTACCACCAAGTTGCTCCACCAGCACAACCTCAAACTCAGAAGGTTGAAAGTGGACCTGGACTGGTAGACAGTCGAGAGAGTCGGCTGCCTCAGGACGATGAGAGGCCGGCTGATGAATATGACCAGCCCTGGGAGTGGAAGAAGGACAACATCTCTAAAGCTCTAGCAGGTAAATTGGTGTTCCTGGTATTTTAGTTTCTGCATCAAATGTCTTTTTAAACTAACATATTGTTTCTGTCTCTCTCTGGTCATAGTTCAGTTTGAAGGGGCAGAAAGGGAGCGCTCGCGAGCTCAGACAGAACAGACCAGGCTCACCAAGACGAGCACTACGTCCACCACAGCTGAGACAACTACACTCCGCTTGGTTGGTGACACTCCTCCTCTCCTGGGAGAGAGAGTGGATCCATCTCTGCCACTAGAGAGACAAGTGTAAGTAGACAACTGCAGTGTTAATAGACAGCGAAGTTGTCAAGTTTTTTGCAAAGCTGTGAATTATCCACAGCTTTAAATTTTTAAATTTTAATACAGATTCTGTATAGCACCGAAATAAGATGCCCAAATCCAATAAAGGGAGTAAAATGCAATAATAATTAAATGCATATTTAGGAAATTATTGATAACATAATTGATACATTTCAGAAACCCTTTAAACTGCATTTCATTCATTATCAACAGAATATCGCATTCATTTATAAACAGAAACTTTGAGGGAAATGACTGCATGTCTTTTACTGCACAGTGTTTGCAATCTAGGAAAAAAAAGTTTCTAAACCTGCCATTGGGACAAATTAGATTTTATTGGTTTTACATCTTGAACAGTCAGATATTGAAACAAAACCAAGTGTCAGATTTAATTTCTTTTGGGATTGCACGTATGAAAGAAATGCTTTATTGTGTTCCATTTCCTCTACATGTGTCTAATTATGTGTGTTCCCCTGGTCCTAGTCTGTTTTTATTACAATAACTCTTAATGGCTTTGCTTAGAAATCAGAGACAAATAAAGTGTAAGCAATCTACATTTATGTTGCTGTTATCCTCTTTTATCGTTTACATACATTGCTAGTTATTGAGCTGTTTCCTTCCACAGGAAGCAGTATCAGATAAAACACTTAGAGAGAGGGATAGAGAGGGATTGATGATTTCATTTTATATCACCCAGCACATCCCATTTGTTTCTCGAAGTAGGGGGGAAAACAGCCGTCAATGGGCACAACACCAGATTTGTTTATCTAGATTTGAATCACTGAACCAATGAGAGATGTGGGTGCTGAGTCAGAGGACTGACTCTGTACAGCAAGCTACTGCATGTGTGGTTTTGACTTGAAAACTTACACTTCATGTGCTATTTGCAGCTGAAATTTTCCGCCAACCATGTATAATTATTTGATTATCTATACATCTACTGATTCTTTTGTTAATTCATTAATTGTGTGTCAGAAAATAGCCAGAACTCCCATCATCGTTCTCAGAGTTCAAGGTTTTCTAATAAGTTGTTTTGTTAGGCCAGTAGTCCAAAACCCCTAATTTGCTTTAAATGTACCTCTAATGGCACTATGGAGCCAGCAAAGGCTGCAAGCTAGTAATCACAGATGAAAACAATGCTGGATTTCTGAGAAAGGAAATGCATTCAACACATTTGTTAAATTATGTTTGTTTATGAGAAACCTACCAGGTTAATTTTAGTCACTTTGAACTACAGACTGTGTTCCTGACACAAACATCCACCCTAGGATACAAAATAAAGACTCATATGGTTAAAGTAACGACACATGAATTTGACAAAATCTGTCTGGTCACCTGCAGATGGTACCACGGAGCCCTGAGCCGCTCAGAGGCAGAGACTCTACTGACTCTGTGCAAGGAGAGCTCCTACCTGGTGAGAAACAGCCAGACCTGCCGCAACGACTACTCACTGTCGCTCAGGTAGACACTCCTGCTCGCACCCTGACCCCAACTTCATTGTAGCTTAAAGTCATTCATTTGGTGCTTGTTTAGCTTGTCCCTGTATGTCTCTGTGTTTAAAAATAAGCTTTTCTTTATTTGAAATATTGCGAACTCTTAAAGGGGAATTCTACCCCACTGTACTTCGCTGTACTGTGCTGTTGCCAAAATTATCTGATCTAGTTTTCCCTCATTTGGGGATTGTTACAGTCTATTAGTGGTGAGAGAAATTCATGTTCAAGCCCTGAGGCAACTTTTAATTGTTCACCATGGTTTATATTCTCTCTCTTCCCACTGAGTCACTTTGTGTGTGTTGCTCTTTTCACTCCCCCATCCTCACATTTTTTTTCTCTCTCTTTGCCCCATATGAAAAAAATCAACATAAAAGCAGCTGTTTTGAGAAAGATAATCTGCATGCTGAGATTTGTTCCTAACCTCATATCTGTACTCTGTTGAAGCTGTGAGTGGTGGATCATTGTAAATTCATGTTACTTAACTGAAAGCCTCCGTGTGTAACCAGCAATGTTCACAGATACATTTATCATTCTTTGCATAATCACTAGTCTTTATATCTCTAGTAGCAATTGACAATTTAACACAAACCATTTAAATGTTGTTGAAATTTAATGAAAAAATGAAAATAAAAACTGGAGCAAGAGTCAAAGTCTGCTGCTGGTGGAGGAGGCATCGTACATCAGAAACAACACATGCACAAAGACAAAGAACACATGCCAAGTTTGAAAAGGGTGTTTCAAAGACTCACAATGAGATAAAACTGACAACTCCCTCACAGAATACTGTCACAGCAACACTGTAAAACTGAAGTGATGAACATAGCTGCTAATTACTGTTACTGTTCTACTTGTTATTACTGCACTTTATTTTAAAGTTGTTTTTCATCATGTATGAAACATAATTTGGCAGACTATTCAAATAGGGAAACTGATTGGAGACTCAGAAAAGACAATAAATTAACAGTGTGAATGTACCAACTTTTGTCACTCTTGACATGTCTGTGAAGATTCTCAGTCATCCAGGTGAAGAAGTCCAGTTGCCATGACTCAACTTCCAGACAACTTGACATGTTTTTCCCAGGAGGCATTTTTGCCTTGTTTTTGTATCTGTTTTTTTTTTCTTCCTTTTTCTCCCTTGAGCACTGACTTGTGTTTAAATTCAGTAAGTGCAGCTTGTTGGGGCTGGAATCACATTCAGAACACCTCAAATG
>JAUMHL010000015.1:7718450-7763939 GCA_032362345.1 Sandelia bainsii
CTCTCTCTCTCTCTCTCTCTCTCTCTCTCTCTCTCTCTCTCTCTCTCTCTCTCTCTCTCTCTCTCTCTCTCTCAAAGGAGCTTCAAAGGATTCATGCATATGAAGTTCACTCAGTCTTCAGATGAGCTTTACGTGCTTGGGGAGAACAGCCCTCCTTTCTCCTCCATCCCAGAGGTCATCCACTACTACACTACACACAAGCTGCCAATCAGAGGTGCTGAACACATGTCTTTGCTGTATCCTGTCATTGTGCAGACCCTCTGACACTAACACACATATACTTTTTCTCCTGGTGCTACTGAATACAATGTATACTCAACATTTATCTATTTCTGTCTCCGCGTCTTCACTGCCATTCTACCTGCACTGCTCGCAAGAGTTTGGACTGTTTGGTGCCACCTTTTCCTTTTTACCATAATCCCAGAAAATACACTGGCAGCTTAAGGAGAAAGCTCAGTGCCTCATGAATCTGTGCTTGTGAGCTGGTATTGTCACTGAAAACCTGAAAGTCAGCTTTTTTGTCTTTAGATAAAAGATAAAAAGTCAAACTTTAGTCTTGAGGTATCTTGAGACTGTAGAATTAGCAAAATATTGCATGGAGATTTGTCTCTATTAGTTTAGTGCAGAGACTGACTGTACGGCCAGGTCACAGAGGATAATAATGGTGTTTCCTTTTTTGCAGTTATTTTTATGTGAATTTTATGTTTTGAATTTACAAAAAAAAATCAAATGTTAGTTCCAATACCAAACAAACACTACATGTTTAACCCTGGCTGTCTGTTGGCTCTAGGGTTTTTCAGAGGCCTGTGAATGTTATGTGATGCTGTAGCTATGTGCTCTGCACTGTTTATCGTGTTATTGTGTGAACAACACAAAGTGAGAGTAAAATGTCAGACATGACATGTAACTTTACACAATACCAGACTTCTGCAATACTATTAGAGAATTATAACTACAGTATTATATGGTAAACGTGGCTTTGTGATCATGACTATTAAAGAAGCTTTCATAGAGTGTTTACTGTGCTGTTTTTATAAGATTTTAAAAGTCTGTTGAAAATAAAGATGTCCAACGTCTCTTTTTACATTCTTTGTTTCATTTTTCATTCTGTTAATTTACACATTTTAAAGTTAAAGGTTTTGAACGTTTATTTACGGTTTGTATACTGTAGGTTCTTTTAATGCTTATATAAATGATTGCTTATGTTTATTCTTCTTTTACTGATAAAGGTGAGGTGAGTAAAAGTAAGTTCATGGTGCAGCTCTTGCTAATTTGATTCCTGTGGTTTGAGTTAATTAGGAAACACAAGCTTGAGAGGTGTCTCTCTCATCTTGGCCCAGATGAAAATACTATTTGTTTTGATTTGTGTTCTTGTTTAACAATGCCTCCAACTCGTTACTGATGGAAACTTTAGCTTTCTATTTTTGTATTTTATGACATTATACTCTATTTTAACACATTTAGATACAATTGTTGAATTACTGGTTTGCTGATTAACAGTTTAAACTCAGCTTTTGGCTCCATCAGGTTTTTTTGTGACTATGCAGTGTCCTTTAGTGGGAGACATTTAAGATTAGAGGCATTTGTCACATAATGCCATATCTCTTTTGTTTTGAGTGTGCACTGGACTAGACTTGACAGACAGACAACACTATTCTAAAAGTAAAATCTATAGATAAGTATTATCAGTACAAAATAATGAACAACACGTCGGTAAAGTAAGAAACAGTCTATATCATCCATCGCCTTCGAGCTATTATGTCTTTCACTGTTTGTGTACCATTGAAAACTGAAAGACCACGAGGAGCAACAAGGTACAGAGAGTCATTATCTTGAACCCCCCAACGTCATAGACGATCTTTGATAAACTTTACCCCCAGAGTGGATTTAGGAAGATCTGTCTCTAGGCCTCTGTTTACTCCGCTGTATGTCACTTGATATCCTGGCAACCAGCAGGTGTCGATGTCACCACGAGACAACGAGCGAGCGACTGAAGGTGCAAAACAGGTAAATATTGTAACTTATCAGACTACTCAAAAAACTTATTATAAACTGTTATTATAAATTAGAGTCAAACATGTTTTATTTTGGTGTTAAGCAATTATGACTTGTTAATGTAATCAGATGCAGATTTTAAAAATTGTGTGGTAGGTTCATGTTATTATGATGACCTAACCTACACTGGAGAGGGATATTTATTCTTTTTACAAACAATTAATACATAGTCTGTGATTTTGTTAATTTACTTGAACTAATATTCATCTGAAAGCCTGCAACACAAAATAAAAATACATATATCAAAGAAAAGTATATCGTCATTTTGAAAATCTGAAACAAGCTGATGTTTAAATTTCTAACTAATTTCTAATTAACTGGATATAAAACATCATATATCTGCTCTGAAAAACAGTTTGGTGTGGAGAAGTGCCCAAATTTTACAATTTGAAATTACATTAAAATATATGAAAAACAATAAATAAATAATAGAATATAACGCAACTGCTAGACACAATATGTCTCGTCAGTATGATTATGGACTGAAAAGTCCATATTCGATGTATGTAGATAGTATGTAGATTAATAATTTTATACTGCATCAGAATTAGCTTCCAAACTAGTTGTGATATCAGAAGAAATCACGTTACAGACCTTAAAGTGATCACATAGAAACGTTGATATTTCAGTGAGATGTACACACATCATTCTGCACAGTGAAGGTCAAACATCACACTGATGTTATCAATAAAAAACATTTTTGAGTGAATTCATGTAAATTTGTCATTGGATGTGTGAAACAAAAAATTGTCTGTGGTCATATCTGTGATGGTGGGAAAATGGGACAATGTCATGTATGATGTGATCTTTGTTTCCCATCAGGGACCTACTGTTTCCATGGCAACTTGCATGCAGCGGCTCGCTCAACCCAAACCCAACCGACTCCAATATCCAGACCGGTATGCCTGACTGACCCACGTCCCATCTCTTTCTATCTTTCTGTCGCTCTTTTTTCCTCTGATGCATCGTCTTTTCTTTTTGTCCAGTCGTTCTGTTTACTGGCTGAATGAGCTGCCACCAGAGAAGACTAGATCCGCCACCACAATTGGTACATTACTAACACACTCTCGCTCTTTTTTTCTTTAATTTATTTACAAATCCAACTACCTGATCCTATTCATATTGTTTTTCTTCACAGAGTTAACCCCTCGCTGGCTGGAGCTGTCTAGAAGTAAAAAGCTCTATACTCAAGTCATGTAAATATGCATAATACTGCTAGTGACTGTTAAAGCATGTGTTGCATTACAGGATTCCCTTCCCTTTCCCTTTTATTAATTTGTTTGTGCTTGCTATTCTCCAACCAATATTTGAATACTGTCTTCTATATGCAGAAATTTGTATTTATTTCATTGTTCTATCCCTGACTAAATCTGATACAGTCCAGATCTTGTATTTGAATAGTTGTACCTTTTTTGTTCTTTAAGTTGTTCTTTAAGTTGTACTTAAAGAACTGCATACTTTCTGTTCTACTTATCTCTCTTTCCTTCTCCAGACGTTCTCCCATGTGGGAGGTGACTGAATGGGCTCTCAGGGCTGTTCCATCTGAGCGGCTGTGTAGACTTGCTCAACCTGGGGTTCCTGCAGCTGGGTGGCAGCCAGACCGCCCACTGTTGGCACCTGTGAGTAACACACACACCATTTTCATGAGAAACTGCTCTGTGAAGGATCACAATGCGATGTCCACAGACAGCTGTGGCTTATTTGCAGGAGACATTGATTTTATCCATGTCCCTTTAGCAATAAATACATCAAAAGAATTAATAATTTAACTTTAACAATGTCTGTCTGTGTGAAAACATCAAGTAAAATGGGGACAGGGATTCTTTATATGTCTTTAAGTTGCAAATTAACATATGAGGTGTATGACCTACAAACTTTGCAATAATATCAGTGGTTTAATTTTCATTCTACTGACTAAGCATGAATAGCTCATTTATAATGCTAATGTATGAGGAAAGAGGAAAGTTGTTGTCTGTCTACATCAGTCAGCTTTACATAATTTGAACCTTTTGATAATACACTGGACCATAAATGAGAGCCTCTTAACTTGCTCACAGCAACAATATTAATAATGTGCATTATTATGTTTAGCACAATGACCATTTTAAATTATCAAGTGCTAAATAGAAGCTAGAGCAGATTGGAATGTTATTACTTTTGCAGGTATTTAGTTTTAAAGCGAAAGACTGGACAAAATGAAAGTCTGACCTGAATGTGATGCTGCTTGAAAGTGAGTTTGGGCTCACATGGAAATATTTACCAATTTTCATATCAATCCATCCAGTAGATCTAAATAAAGCAATTTCAGTCTGACTAAAGTGGTAGACAGACATTGTCATTTCCAGTGCAGTGAATCCAAAGTTCATTTGTTAGATTAGAATCTCGAAAGCTCATTTTTTATATTGTGTTTTTTTTTTTTTTTTTTTTTTTTTTGCATAATAATCTAGCTCAAGACCTAAAATGTGATTGTAGTTGAACAGAACAGCGCAGATGGCAGTCGCATCTTCACGGATTTGCCAGCTTGCCCAGCCTAGGAGAAGGCAGGTTCATGAGGTCTCTAGTCATAAAGCTAATCCTGTACCCATGGTCCACTTGCCCTACAAAGCATCTGCACATATAGAGCTACTTGCCAGTAAGTCTTTACATCATGTTTCTGAACCTGATGTACTCTACCATTTACAAATTGATTGAAATTTTGCAGAGTTAGATGAGAAAATCATTCTCAGATTTGTAGACTAAAAATGAAACTACAGCCACGCGATGGCTGGCTTAGCTTAGCGTAAAGGCTGGAAATAGGAGGAAACATTAATCTTACTTGGCAAGAAAGCAAATAGGCAAATTTCCCAAAATGCTGTATGTGAAAAAGATTTCCATTAAAACTGCTTTTTTGTACAGTTTATTTTATTATCACACATTTATTTTTTGTTTGACCACAATGTGATAACTTCTTCATCTTTTCAGCCCCTAAGCATGACCACCCCAAGTTCAAAGGGGAGCGCTCGGTGCACTGGACCACCTCTAAAGCAATGAAAAACTATGTAGCCAGCCAGAGAATTACTGAACTGTCCAGTCCTAAAGAGAGAACAGCTCTGTATGAAGGATATGACCCATACATTGTTAGCCGGGCAGCCCGCTCTGCAACCCCCTCGCCTCGCATACAACAGCTCTGTCTGCCTCTGCCTCGCAAATGTAGCTTGAAATAGGAAGGATGACACACAGTATTGGAATGACAAGGCCAGTTCATTTCTGTACCTTAAAGACATATGGGTTTAAGATCGAAAGATGATGATAAGTGGAGAGTTTAGAATTTCAGTTTTCATTTGATGGTACTTAAATAACATAGAACATGGTGCCTTTTGTATCTGATTATTAACAGATTATTAGTAAGTAAGTAAAAGTAAATACAACTTAATATTGTTGTAAATCTCTCCTTTGCAATAACTGAATTAAGCCTGTTTCTTCCTTTGATAGTCTTGCTGCATTGTCTTGGAGCAGCTTGTATTAGCACTGTGTCCATGCATTTTTATTTTTTTGTATAAGAAGACTTTGTGTTCTCTTGTCTTTGTTTGTGTTTTCTGAATCCCGTGTTTTCATTTGTGGTGTTTTCTCTTGTCCTGTTTTCGGAAATGTTGCTGTGTTTTGTGAAATGTGACTGTTTTGTTGCAGCATTTTCTGAAATGTGTTTTCTCTTTTAATGTTGTGTTCTCTGAAATGTTGCTGTATTTTGGAAAATAGGGCTGTGTATTCTGTTTGTTGCTGTGTTTCAGAAAATGTTATTGTTTTTTGCACATCATGGCCACCATGATATCATCAAGAATGCATTACACACTGGCGTATGAGTTGAATGCATTTTAATAGCTACCGCTGTGCTCATGTGCACCATTTGTAATAATAAACAAGACAACTTGTAGCAACTTCACAGTTAGATCTGGAAATAAGACAAACATCCAGGGGGACATTCTGAATTGCAGCTGAAATTGCTTTGAGACACCCTGCAGCACACATCCTGAAGTAGGTCCTGTGATGCATATTGTTTTCTTAGTTACTGTTAACATGAGTCAAAATGCCAATGAGTCTGTTCTACTGTGAAATATTGACATATAAAAAACTAAATGAGTCATAATGGAAGGAGAAAAAAGTTAAATGCATTATGGTGTTTTTTTAAACAGAATTCTTCAATTAAACCTTGATTAAAGATTAAACATTAAATCACAGACCATAATTTGATGTCTGCAATAAGTTGAGAAAATGAAACCTAGTATATTGCATGTAGGCAAAATGAGAGTTTAATCAAAACCTCATTTCGATGAGTCATTTATGCTGAAATTACGGCCCTTGAGCAGACCTCGAACTCCAGTTTGAAAACCACGTTTGGGGCCAACCGGGCATTGACAGAGAATGGGGCGGAACCCACGAGTTTACTATAAAATCAGAGGCTGTTGCTCTTGCATAATCACGCTGCAGTAGATAGTCGTGCTGGAAAAGACCGGTGAGTGTTGATGGAGCAGAGTCGGGCTGCAGTGTGGACCTGCCTGCTGGGAGCTGGACTTGCCCTGGGTAAGTGTCTTGTCTTTCTTAATCCAGAGCTGGTTTTCACAGATACAGTAAAATACATCCATAGTTCTGATGAAATATCACCTACTTGTTTACCTGTAAATACATGGTGTGGCCTCTCACCACAAACTCTTTCTGAATATGAGCATGTTCACACTATTGCAGAAAAAAAAGAAGCTTTTTGCCTGCCTTGCTACTGTATGCGTAGTCTGTGTTGTGACGGCTGTGGTGGAGGTGGGGAAAGTTAAAATTTGTTTAACTTTGACCCCAGCTGTGCTAAAATTTGTGGGTACATCCATTCACTGCTGAAAAAGCTAATCAGCATGTTTCTGAGTTTCCAAAACTATACTATAACAAATTAAGCCCTATTCACTTGGTAACACATCAGCATGTGAACACTGGGCACTGGGCAGCCCCAAACATAACTACAGTAGATGGGTGGTGCAGCTGTGGCTAGTGTACAGCAGTGCCAACCAAGACAAATATGTGAATGTGTGTGAATGTGCTGTGAATGTCACAATCCAACACTACAGGAGCTGCAAGAGACCAGGATGAACTTTGATGTGCTACACACCACCCTGACCTCTCAGCATACTTGAGCTCTAGGGCGCTAGAAAATAAAGTAACAGCATACCTCAGGATCCAAAGACTAAAAGTGATTAATTATGTGCCGGATGTACATTACTTCCTTTTCCAATGCTACATTGAAAGGGGGAAGCAGCAAAGTCGGTAGGGCAGTCTACAAGCCCCAGCCTGTCCACAAGAATTTCCTCAAGGGGATTATTAAAGCATCAATTATTATTATTATTATTAAGTTCTCACAAGATAAAAAGACAAAAATGTGTTTATTTAAAATACTAATAATGTTGTTAAACATGTTTGGTGAACTTTCCCTTGTTGTAACTATATTCCAGGGAAACCAATCAGTTATTAGTGTGTGCTATAGCTAGCTATAGCAAAGAGACATGTCACCCAGTGTAAAAATGGAGCTTGATGGCAAAGACCGTTAGAAAAATCTAGAGAGTTCAGTGCTATGTTGTTTAACAATGCTTCAAATTGCAGTGCATAATGTGCCACCAGTGATGTGAAACCCACAGAGAGTTATCACCTAACTCTCTGCCCTTAAAGCATTTAAAAATCTTTCAGCTCATTGTTTTGGTTTTAATTCACTTCATCAGGCACCTCATTTCAGCACTAGAGCTCTAAAACCCCACGTGCACTGCCTATTCAGCAGACACAGTTAGTGGCGAGTTGGTGAACATGTAGCATTAGCAGCTAAAGAGCCGTCTTCCCTCAGGAGCAGGTGAGGAACAAAGCAGGGCTAAAAGAAGAGTGAACACTCTCAACTTTACCAGTTAACCAGAGAAAACCGCGTTTAGCAGCTAAAAAAACAGAACCAACAGTATGTGAATAGCAAAAGAACTGTCCAAATGCAGTTTGATGAAAGGGGACAGTACATTTTCTTAAAGGAGATATTCTCAATTATTTATTTTTTTCCATATCTCAAAGTAATGATACTGAATCTTATCTAGATTTGTAAAGGTTTGTCACTGAAAAGTCCTCTTGGGTCCTATAAAACCTTCACATGATTAACAGTTTAAAATGTTTCAAGTGACTTCTGCTTCCTCACTGCAGCACATGCAGGAACTTTCAGCAGATTTTACCAAATAGTCAGCATTATTCCTGAAGTTGATCAAAAACACACGGCTGAGGGAGAAGCCAGGTACGGAAAGCTCCTGGTCACTCGTGGATTAACTGCACACATACTGAGTGGGAGGCTGAGCCAGAAAGGCATTTCCTAAGAGCCACACCAAGGCAGAAATTTTGTACAGTCTTGTCTGAGCTTCTGTTTAAACATTAGGACAAGCAGCAATTGCAGCCTTTCATAAATATTTGACAAGATAAATTTGGTTTCATATGTAATTCTTCTATGGCCTATGACAAGATACATATTCTAATGTGTGACAACAGTTGGGTCACAGAAGAGATTGACCTGATTTTTTTCTTTCTATCCATTTTCAGTTTTGCCTCCAGCCATGTCCCGTACAACCTCCAAAACCTTCCCCCAGCCTCCGCGGCTAATTGGCTGTGTGTTCCTAAATCGAGCTAACGTCACCTGCCGCTGGGAGGCTGGAGACGCTCCAACAAAGCACTACACTCTGCAAATCCAAAAGAAGATTGGGTGAGCAAAACATTTTTTTTATGTATATATATATATTTGAGAACATGACATGATGGTATAATATTTTTTAGATGATTTGTGTGTTTTCTGTCACTGCTTAACAAAGATACATTTATTTGATTTAGTAATTAAAGAGGTTTAACATTTGGCATTTGGGGTGCTAGTGAGTATTTACTGACACAGAATGAAGTTTTTACAGTTTCTGGACAACAGTGGCCCTGTATAGCACAAATTCATTCAGAGGTCATTCAAAGGCACAAACCTAGAGAAATATAACCTAACTTCCTCAGCTTGACTAAGCTTTATAGTGAATTTAAGCTCAGTGTCTGGCGCATAGATTTACTGTTTGTATTCACTCACTCTACACTGTCATCTTGTAGCTGCAGCAGGCAAACCGCTGTACACTATCTGCCTTGTACCAGTATGAAGACAGAAACATTAGAGAATGACTGATGAATGTAGTGGAACAGTTAGCAGCAAAACAGATATGTTCAGTTTGTTTTAAATTTGGAAATCAGAGCGTTTTCACACATTTGCGTTGACTTATTCATTGCATAATAACCAAACTTTTATACTTTCCTACATGGTTTCTTTCAAAAATTTTGTGATAAAACCATTCTCATACTGCTTATTATCTCAATAACGTAGTAACCTACAGTGTTTGTCAGTGTTTGGAAGATTAATAATGGTCCAGTCATGATGATCATGGCCAGCATAACATATTTCTCATGCTTACCTCTGTCCCCCTCTGTGTGTATTAATCTTCAATAGGAGCTTTACCAAACTCTTTGTCACACAGTTGTCCAGCACATTTCAGTTTCTGGAAATTTCTCCTGTGTAAGCACTATTGTGCATGTGCGCAGCTTTGACAGCAGAGTCATCCTGTTTCCATCCCATTGTCTGTTTACTGGGCAATGCTGTCTGCTGTTTGTTGCACCATGGTATTTTAAAATGTATATAGCATGACAGTATATGTTGGCAAGGTTATGTGTGTGACTGCACATGCAAATGTTCACATCAGTAACATGCATGCATATCTATTTACATGACAGATGTGGGAATGTGGTTTGCACCTCTTTGTGTATTATGACTGCTTGTAGATTGTTATGCCCAGAGGCAGGTGAAGGACTCAGATGAACAATGTTTTTATACTGACGTGCGTGTTTTTATGATATGTCTGAATGGGATGTGCAGAGCTGCACCCATAACAACAAACAGCTCTCTGAAGACGTTCACCTGCACCACGTCTAACACCAGCTGCACAGCAGGAATCAGCGGCTCATCCGTGAGGTTTACCTTTTGCATCGTCATCACAGCACACACTCACAGCGGGGACATATCGTCAGCTCCACGGTGTCAACCTGGTAGAACTGAAGGTGAGACTGTTGAGCACCCCCCTACTTGTACCCCCATTACTCGTCTCTTACTTCTTTCTCACTTTTCTCCAATTGTTTTCTTTTTTCAGTGATGTTGCCTCCAGTGTGTTTGAACAGTGTAAAGCCAGTGACTGGGATACCTCAATGTCTGAATTTGATCTGGAGCCGCACCTTGTCTGTGTTTCCGATGTCTACCTCCGAAATAAGAGCTGGAAACCTGATTTCCCAAATTGAGTTCACAGCACAGGGGCAGGTCTGCCACTCGCGGATATGTCCAAACACAAAACCGCATACACATGTGTGAAGAAATACAATCATTAATAAATGAAAGGTGCAATATGTGGCATTTTAAGATATCAAACCTGCCCATTACAGCTGTGCTATTTGCCAAGTTAAGACCACATTTCCCATTTTTAAATTGCATGACCTTCTTTTTCTTTCCTCACTGACTCTTTTCATATTTTGTAATGTTAGCAAATCAAACAGATGTCTCAGACTGGAGACTGCCAGGCTGCCTTGCAGTGGATGATATGTCACTAATGATTTAATATTTAACTGTTTCAATAAAAAAAAAAAACAGATCAAAGGAAACGTGTTGTTTCTTCCACAAGTTAATATCATCTTCCTTTTTTTCTTCCATATACAGCTTGATATTCAGGTAAAAAATGTGACAGTGAAAAACTTCGACTTCCTGGTTTGTTTCTTCAGACCCGACACTTCATACACTGTGAGGCTTCGCCATCTTTACCGGGGCCCAGAGAGCCCCTGGAGCCCGTGGAGCAACGCGCAGCAGGGAAGGACTGGAGAGGACGGTGAGAGGAAACATAGCTGACAAACATGCATATTGTGTTTGCTGAAGAAGTCAATCACTTAGTTAAACCTAGTTCATAACAAAACCAGTGTTGATTGATAGCAAGAAGAAAAACAAGAAGAAAACAATAAAAATCTATATTGTTAAGGTACAGTAGTCTGGTGTGTGACAGTCATTTAGCAGAAGATGGATTCAGGCTCCCATAGGTTAATATGCCTTAATAATAATTCAATAGATCAGAAAAGACAATGTTATTAGGAAATACATGCACAAACATATGTGAACAAACCACTGTGCATGTTTGCCTACAGTGGATGTAGATGAGACATGCATATTCCAGCCTTATTATTCCAGGTGGCATTGTTAAAGCTGTCATTTCCTTTTGTGAAAGAGAGAAAGGAGAAGGGCAGCGGAACAAAACAAACCGTTTTAGATAATCTTTCGCCATTCATCTATTTTCTGCCACATATCTGAGTTCCGGTTCCAATAGCAGCAGGCTAAGAAAGTAAAGTAAAAAGTAGGCAAGACCTTCTTCTGCCTACCTACGTTCAGCTCTGCCTGTGAGATCCTCCAGGGGATGAGGAAAAACCTCCAGATGGAGGCGACCAGTACACCTCATATGGAGCTCAGACTAGAAAAGCCTCTGTGATTAACAAAGTCTGTGGCAGAACCCAGCACCCGTATTATTTCCAGCCCACATTACAACTGTTACACAAGAAAACCTGGGCGATGCAGTGATAAGACTTCTACAAGTCCACAAAACACTTGTAGACCAGATGAGCAAAGTCCCATGACCCTTCCAGCAGGAGTAAACAGCTGTCCTTTCCAGTGCCCAGAAATGTCTTTATTATGCCTGACAGGAAATTAA
Organism: Sandelia bainsii; assembly: GCA_032362345.1. Classification (NCBI taxonomy): domain Eukaryota; kingdom Metazoa; phylum Chordata; class Actinopteri; order Anabantiformes; family Anabantidae; genus Sandelia; species Sandelia bainsii. The sequence goes on from JAUMHL010000015.1 coordinate 7,730,297, forward strand.
TGAAGACATTTATAAACAGTGTTTAGTAGTTTAGCATTTTCACCATCTGAATGTTTTTCTAGCTTTCAGTGCTTGTAAAAGTTTGCATACCTGCCATTTGTCTTTGATTTTCCTTCATTGCATCTTCTGTTCTTTTCCTTTCCCCTCCCTTCCATCTTCCAGCTCCATCTGCAGCACCAGCGTTTTGGAGGCGAGTAAAGCAAAGAGACAAGAACAGATGGAGACTTGTCTCACTGCTTTGGAAGGTGTGTGTTGAACTGTGTAAGAGTTTAAGTCATTAGGGCTCATGTAATATTTTCTGACTGTGAGTTCACACTTTAATAATTGAGATCTCATTAGTTTTTAATAACTCCCCCCGAACTGTTCCTACTTTATTGAAATTCTTAATTTATTGCACTTTGAAAGCAGAACTGCACTAATGTAGCTGGAGAAAGAGAGAATAAAATGTCACAACATAGTCTGACACATGATAGTCTGATTAAAACCACCATCATCAATAGCAGCTGACTTTTACTTTGTGTCTTCTCACATGGTTTATGTTCATACTGTTCAGCCCTTGCCTCGCTCTCTGGCCAATGGCAGAGTTCTCTTCTACAATGTGACTTGTCAGACAGAAAGCACTCAAGTCTTGAATGATTATGGGAGCTGTAGAGATTTGCACCACACAAGCACATATTGTAGTTTGTTCCTTCCTGTTGGACGCTGCTCCTGCACCCTAACAGCCTCCAACTCTGCTGGGACATCCCCTGAAGCACAAATATGGCTCCTTGGATCCTCTGAGACAGGTAGGCTCTCGGTTAAACTCCTCATGAGTCATGATATTAAGGTGCAGTCTGTGTATGTTGGATGACACTACAGTTTGCACTAATTTGGTACAAGCAACCTTAACACCTTGCTCCAAAATTTGTCACCTGTCTATATAACCTTATGCACCTGAGTCTTCCCTCCCTTCTTTCTCTTCAGAACCACCTGCCCTGAGCCAAATCACTGGAAGTCCACTGTATGACAATTACTTAGACGTTCGTTGGACAGATCCAGTTGATCAGTCAGTGACCGGTTTTGTCTTGGAGTGGTTTGCTGTCAGAGAGAATAAAAACAGTGTGCTGTACTGGGAAGGGTTGAACAGTTCATGTACAGCACTAGTCATCACAGGTAAAGGCAACAATACATACAAATTATTAAAGCAGTGTAAAATATATTTATCCTTCAGCCTTTGAGCAAATATTTTTGATTTTACATTACAGTCATTTACAATAAGTACATTTACCATCTATATGTGAATAGTTACTAATAAGAGTTTTCTTGTTTATGTTGTTTTAGAGGGAATAAAGCCGATGGAGCGTTATGCAGTTTCTGTCCGAGCACTGTATGGTGAACGAGGAGCAGGGAAAACCAGGACGCTCTACATTTATACAGTCCAAGGAGGTACATGATCTATTTAAAACTTTTAATTATCTGAACCTTTTTTTTTTTTTTTACCTTAAATGATATGGCTGGCTGTATTTTCAATAAACGGACTCTCTCAGTAATTTGTGCCCTCCTGACAGTGGCTCTCAACCCCAACCCCAAGCCCATTTGTTCTTACCAACAATATGCTGAAATCTAGAAAAGAGAAACTGGTATTTATATACTTTCTTTTTAATGATCTGTAATCTCCAAAATAGCTTAGCTTTTAGCAAATTACCTCAAAATAAATGAAAGAGTGGATTTGTTGGAGACTATTTTCAATCTGCTTTTAATACTGCACCTTCAGCAGGATGTGCTGAATCCATCTTCATCACAATGATTGCATACAGTACAATTAATTAAATAGACAATAGATAATAGACAACAAAAACAATAGAGGTCTATTGATCAGAGAAATATACAAACATTTGCTTGGATATACAAGCAATAAAAGGTTCAGTTAATAGAGTCAATTTATTGCTGGTTTTGACCATTTCTTTTGGCACTTCTTTTTTCAGTGTAGTGAATTATTTGTCAACTGAAATAATGTTTTTGAAAAAGGCAAAAGATGCATTTGTAATTAGTCCTTAATGCTTCTATCTTGGTTTTTCCAGATTAAGAAAATTTTCTCTCTATTGCTAAGAGTCTGTCAAAGGCTTTTTATATGGCTTTTTATAAGACTAAATGTTGTGCACTCGAGATGAATTATGTACCACCAAAAATGTAATGATTGGGTATAAAAGGAGCATTGGCCAAACGCTCAGCCTTGGAAAGCAAAGGGTTGTGGCAGAAAATGGTGAGCCATGACCAAAGACCAAAGTCTGGCCACACACATTTCCACTGTGTTTCAGTCTTTCATGTGGACTTAAAGACAGTAATAATGTGTTCTTTTGTCAAATAAGTCCATATTTCAGCTTGTTTTTGGGCAAACAGATGTCGAAAAGATGAAAAACTCTGTCAACCCAGACTGTTATCAGAAAAAGATGCAAAAGCCAGGGTAACTTACATATGTGGTATGTGTACCATCAACAAGGTGTTGTATATTGGAAGAGACATGCTGCTTTCAAAGCAAAATCTGGGAAAGTCGGTGGATATTTCAGCAGGACAATGCCAGGCCTCATTCTGCATGTGCTACAGTGTGGATTTGTAGACACAGAGTGTGTGTGTGTGTGTGTGTGTGTGTGTGTGTGTGTGTGTGTGTGTGTGTGTGTTTGACAGGGCTGCCTGCAGACCTGATCTGTCTCCTGTTGAAAATGTATGGCGCATCATGAACAGGACAATCAGACAATGGGAACTGTGAACTGTTGAGCAGCTAAAGTCTTACATTCAGCAATAATATTCAAATATTCACTTGCAAAACTGCAACTCATCCCAAATGATTAAAAAGTGTAATTAGGGGAAGAATGATGTAACACTGTGGTAAACACTTGAAATGGGGTTTGTAATTATGTTTAATTCTGTAAGAGAAGTTCCTGTGATAAATAACCTCACAGGCCAAAATTGTTTCTGTTATTGTTTATCAGACAAGACACCTTGAGTCTGGTGAGTGAACCACATCTTAATCAAATCACTTGTTGCAAAACAGAGATAGAGATCAACGAGAACATGCCCTGTGATTCATCATCATCACCATCATCACTGTCATCACACTGTTGCTCTTATCTCTCTACCTGCATAGCTCCCTCAGTTGGTCCCACAGTGAAGGTGGCACAGATCTCCGGCAGCACAGTGGAGCTCAGCTGGAGTTCGGTAGCCGTGGAGCTGCTTCACGGTTTCGTCCGGAACTACACGCTCTGTTACTCCACTGCAAACCAACCAGCCAGGAGTGAGTGATACACACACATACTGAATAAACATACAACTCAACATGCATTAAAGATGAAAATACCTTTGAGTGGAATAAGTGTAGTGTTAATATTTAAAATATGTATGCATAATGTTCTCAGAAAATACAGTGTTGATGTTCCTGCTCTGATGTATGCTCTTAATGGAAATCTACAGTTCACCAACATTGCAAAAAACGGAACCACAGAAATGAAAAAAAGAAAATTTGTTCTCCTTTGTCACATTTTGTCCACCAAATTTTGTTTTATTTCAGATGTGTTTGTGCCTGGTCATGTTCACGGTTACTCTCTGAAGAATCTGTTGCCTGGTAACTATGACATCTTCATGCGGGCCAACACCGACACTGGTGCTGGAGCAGCTGGACCCATCATTAACGTGCACATAGGTGAAGACAGGACACACACATAAAGTTAAAGAAAAACTATATTGCTATGTATTTCAATTAATTTTGTGTGTATGTGTGTCTATGTGTGTGTGAAGACTCTGAGGAAATCTCTGCAGTGATGTACGCCGTCCTTCCTCTCATGATGACTTCTCTGGTGCTGGTGCTGATGGCCTGCCTGGCACACAATAACATGTGAGAGCTGAGTCTTGCACCAATGACTCCTCACACTAAACTACACAAGTACAAACACATACTTTCTGTACTCAAAGCTCAGTATTTTTAGTATTTTAACTTCAGTGCTTTGCATTTGGTTGTTTTTCTTCTCATTCTGAAATGTTTATCCTAACAAATAACTTTTCAGGGTGAAACAGAAGCTGTGTCAAGACGTCCCTGACCCTTCCCGCAGCAGTCTGGCCTACTGGACCCCAAAATCCACCTTGGAGGTAACCTGAGAACTTGCCCATTAGCTCTGCTGTCAGATTACTTGTGCCAGTTGCTTTTTGCTTCAAGGAGTCTGGTTTTAAATTCTGTGTAATTCTGTGTAAAATGTGTATTTATTTAAAGATGTCTTTAATTAACAAATCACCTCGATGTGCTAAAGACAGGGTACAGAAGTCTTAAAGTACTGAGATTCCCATCAATATATTATTGGTTTTGGTTTTTAGGATTTTTGACAATAAGGAAAATTTTGTCTCTAGCTATAATATTCAACACTAATGAAATAGTGATGTAAGTTAATGAAAGCTAGAAAGCTTTCAATGAACATGCTGTAATAAAAATTAACAGATACAGCTGATCCCAGTTTATTGAGAACCTAGCTACCCAGATTAATGTGGGGTCACTGACACCACGGTGCATAGTTTCTAGATTACAAAACTTAAGACTGTTAAACTTTTAAAACACATGGACAACAGACAATCTCTGATGGTTAAGTGAATTTTTATGACTGGCACTAGGTAACGTAAAAGTAAATTTAACATTTCAGCCACTAGAAGGCAGAAAAAGCAGCATTTTCCATGTCTAAAACATGCCTTTCTAAAGAGTCTTCAGACATTAAATAAAATACCTGCCTTTTGCTTTTCATCTCAGAGTATGAAGCATTCAATGGTACCAGAGGAGTCTGAAATCAAATACTCTGAAGTTGTCTTTCTTGATGAAAGTGAGCTTCAGACCTGCGACCCAGATCAGGACATCAGCTATCAAAACATCTCTAACCTGCAAACATACTCCACTCACCAGTACTCCCCACTCCCAGTTTCAAGCTCTCAGACACCTCAAAATACCAGACTGTCAGAGATGTTCATCGAGAACCCACCCAGAGTCAGGACGACCTGCAGCACGGACCTGTCTTCCTGTTCCTACTCCTATTCCAACGTCTTAACCTCTCAGACTCTCAAAAATGTTCCTACACCCAACTTGTCCCCTTCTTACTGCCACACTGTCAGCATCAATGACGTTAAGATGCAGCTAGGTGGAGAGAAAGAGCCATCTGAAGAAAGGTCTGATTCATCTCAACCCTTTAGTCTTTTTCTGAAACAATATCAAATCCCTCTTTCCTTATCTGGCTTCAGCCGTATCTCTCAATCCACCGTTTTACTTTCTCACCCAGCTCAGTTCACTGCACTAGAACACCCTTTTTCTCAAAGCAACGTTAACTCTGTCCCATTGCCGAACACCTTCACCCAGCATCACCCTGATGCTTGTTCTGACAACTTTTCAACGTTGTTTTCACCATTTCCTGTTTCTTTTATAGATTTCTCCTACTGCCCTGTGGAATGTGAGCCTTTCATCTCTCTTGCTGTTTAATTTCATGACAGACATACGTTGTACTCGCACTGTATTTCATAATGGGTCAAACTGTGTCTTTAAATCTACTTTGTTTCAATTTGACAAGACAGGATGAACAACAGAGGGAGGATGAACACTTTTTTTTATATACAACACATATTATTAGTGAGTGATTGTCTTGACTTTGTGCTACTTTACACAGTTGATATATACATGTCTGAGCCAACCTTAAATACTGAAGAATATAAATAACATAAAATGCACAAAATACAAAGCACTGTCTTCTGTACATACTGAATATACTGATGAATGAGATACAGTACCTCTTTCTTTTTTTCTTGTGTGTCCAAGACTTAATTTGCTGTTAATTCTTCATAATGTTGTATGTTACGTGTGTTAATGCTGCTGTCTTGGCCAGATCTCACATGTAAAAGAGGTTAGTTACCTCTACCTACCTGGTTCAATAAAGGTTAAAGAAAAAATTAGATTTTTTAAAAATCCTCTTGTACTTTATATTTCTTGTGGCCTTTCTGCAGCTGTTTTGTTGTGTGTTGATGCAGTTTGTGTAGACTTGCTGTTTGGACAGGGACTTTCTGGCCTTATCTGAGTTGTGTTAATTGCCTCACGTTGCTTTAAAAACTGACGAACCTCAAATTTAGACCTATTTATAGGGAAAAAAAGCTGTTATCTGAAATTTAGCCTTACATGGAGGCACAGAGTTAATCGTTTATCTTCAATTTGCAAAACTTGTGTGTTTGAACATTCACATATGAACTTCAGTGTTGTGAGCCACAGTTTCAATGTCATAGTAAATCAGTGTCATGATTCAATGTCTAGAGTAACAATTATTTGTTTATTTATCAAACCTGTATAACCTGTGTGGATGAAGTTGTTTTTTCCACCAAACGGATTACTTTGATATCTTATGGAGTTATCTTATGGAGGTACAGGCATGACATAACCCATACATAAATAACTATATAACTTAAATATAATTTTTGTTTTGAGCAGAACACTACAACCATGTGCTATTATGTTTTTAATCATCTAAGATATATTTCTACAGACAATTGCAACTCTTTCCTCTATTCTTTTAAGTGGGTCTATGCACACCACATAGCATGAGGGACCGTTCCCCACAGCTGCAGCGCTGCTGAGGCGTTCTGGGACCGCATGAAGTGTAGGTCATCAGTGTTTCTAAAACTCTTATTTTTAAAATACTTGAAATATTTTCATAATTTATTAAAGGCTCATTGAAGTTCAGGTTCAGTATATTGGTGTCTCCGTTGTAATTATTAAACTGCTGTATTATATCTGATGCAAAGAGAAAATAACTTATCAGCATTATAAATCGCCCATAGACCTCCCTGCTCTCTAAAGATTGTCATCGGCCATAGCTCCTAATTGAATGTGTGTTTTTTCTGTCTTTCGTTCTTGGCTATAATGTGGTCATAAGTGGTGCCTTCAAAGACTTTTTGTCCTCAGTGGGAACCAAACTGCCAGTGACTATTTTCCCTATAGTCTGAGATCTTCTACGGTTAAAAGTCATCCGATGCAATAGATGAAGTTGCATATGAGGGTGTGCCTTGCTTTTACTAAACAGTTCACCACATGGCAGAGCCAGAAATCCTCATTTCACTGCTTGCTTGGATTTGAATAGAAGGGAAAGTAGATCTAAAGGGGGGTTTCCCTCATGTTAGGAAAGATTTCGGGAAGCCATCACTAATCTGCCCGGTTTTCACGCGTTGTTTGTGGGAGACGACGCCCCCTCCCTCCCATTGCGCAAAAAGGCAGGACGCGACGCTGCTCCGCGTTCTGCGCCGCTCACCTGAAACAGCGCAGTGCACACACAGACAGGTAGACAGAGGAGTGGAGCCGGAAGAACGAGCAGGTCGATTTGTCGTAATAGTTTTACTTTTCCATAGTTACTTCAGGCGTTTCTAAGATTACTACACAGACATATGCCTTTTTAAAAAGGTTTATTTATGAAAGTGAAGCGGCATCGGAGGAAACATGCCAGAGCAAGGAAAGAATGTGCTTCTGATCGTGGTGGATATTCTGTGTCTCTTCGTTGGTGAGCTACAAACCTTGTTCTCCTTACATGTCATGTCCTTACAACATGGCTGAAAATATGATTGGTCCGGTTTTACAGTTCATCCAGTGTGTGTTAATGTGTGATTTATGTGGGGCAAGATAAGAAATGTGACTCCAAAATATTTTATAAATAGTTTTTTTGTTGGAAACTTTGCAGCGTGACAAATGGCATTGCTCAACAGTCTCACTCACACGCATGATTTATAGCTCTATCACATAAAATGCACATGTTCCTGGATCGTTTTGCACGAGTAGACGGATTGACTAACTCCTGATTAAAAATGCACAATCTACATTTAAAATTACTTGCACAAAGTTCTGTTGCAAATAAATATGGCTATATTAGATACAATAATAGCTAACTATGCATGACAATTAAACAATTAAGCAAGTCGTCATTACTCTCTATCTTGTTCAAACAGGTCAGAGTCTTTCCCAACACTGAGGAAGAATTCAGTTGAGACTTTCGTTGATCTCTCTCGTTACTGAACTGATTTCTTCAGTAGAGTCACTTAGGTTACAATAGGACACATCCTATCTTATCATAAGGAGGCCTTCAGAGTGCCGGCATGCTGGAGGGATGATGCACTCAACTTTATTTCAGTTTTTGTTGTTGTGTTTAAGTAACCATGAACTGCTGTTACGCTGTATGTGCATCTCAGACCTGTCTCTTCATATCTTTGATGAATAATTTCCGGGCTGTGAATGCATTCATACTTTTCTTCCTGCACCTTTTGGCCCCTGTTTTTTTTTTTTTTTTTTTTTTACTTAGGGTTAGGAGGAAGAGCAAAGTTTACAGGTAATGAATCTCTCTTTCTGTGATAGCTAAAATCCTGTTTTGGAAGCTGCAGATCAGGTGTGTGCGTGTGTTGTTGAGGGTGGGCTCTTTGGTGCGTATGCTTGAATATTGTACAGGGAACAATATTCCCCTGCAAGTTGCGACTTGCTCCACTCTATCAAGAGGACACAAATCACATTAATAGGACTGACACCTTCCAGCTGCTCATGTTTGCAATCGAGAGTTGATTTCCCTTTTTTTGATTGGTTGATGTCTTTGGGTGAAAAATTGGGTCAACTTGAACTTTCCTGTAACGGGATCCAAGTGGAAACAAGAAATAACATAGAAGATTACAGCATTTGTGTGTATTTGTGTGTGTGTGTGTGCACCCATCTGGTGACTCTGTGAGAGGAATGATAATGACTGTTCTTCTGTTTAAGCCTCTCTACACTCAAGATCTATGTTCATGTGTGCACACCTGACAAGCAATCCACTGTTAATGCCCATGGAGAAAAACATTGTTGTTCTCAACGATGTTTGTTAGGGTTAACTCTAACATAACTCTTGTTGAACTAAAACTTGCATAAAGGTGAAGAACTATAAGGATTTTTAAGCTTGTTGATTAGAGTGGTATTAGCTTTACAAAAAGTTGTTGTTTCCAAGTGGGCTGTGAGCATCAAAGACAATTTGAGTCATAGATATTTCTTCTCTAGATTAATTCATTCATGTACAATCATTAATGAAGTTCCACATCAAAGGTTACTGTTGTGAAATCCAGCATGTGGCATCATTTTCTGTGATGATATGAATATTTCTCACTTTACTGTGACCAAGCTTGATGTTTCGTGGTTTTGTCATCACACAGTGGGAAAGTGTGAGTGAGTCTGTGTGTGTGTGATTTTTGTCAGGCGGAAGTCACTCACATGGCATTTACAAAGTGAAACCACTTTATTTAAAGACGTGTGGCATGCATCATATCATATTCTTATGGCCACGCTGTAAATGCTGGGCTCAGACCAAAGAATCGTCTCCTACATGCCTTCTGGCAAACTCATGAGGTTTAAAATGAGATATTTTCTCTTTCTCTCTCTCCCATAAAGCTTTGACTGGTGTAGAACCAGCCAACAGTTGTTTGTGCTGTCTCTCCCATGTCAGCCACAGAAGCTTTAAACTCCAGACGAGTCATAGCTGTCTTTGTGGCCTCCCTCACTAGTCCCCTAGTGGAACGGTCACTCGTTTTTGAGGGCGACTTGTCGTAGACAAATTTACACACGTGCCTTATTCTGTCCATTTCTAAATGTTGGATTTAACTGTACTGCCAGGGATATTCAGTGGTTTGGATATTTTCTTGGATCCATCCCTTAAATTGTGCTTTTCACAGAGTTGCTTTGGGTGTTCTTTTGTCTTCATGGTGTAGTTATTGGTGAATTAGAATACTGGAACCTTCCAGATACAGGTGCATTTATAATATAATCTTTGAAATGCATTTATTGCACTCAGGTGATCTTCATTTAATTGTTACTCCTTAAACCAATTAGCTACACCAGTAATAATTTATGTGAGTAACTTTGAAAGTAGTGAATTCTTATCCAGTCACTTATTTTCTGTTTTATATTTTTTAAATAACTTATATTAATTTGTAGAGGCCAGTTTTTGCTGTGACACATGCTGTGAGTATTTTCTTGTGAATTTTTGTCATAAGCCAAATTCAGTGTTATGAAAAGCAAAAAGATGAAAACTTTAACAGGGGTTAATACTTTTATAGGCATTATATGTCATTATATCTCTGATATCTGACATTTCAGCACCTAAACAATCTGTGCTTCAGGAAACACTATAAAGAGTTTATAGTATGAATGTGAAAACTAGATTAGGGCTGCAAAGTTTTTTCAGTTTTAAAGCAAATAGCAAATATTTGATTGTTTCAGGTTTTAAATGTTAGAATTTGCAGCTTTTTCTTGTCTTACATTATAGTTAATTGATTATCTGTTGGTTGGAGCTTTTTGATTTCAGGGAACAGTTTTATAGACACAACAAGATGTTGATGTTAAATGACTTATACTTTCAGCTTTACAAATAAGCTCAGAAATTGTGGTGCTTCACTATAACTCAGCCTTGGACTGTGGTTTTGGAAACATTTTCCAAATTAATCTTCTATCACAACACTATATTGATCTGATATAATCCCACTCTGGTTTGTTTCCTGCATGTGAAAATAAATCCACAGTATTATTGTAATTTCTATTTTTCAATTTGATATTTTCATTTATCTACTCTGTTGTTCATCAGGCATGAATTCGCCCCTTCTTTTAAAAGGGGGGAATGTGTGTGTGTGTGTGTGGGTGGGGGTGGGGGTGTGGGTGGGGGTGATATGGTAGGAATGTGCTGAATGTTCAGATTGTAACTGATCTCTGAATCTACTCAGTGTTTTATTTCTCCCTCTTCCTCTCTGCAGTCAAACCTCCATCCTGCCATTATTTGTTACATGGCACAGCACACAGCAGATCAGCAGATACAACACAACTCGGAAGTGCACACAACAAACACACACACACACACACACACACTACGAGACATCCAGCTCTCATTTTCACACAGACAGATCCCCCCCGTTGTTACAGTCTCGGTCGTGATATTCAAGCTACAGTTACAATTTTGTATCATGGTCAAATTATCAAGATTGTTAAAATTAACTTTTGTGAGAACAGGCTGCTCTGCTCATCTTTTGTTTCTCTTTTCCTTGGTTTCTTTTCGCGCTGTACAATATATCTGAACTGTGTGTAGCTGACAAAGCAAAAACCGTAAAATAAGATATATATTTTAAATTTTTTACATTTACAAGTGTTTTTTCAGGAGTTATGAGTTGGACCACTTCTTGGTTGTAGCCACAGGAGTGAAAGCATGTTAGCTTGCAAGAAGACTGAAAAACACCTACTTTGAATGTTATCACCCCTTTCAGTGACCATTATCAGCAGCACATATGTGGGCTAGTAGGGCCCTGGTCCACCTCACAGGGTACCAGAGTCAGGCACAGAAACTACTTGGGTCCTGCTACTACTAGGTACGACTCCAATTTGTTTAGCTTTAAGTGAAGTTCATTAGGTTCAAGTAATCATTTACCATAGTTAGAATATTGACAGCTGTTTGAAAATCCTGATTTGTTTCCTATCTACATGCACATTTACTTTGTTTTTGTTTTTACTATGACTACCTCCCTATGTGGTTGCTCTTTATACGTGATTTGACTTTTGTTCTGCTGTATTTACTGCGGCTGATAAAGGTCGGCCACATTTTTCAGACAACTTCTGGCCTGCTGGTAGGTGCTGCTCTCCTCTTCTGATGTGTAATTATGGGAGTGATGACAAGTGACAACACCCATGGAGTGGCGTGATAAGATTTGGAGCAGGGGCTGGAAACGGCGGAAACAGAAATAATTAAGATTTAGTTCAGCACATACAGCAACAGTAATTCCCTGGAAAAACTGTGCACTGCGTTGCTTTTGGTTTTTATCTGGCGTGTTGTAAAAACCTTTGGTTAGAACTGGGCTAATTGTTGCTAACTTCCTTAGTCTTGCAGACTTGATTGTGTTATTCGCAAGAAATTACACAAATTCCTAAAATGTCCTGTTATTCTTGAAACTGTCAGTGTTCCGTTTAGAGAAAAACCTTCTGTTTCCTGTTTGTGTGACAAACCTGAACAATTCACGCCTGAAAAAACTGTGTGGACTCATTGCGTTAAGCTATGACACTGTTTGAGTTGTTTGTCTCGGTCTTAATGGTGGTTTTGAAGAGCTTTAGTCTTTCCGGCTGTCTGTCGGCAAGAGTGGGTCCAGCTGTAGCTGTTTTTATCATGTGCACAGAGGTCACTGAGATAGTTTCACCATCACTGTTTAATTACCTTTTATGATTGATAACTCCTTTTTGTTACTGTTACTGTACTCTGATCAGTCTCTAGAATGAAAGGAGGTTTAGGTATGATTCAAATAATTAGATTTACCGTTTAAAGTTGGGGAAAAACAGTAATAATTTTGGCCTTAAGAAAATGTCGTGTTAACCACCCACTCAAATTAGAAAAATATTAGATTTCAAACTCATGATAAAATAAGCAGCACTATCTGCTCTGAAATGCTTACTTACTGGTGAAGTTGCAACCCGGGTATTTGTCGTGACATGGTTTCGTCAATGTTCAATAAACTCACTATTGCTTTCTCCCAAAGTTGTTATTTCAACATTCTAGCTGTAATCTCTGTCTAAAAACATCTGCAGTGTTTTTCCAGACATGCCTGAGCTCTCTCCGTCGACTCGCACATGGACTCGCCTATTCTCTTGAGCTGTGACGTTTAGCCCGGGAAAAGGTGATCTTTAAAGGCCGCTATAAAACTTAATATTGGATAAATAATAATATTACATCAGAATCCAAAAAACACTCATAATACACCAAGAAAGTTACATGACATACTCTTGGAAAAAGGCTGCGTTCCAAGGCTGGAATTTTGGTTATAAGATGTTAAAATCTCAGTGGGATTTTGAATGGGATTTTTGGAAGTTCCCGGTTCATTCCTGAGCAAAAATCCTGACCACAAATGAAAAACTTTTCATATTTCCCACAGCAATATATATATATATATATATTTTTTTTTTTACATGTTTAATATGTTTAGAAACAAATCGGTGATTTCACTTTACCCAGACTTTTTTTTTTTGTTTGTTTTTGAGTCTCAGTGATTTTACGTCATTTGTATGACTCATTACCCACAATGTACCCGTTAAACGGGATAAATGAATCCATAGTATGTGACCACAAATACATTTTCAGTTCTGTTTGGTGAGCTTAAACAGCTCACTTCTTTATATTTACATGCTACTTAAAGAGTATAATCCCAACTGTGCTTAATTAGTCAAACTTTGCAGTGTAACATGGACCATTTATTGTAGGTATCAGAAGTGCATTTCTAATTGCATGTATTTTTTAAACTTTTGCCTTTTTTACACAGTTAGTTTAACCTAATTATTCTTTTCTAATATTTTAACCATTTATTGTATTGATTATAAAAGTAAATATGTTGATATCAACATACTGTAAATCATTTTGAAAGCCAACCTGCTTATTTATTTGACCCACTTTTGGCTAAAATAGGATGTTGGTGTTGGACATGTGTGAGACAGTGGTTGCTATTGTAAACCAGTGCAAACTAAAGGGAACAACATGGTTTAAGAAAGGGAACAATGACAGTAGTTTGAAAAGTTCTAATTCAAAGCTGTATTGGTGTAAATGTTCATATAAACCTACTTGCAGGATTATAGTTAAACTTTTGGACAGTGGTGCCAGACATCCATCCATTATCCACTTGTCTGCTCAACGATGCGGGAGTGACACTGACATATAGAGACAGACAATCATTCACACCTATGGGCAATTTAGAGTCACCAGTTAACCTAACATACATGTGTTTGAATGGTGGGAGGAAGCCGGAGTACCCAGAGAGAACCCACGCAGACATCGGTTGTGTAGATGTACAGAACATGGGGCTGCATTAATTACTCTACTGATGATTTTATTATTTAATTAATTCATTGTTATATAAAGTTATATAAAAGTTATCTGATTAATCAACCAGTTGTTTGAACTCTAAATGGAATGGAAACATGGAAATGATTAGTGCTGCAAAATGAATGTTTTACTTGGGTGAGATCAGCAAACTGTTGTCACAAACTTATGATCCAACTTAAGTATTCACAAGACCTCTGAAGAGTTTTGTCACAGAGGTTCAGGGGTAACACGTTGAGTGACTGATAACAGCTGCTGTTGTCTCCTTTCTGACATGTTAGAGATGCTCTTTCAAATGTTTCATACTCACAGTATCTCAGTCTGCCAAAAATATGTCAGTAGAAATGGTTGACTTCAGCTTTTTGACATTCCTGTGTGAAAATGAAAGCGATAACGAACGAGACTGTGTCTGTATGTGGTGTAGGCAAGCTGCTTGTAAAACACACCACTGACAGAAGCACTACAAATATAGAGTCTGTGCATGGTTACGTATATTGTCTCTGGCAGTTTCAGAAGGCCTTTTCAGTTCTTTCATAGTTTGATATGAGAGAGGAAGAGTTATTTCCAATTTTCTGAGTAGAAGTCAAAGTCTATTTTCTTAAGCACAAGTGAACCAACTGTACTTAAGTGCAGTTTTGACACACTTCTACTTCATTGACGTATTTCCATTTTATCTTACTTGGGGAAATATTGTACTTTTTAGTTTACTACAGATAATTCTTTGTTTTAGTTACTAGTTACAGATTTAGGTCTTCACAGGGATGTCATAATGCCAAGCATTTAGTAGTCAGTACCAATACTTTACCACCGAAATTCTACAGTTGTTGACACCAATTTCCACACCACAGCAAAAATTACTGTATATCTACATGAACTCTTTTATTCCATTAGAGCATCATGAGTGGGACGAAGCCTTCGAGTAACAAAAACCACATGACTGTTATATAAAACAAACAATACAAATAGTCAATAGCTGAGGTTTAAGTCTGAAACTGTGAAAAGACACCCAGGAGATCAGTCATCAGGCATAGTTCAATGAAAACCACTGCAGCAGCTGCACACAGTGTGGTAGCACATTGTATGTGCAGCAGGCACGCACACACACACACACACACACACACACACACACACACACACACAAACTGAATGGTAATGTTGGTAATCTAGTAACATTATTAGCAGCATGCAGTTCAGGTTATTATCACTTTGTTAGCCCAAACAAGCTAACGTTAGCCACTGTGTGGAGCCGATATAGCTGCTTCACAGTTCACAAATACTAACAGTAACGTTTGGAGGTACCAACATTTTAACGACACGTTGTCAGTATAAAATTAAAAACTGAAACCTCTCATGTAAAATCTTTGCACAGGTCTGGATGTCTGTCTTTGAGATGCTGATCTAAGTTTGAATTGTTTCTTTCGTTCTAAAGCTTTGAGACACCCGTTGCACTTTTGGTAATCTCTAACTTGTCGGTGATTGTCTGACTCCATCGCAAAATATACATAGACTTTTGAAGTGTTTTTTTTTTTTTTTTTTCAGAAATTTCACCCAACTTTTTGCTGCACCTGCACCATCCCACATGTTTGTGTTAGTGTTCGTCTCTTTTGTTCAACAAAAGAGGGTTATTATGCTGACCTCGCCAGTGCAACAGTGCCAGAAAAATCACATTCTCCGGTACCTATGACGGTTACGGAGGTGCCTGTCTATGGTACCTTTGGTACCACAGAAGTACCGGCATGTTTTCAGAATTTTGTTATCAACTTGGTACTGAGTGTCTTTGTTTGTGACATCTGTAGTTCTTAATACGAAATACAATCAACTAATTAATTATGATGTATTATCATAGATGAACCACCTGGCAGTATAAAAGTGGTTACAATGATTTTAGTGAGAACTTGCATGCAACACAAACTAGAAAGTACTTAACAAGCACGCATTTACAGGATACACAATCCTTTAAACTATTATGCTCAAATGTACCTTGAAAAAAAATAAGTTGTTGAAACGGTTTGCAAAGGCAACTAGGATGACATGTGCTCCATAACTGCACACAAGGACAAAAATGCATGTGCAACTCTAACAAGAGCTTTAATAAAAAAAATTAAAAAACTGCATATGTTGTTTATACACATCTTAAAAGTTAATTCAGCATCTCAATCCATAGTAATCGGTTTAACAACATAAACTGCTAACAAAATAGGGAACAAACTAATCAAAATAATCCTTTTTGGAGGCATAAAAATCAAACAATGCATTCCAGAGCATGTAGCATTGTTTAAAGTAGTGACGCTTAACCTTTTCATACAAAAGGTTTTGCAAGTCTAAAGCAGTGGATATACCAAGAAAAAGCTTATCATCCAGCGTCGTGAGGACTTTCCCAGGAAAAATCCCCGGCCTCACAGGAAGTGATGCACTTTCTCTGCCTCAACAAACAGTAGAATAAGCCTAAGAAAAACAATGATGGCAAACGTTATGAAAGAAATCACAGTACTGAAGATGCTGCTTTTCAGGTGTATTCTTGGGAATGCTGTGGGGGAAAAAGCACATCATTGAGCACCTAGGGCTAAAAATGTTGCAAAAAGAAACAAAAG
The DNA here is from genome assembly GCA_032362345.1 of Sandelia bainsii. Taxonomy (NCBI): domain Eukaryota; kingdom Metazoa; phylum Chordata; class Actinopteri; order Anabantiformes; family Anabantidae; genus Sandelia; species Sandelia bainsii. The sequence goes on from JAUMHL010000015.1 coordinate 7,746,771, forward strand.
AAGGATCTTCACAACTTAAATATTTGTTTTCTGAGCACCTCAGTGTGATGTGGAACACCAGTCGCAAATCCCTGTTAGCTAACAAACTGCAAGGCCGCTCAGCAGACTCACAAATCTCACAATCGTCTGTTGAGCTCTGACATGCAGACGTCGAACAAATGTTCACATACAGCACTCCTATCTGTTTTTGGTTCTGTTTTGTGTCAGTGGCAGAGGCCCGTACTCATCTTGAGAGCTGAATAACAGGAACACTTCCACTTTCCGCAGGGTCAGAGGTCGAGGAGAAGCTGTACTTGTGCCTCAGATTCCATTATGTTTATTTTAAAGTGGAATCAGGCCTTCACTCTTGCCAGAAGACATTGTGAAAGCATGAAACAATACTTTCCTCTTCTTCCTTTTTTATCTCTCCTGTGGACGTTTTGTTATTGAAGACAAAAGCTCAGCAGAAACTCTGCGCGCATGCCTTATCTGCCAGTTTCTACATTGTCTGCAGCTGTAAGGGTTCATAGGGAAAATACAAATTAAACAAAACCACCGGAGCTACTACTAGAGTCGGACGATTATAAGCAGCCTGCGTCTAAATAAAAAAAATAAAACTCTTTCTCTATTAAAAATAATACCAACCGTGATCAAAGGAAGTTTACAGGCATTATGCGATTATGGGTTTGGGAATGATCAGATCAATTAAAGAAGCTAAGGGAGGATTTTAGGAGGGACAGGGAGGAAGGAAGAAGGTAATAAGGAAGGAATAAAGGAAAGGGTTAAGGATAAGTAAGCAAACATGGATGTCACTGTTAAAGTTAAAGAAGCACGGAAATTGATCACGAAAGAGCTACTGCTATATTGAACATTATTTGTATTATTTATGTATTATCTATCAACAGGGCAGCAGGAGTAGTGGTTAGTACGTGTTCTCCCCGTGTCTGGCTGGGTTCTCTCCGGGTACTCCATCCTTCTCCCACCGTTCAAAGACATGCATGTTAGGTTAACTGGTGACTCGAAATTACCCATAGATGTAAAAGTGAGTGTGAATGATTGTCTGTCTCTATATGTCAGCCCTGTGATAGACTGGCGACCTCTACAGGGTGTACCCCGCCTCTTGCCTAATGACAGCTGGGATAAGCTCCAGCACATCCGTGACCCTATTGCGGACAAGCGGTTAGGATAATAGAATAGAATGTTTTGCTAGTTTTTATTGACTAAGAAGCTGGAATTTCCAGTGATGCGTGAGAAACTGTAGTACAAGAGGATTGAAAGCTACCATGTGGAGTTGTCCAATGACTCAAATGCTTGCAAGTCATAAACACAAGAAACTTTGCCATCATTGCCATCCCTTTCACATGATTGTAGCATTAGTTCAGAGCTACAGTGTGAACAATGATAGTTTAGCTTAGAAAATGGAAGCAGGATGAAACAGGCAACCTGATTAATGCATGATTATCTTGTTTGTTTCCTTTGTTTCCCATGTGCTTTTTTTTCAAGATTCAAAACACTATTAATCCCAGAGGGAAATTGTTTTAGAGGGATTTACATGCTGTACATTTTTCATGATGTGTGGTGTCTCCACTGGTCGTCTGGCAACCTCACAAGGTTATTATGCAAGTCAATATTTAGTAGATGTGCCTTTTGCAGCAATTACAGCATTAAGCCTGTGTGCATAGGTCTCTGTCAGTTTTGCACATACAAACACTCCAGCTCTGTCAGGTTGCATGTGGAACATGAGTGAACAGCAGTTTCAAGTGCAGCCACAAATTCCTGGATGCACTTTCTGGGATCTGACTCATGTCGTTTTTTAAACCATTTGGGTGTAGCTTTCGCTGTTTGCTTGCTCAAAAACAAAACAAGAAAACCTCTCCCAAGTCATAATTCTCTTGCAGATTACATCACGTTCTGCTCCAGGATCTCTCTGTGTATAACTGTATTCACTTTACCTAGCTACCTTAACAAGTCTTCAAGGACGTGCTACAGTGAAGCATCCTTACAACATGATGCTGCCATCACCATCCACATCCACAGTGAGCATGGCGTTTGTGAAAATGTACAGTGCTTGGTTCATGCCTTTGGTCTTAGCAGACCAAAGAACCTTCTTCCAGTTGACTTCAGTCTCGAACTTGCCTTCTGGCAAACTCTAGCTGAGATTTAATGTGAGCTTTGTTCTCTTCTTTCTCTCTTGAAGAACCAGCCAACAGTTGTTGTACGGACACTTTCTCCCATTTCAGCCTGGGACACTTATCACTCCTTCAGAGAAATCATAGGTGTCTTGGTGGCTGCCCCTACTAGTCCCCTTTTTACATGATCACACAGTTTTTGAGGACAGCCTGCTTGAGGCATACTTATACTTAACATATTGTATAGAGTGGTACTGATCTACTTATCTAATTCTCTCCAAGAAAGAAAATAGGTATGTTTATAAAAATGACAAACTATTCCCTAGGCACGGTAAATTAGTATGTCTTTACTATATTATGTGTGTTTCATAAAGTATTCTCTACTCTACTATATGCAACACATTTTTCAGTAAATTTGGGGAATTAACTTTTGCAGCTTTTCCCCCAGCAAAGGCCTATAAAAACATAACAGAAAAAACAACCAGTCCCATTCAGATAATAGGAACTCTCTATGGGCTCCGCTCCCAGAAACTTTTGAATGTTTGATACAAAGCGGGATCAACTTCCTCACCGCTGCTGTTGTGTGTGTGCATGCGTGTGTGCATGCGTGTGTGTGTATGTGTTTTGAGGCCATTGCTCAACTCACCCTCCACCCTGGCAGTGTGTAGCCACCAGAGACTTGTAGTAAAAAAGCAGCCTCTTATCTAAATATCATCCTTGCACCCTGCAGAATAAACAATGGTTGGGCCGTCACATCAAAGAGTACTTGAGAGCATGCTTGACCTACTGGAATAATGAACTCTGAGATGTGAAGCGCATAGGGAGGGCCTCTTCCTAACAAAAATAAATTCTCTTTAATGAAGAAACTGCTCGTCATCATTAATGGCACTTATTCAGAAATGGTGACAAATATCACGCTGGCTTTAGAGCGTTTTTACATCTGCATCCACAGATATAACTGCAGTATTAAAAATGCACAACCACCATGAAATATCACCAAATAAGTAACAAAACTCAGTGGTATCTGCTGCAAGCTTTTTAAGTTGAATGCAGGATGTAGTATTTATTGTGTATATATGAGAGCACTCTTGGAGAGACACGCACGCACTTCCTCCGTGTCAAATGAGTTGCTATATGTAATTTCTTTTTCCCAATTTTGCTATTATGTTTGTCTCTTGTTTTCAGGCTCTGCAGTTCTTAGGAATTCTAAGAGCATAAATCTGGCGATATTCTTTATTTTTTTCCTGTTTAACAACCAAAACCAACAATGAATTTGTCCAACTAATAAGTATTGTCTGTATATCCAATGCCGGGTATGACTTATTCCTCTGTACTCCATTGTACTCTTGCTCTAAGTAGTCACAAACGCAACGGTGGCTGATAATAGTCCCCTAAAAATAGGAAAAAAAACACTACTGCTTTTTAATTAAAGAAAAAAAACTATACGCCCCATTTAGAAAAGTAAAAAACAATTATATAGCTATGTGGGGATAGTTTCTTTGAATATATTTTGTTATAGCAGCAGCTTTATTTGTGTAGCTGCATATTTTATGCACACAGGCAATTCAAAGTCCCTTACAAAGTGCATCAAAACAGGAAAGACAACAATGCAGGAAAGAAGAGCAAGATGGCCCACAGCGTGTATTTAGGATTCAGGAAGTGCGCAACAGACAAGTTTTTAATCTGGAATTAAAGGTCTAAGGTGGTCTAAGTGGGAGCAAGTGTAAAATCCAGCTTTGTGGTGCACATTAACCAAATGCTGCATCACTGTTTAGTTTACTTAAAAAGGTCCAAGGGATCGTCAGGGTTCATATGGCAAATGATCGATGTATTTCGGTCCTAAGCTTTGGAGAGATTTATAGACAAGCAGCAGTATCTTAAATTCTCTGACACACCAGACTCCACAGAGGGGAAAGGCTGTCATACTGCGAGATGGTGTAATGCGTTGGTTTTGGGCTTACAACATCACCAGTCTTATTGTCTTAAATCTGCCAAACCCACAGCACACCATTAAAAAATTATATTGTATTAACAAGCATTGCTTACACTGACAGGGATTTATTTGAAGACATTCAGTCAGCATTTTAATAGCTGTTAAATATGTCAGGATTTATTTGGAAATGTGTATGCAATCATACACAAGATTATGTACCATTTCAGTGTTTACAATAAATATTGGACGCAAACAAACAGATGCAGAATATCTACCATACGTATATGAGACTGTCATACAACAGTATGTTATTTTATAAATGTATGAAATCTAATGACCAATGTTAGAATAAAAGCAAAAGTTTAAGACGTTACAGAAAGTTTTCTACCTGTTTCCTTTAAAGATTCCCTGAATTCACTAAGAGAAGTTTTTATTTCCAGTGCTATATATTAATAATCTTGTGTAACACGAAGCAGAAAAGAGGAAACAACATCTATAAATGTTCACATCTGACAGACTAGCACTGTGTGTATGACCTCATACTTGATTCACACTCTTGATTGTTAGACATCCATATATGTAAACATGACCTCACGCTAGAATTACCATGTCAGAATTACCTACCTGCCACATGTTTTCTTTTCTGTATTTGTGTATCTTCATGTGGTTTCATTTAGTCCTGCCTGTCAGAGCGACAGTCATGCACTTAAGAGGAAGGAAGCAATCTGTTAGTGGAGAGTTGCCCTTATGGCAGTAAATATACAGCTCCAGCTTACGAAAATATCCATTCCTCCGTCTTATTAGCTTCAGCAACTCTGAAAGGAGTTCTTGAAAACAGGAAAACTATGTAAAGGTAATGGCAGCGAAAGCTCTTGACATCAGACATGTAGATCAGATTATTGTCCTGCTCAGATCACTTAATTCTTTTGCTTGCACTAAGAGAAACTGTTAAACTGCACATTTTCTGTCATAGAGGCAAAATAAATGTAGTTTCATTACAGGTCTATATACACAAGCATTTTTTTTTTTAGAGAGACCTCTGTAGGTTGCAGACTACAGATGCACGTCTTTGTACGAGTGTGTATCCTAGTACAATCTTCAGCTCCCAGGCCCTTCATTGTTTAAACATTGCCCCAGTGTCAAAGGTCATAACAGCCCTGTCCCGCATGTTGCCATGGTGACAGGCAGTTCCTCTGTCAAGAGAAAATGGGACGTGCAGAGGTGAAGCTGCTGTCGCTGAGCTCTACCGATGACAAATTAATTTACTTGGCACAGTCAGCCTTTCTGCTCAAAGCCTAAAGATTTGTCCATCTGTGTGTTCTTTGCGGTTTCCTGAGCTGCGTTTCATTGTGTTGTGGTTCATGTTTGACTTGTCAGTACAGTGCTGAAAGATCTTAGCTGCTCTCAGGACGGGCCTTTAGCTCTTAACAGTGCAGTGTGGCTCTCAAAGTATTACTGACTTAGTGCTTGAATTTACATATAGTAGTTACAATAACTCTAAAGTCTTTAACTTTTAAATAGAAATAAATCGCAGTTACCTCACCTTGCAGTGCTGTTCTTGGAAATATAATCTTTTTTTCATCATTTTCTTTACGAAATAACAAATGTAGTGGACTGTCATGAGACCGGATTTTGTGCTCATACTACAGAGGACAGACTGTCTTCTTCTCTCCCTCTCCAGCGGCTCTACCGTCAGCCATCCTGACATTGATGTTCCGCCCTTACCAAAGGGGAATCTACTGCGATGACAAGAGCATCAGCTATCCGTACAGAAAAGACACCATCTCTCATGGAACCATGGCTGCAGTCACTATCATCTGCTCCATAGTCATTGTGAGTCCCAGACACTGGCACAAAGTAACTAAGTACATTTACTCAAGTACGGTGCTTAAGTAATATGTACTTTTTACTTCACTTCACTACATTTGACGGTTTGTTATTTTGCAGATACAGATTCTTAATGCAAAATGCATGGTCCCAAACTCTTGTCTAACTGAGCCCATTACATTATAATTTTGTACACATTCCTTTGACTCCACAGATCACTACAGGAGAGGCGTACCTGGTCCACACCAAACGGCTCCACTCCAACTCCCAGTTCAACCAGTACCTGTCAGCTCTCTACAAGGTGGTGGGCACCTTCCTGTTTGGAGGAGCTGTGAGCCAATCACTGACCGACTTGGCAAAGTTCACCATAGGTCGTCCCCGTCCGAACTTCTTATCTGTGTGCGCCCCAGTCAGCTGTAATGGATATGTGCTGGACATCAACTGCACTGGTAACCTTCGCAATGTGACTGAGTCCAGGTGGGTTCATTCAACACTACACTTCCCTTAATTTCCTTATATAAGACTATTATGTAGTAGAGTTTGAGACTGTGAAGGCTGGCTACAATAATTTTGGACTGAAGTTGCCAAAAGCTGACATTTGACCTGACTGCCATTAAACTATTAATGTACTTTTCATTTCAGATAAGATAGTCCATTAATCTTTCTTGACGGTGACGATATGGATAACATTGGTAGAAAAAAATCAAGTGATTACTAATTTAATCTATGTAAAGGAGATTAACTATTATAAAATGTACTTTTGCAAGTTCCAGAGCCTACAATTTACCAACTGCTGTTGACCATCAGTTTAAAACTCTAAGATTTTTTATATACAGTGATATAATCATGTTCAAATTTGAAAAGCTGGAACCAGAAAATGTGCTGCAAGTTTGCTTTTAGAAAACAGCAGGATATGCGTCATACGTAACATTGAATCTAGACATAACTTTAATGTTTCGTGGATCATTTCTCCTTATCTATTGTTGGAGCTAAATCAACAGTTAATGTCAACTGGTTTAGACATGATATCCATGTTGGCCTCACTTCATCAATTGACTAAATGTTCACTTTTAAACATAATTAGTTTTGTCAGTATTGCTTAATTTGGTGCATTGTAAACTAAATTGTACTGGAATTTGTAATGATAAAGTTAATATTTGAATGGAAATATGCAATTTGGTTGCTAGATGATACAGTACACTCTTTCATGACTGCTCTGCTGCTGTTTTGCTCCTCAGGTTATCGTTCTACTCTGGCCACTCATCTTTCGGGATGTACTGCATGCTCTTTCTGTCGGTGAGTGTGTCGTTGTCATTGCGTGACACTTTCTGTAGCTGTAAAATGGCTGTTTACCACAAACACACACACGACTCAAAACAGAAAGAGCTGGTCAACGCAGACGCACGTCAAAAGTTCAAAAACACCATTGTTGCAATGCTACACAGTGTACAATGGTCGGAAGATGACAGATTCAACAGCTTAATCCCTGTGAAGTGTGAGTAAAATAATGTGTCAGAGCTGCTATAGTCTCTGCAACATAACCAGCTGCTTCAGGAATCTCATATTTCATATCCACATGATAGTTTGTATGATGCCCAACAAAAGGCTCATTTTTAATATCAAAGCAAATAAAATGTAATTTTTACCAGGAGGACAATTAGTTGTTTTTTTTCTCTTTTCATTTCAGTTTCATAAATATAAAAGCAAACTTTGTCATGTTTGTTTAGTTTTTTTGTACTTACATATTTTATTTAGGTGACTCCTCCTAAATACATTATGTACATTCATAAACACTAAGATGGGGTTGGGGTTTTTGGGGTTTTTTTTGTGTTCAGCTCTATGTCCAGGCCAGAATGCAGGGGAAGTGGACGCGGCTGGTTCGACCAACCATACAGTTCTTCCTGGTGGCGTTTTCTCTGTACGTGGGATACACGCGTGTGTCTGACTTCAAACACCACTGGAGCGACGTACTGGTGGGACTGCTGCAGGGAGCCCTCATAGCCGTGCTCATTGTGAGTTAAAATCTGTGTTTCTGTGACACTTGTTCAGAAATAGACTGATTTAAATATGGAAATTGGTGATTTACAGATATTTTACAGCCCCTATGAGCAGGATGTTTGTCGTACGACTTATTATTATTATTATTATTATTGTCACTGTACTTTCTCTCTGATTCACTTGCTGCTTGTTCCAGGGGATGAGTTTGACAGTGAAGGTTTTTTACATGAACTGTAGTAACTTAGTAGTAATTTATTTTAAATATGAGCGCAATCTCCAGAGAAATTCTGCCTGAGGAAATCATGGTTCCCTAATCCCTTACCCTGATTGCAGTAATCAGATCTCTTGTTTATGACAGTTAAGAATTCAGCCATTGGGAAAAGCAGATTGTAGGTTACTTTACAGTTACTTTGACACCTGTAAATGCCCCCAGAGGCAAACAGAATCTGACAAAACACCAGTGTTAGTTGCATGAATTAGAGTTTGCAAAGCACAGCTCCAGCTACTGACACTTTAATTAGATAAAGTCCGACCACACCACCAATGTCTTTTTGTCTTTTATCACCTCCTTTTCAAATATGTTGTTGCTGCTGCTGACCACACAGTATGGGTGCTTAGAGTTGGGTTGGCTAATGCGTGTTCTCAAGCCATGTTCGTTTCTGCTTTTCTTATTGTTTAAATATTATATCACCAGAAGTGCATATATAATTTATACTGCCCAGCCCTAAACAAAGTTGTTGTTTTTTTTAACACTGCGACTTAAAGCCTCAAATTATTACAGAGCTGAATTTACACTTGCCAGTGTCACCAAAATGCAAGATTCTAGGTTTCAGTGACATGCTGTGTTGTCCTCCTATCTGACTAAACTCTCATGTTTCAGTAAAAAGCAAAAACAATGCAAATATAATCTTTCCTTAAGTTAGTAAGCTATTTATTACATTAACTATAATTATTACATTTAATTATAGTTACTTTTTCCAAAGTGCAGCAAATATAAAAACATTCTTTGTGTTTACTCTGACTTGACACTTTCCCCCTTTTTTTTGTTTTGTTTTTTCAGGTAAAATATGTCTCAGACTTCTTTAAGCAGCGGCCCCCACCCTGCACACAACCAGACACGGCAGAGATTGAACACCTTGAACGTAAACCGAGCCCGCAGCCTCCTGACTCGCAGCATGGAAACCACTACAACTACTCTGGAACTGTTTAAGCACCTTTCCGAACCCTGCTCTTACTAACCTGGGCCTTCACTCTCTAATAGCAGCTCCGCTACCAAAAGGATGTGACTTGTAAAGAAAAACAAAACAATGCAGTAACCAGACTAGACCTGCTCCACTCGGAGGTGACTGCCCAAAAATCTTACAGCTCTGAAAACCCAGATTCCCAAAACCTGTTGGAACAGAAGTGCTACCGTCTGTGTGTGGGTGTGTGCATTTTAGTTTGGGGGTGTGCGTGTGTGTTGCTGAAGTATGAGTGATTGATTTGTGTGTTTTTATATAACAGTGTGCAATGATTACATATATTTTATTGTATTATTTCCTTAATTCTTTGTGTTGAGAGTTGTGATGAGAATCTATGCTGCAACTTAAATCAAAAATAGAGCAAAGAATGCTTAATCTACAAATTTTAAAACGCCAGCCAAAGATGTTTCTGTCTTGAACGGAGTGGCAAAACTTTAGAGACTGAATGTTTTTTACTTTATTCCAGTCAGACGAAACTATTTTACCTACACTGAAGCTAGATTATATCTGGTGTCCTTGTCATTTTTCTCTGCAGATATCTCTATATTTGACTGTATTTAGAAGGTCTGCATGTGTAATGGACAGCTTTAACTGCTATATACATACATTATGTATAATGCTAACATTTTTATTTTGTTTATAACAGTATCTAATAAACTGTAGCTTCTAAGAATGTATTACCAGTACTGTGATATTACAGTGATACGCAATGAGCTGGCAACATTGCTCTGCGTTTTTTTTTTTTTTCTTGTTTGCAGAGATTAGTCTTACCTAAATGATTTTAAAAGAATGGCCAAAGGAGCATTACGCAGGTGTATTCATTCCATTCTTTCAGGGTTTTTTTTTTTTTTTTTTCCAACCTCAAGTGTGGAACAACGATTTCACAAATCTTACATAAGCTAAATACGTCATCATGGACCTTTTCCTTCCAGTGACACTAACCTGTAGTGAAACTGCACATAATATAATAATTCCTTTCCTTTAGCCTGTTTTGTGCAGTTTTTGCCATAAATATTAGCCAGGATCTTATCTTTGTCTTCTATGTCAACAAGAGAATGTGTTTGATTTTCTTTTTGTTTTCATTGCGCTTTTCTCTGCTTTGTGCTTTTGTAGAATATAGGACAACATGCTGACACTGAGTTCGTGTCTAGACACGCTGCTGACGGTTGAGGGATTCCTCGGTGTCAGAACTTAGGCTGTTGAACTACATAATGTGGTTTTAAAAATCCTGTTCAAAGTTATCTCAAGGTGAAGCGCTGCAAATCTTTTCTCCCCTTCTGGCATAGATGTGACGTGGGAATTTTGTTAATGGCGTACCAGATTTCCAACTTTACCATTGTTGTTACAATAAGTAGACATGCAAACAGATACTATATTTTCTCCAGTTTTGAGATGTACACAAACTCAATAGTAAAGTAAAAGTGCAAGTACTTGCCCATAAAAATACTCCACTACAAGTAGTAGTACCCTTTAATTTTTCTACTCCAGTAAAAGTACTAAAATATATGCTCTAAATTCGACTTAAGGTACAAAAGTAAAAGTACGTCACTAGGGAAAACTTTTTTTTAAACAATGTAGAATTTGATGCTGTTAAACAAATGTAGAAATCTAGTCCAGATTTATTTGAAAAATTCTAAAATGTTTTGTTAGCTACAGCTATTATCTGGTTTGTCAGTGCAACCAACATTTCACATAATATAGTAATTTGATCCATTATTAGAATAAAAAAATAAAACCTAAAACTCACAGTTATATGCCGACTCATCCCGAGAGATAATTGTTTTAATTAAACTGTGATGCTGCATTTTCCTGTAATCAAAGTAATCCCTCAAAACCTTAATTTGTGTCTGAGTCGACTAGGAGTACCAAACCACACTATTTCATAAAGCTGCAGGAATGAACATGTTTATTTGTCTGGCTTGAGAAGCCAATGAGAAGTAAGTTTAATGGCTGCCTTTTTGTCCCTCAGACTTCTTCAGTCACGCCCCCAACCCACAAAGATATCAGCTACAGACAAAATGATCACTCTCAATCACATCTTTTATTTGTAAGGCACCAGAGAAGCTTCCTTACTGCTAAAAGGTTGTTACTGCCTATTGAGAGAATGGGAGAGATAAAAAAAAAAAAAAAAAGGAAGGACAACATGGTATACAATTGTGCCTCTCTAGTTTCTCTCACTGTAGGCTTGTAATGCACACATAAAACATTAAAGTCTTCCATGATACACACATGTTAAAAAGCAGCTTTGATACATACAAAAATGCTTTAAAAAATATGTATATTGATATATTCATATGTATACAAATTGGCCCTTCACAGCAAAAACACACATATGTCTGAGTTTTGCCAAAGGAGGTTTTCTACTATACATAGATCGACGTCAGCATAAAGAGTTCAAATGACTGAACTGTTGTTGCGCTCGATATATTAAAGTCAAATCTCCAAGAAGGGACACTACAGGTCTCAGCTCTAGTACAGGCAGGAAGAAGAAGAAGAAAAAAACAGCACTGAGTCACAACTTAAGTGCTTTTCAAATTAAAATATGAAGAAAATGTTTCAGCTCCAATTTCAGATGTGCTCAGACATTAATAGGTGGGTTTGTCAAAACTCTGCAAAGTTCTCACATTACAGGGTCCTGCTCAGCCTACAGTTACAAAAAGAACAACAGAATGTGAACAGAACAGACTGACCCTACAGACGCCTAAAACATGTCAGTGTTGTGTGAGTTTATACTAATAACCAATGAGAGGACTGCTGCCCTCTGCTGCATCAAATGTCAATCTTTTCAGCTGTGTCCACTCCACACTAACTGCATACATTGTGTACTAAATATTTTTTAAGCATACTAATTTTTTTTTACAGTTAGTACACAAATAACAAAACACACATACACCCAATGGACAATTAAACTGCAACTACAATTAAACTTTCAAATGCAACTGCAAATTTACTTTTTGTTTCGAAAAAACAAAATTTTTTGTTTTCTGAGGTGATCCTGGAGCTTTTTCACTGCCATCCACAATCAGCATTTTGGTAGCGCCTTCATTTGTGCAATCCACAGTGGTAAAATAAATCTTAAACGCTTTAAAAATTTTAGTATGCATACTAACTAATGTGAGTATAGTTTATTTTGTGACTTTGGTTTGAATGTTCGCTCTTGAAAAGTCCAAATCCACATTACACACTAACTGGTGGGATTCCTGTGCAACAAGCAATTATTAGATTATGTTATCAGGTCAGATTTCTTTAATCTTTGAAATTTAATTATTACTCTTGTTTTTTGACAGCTATCTTGTTGTTACGGTTTGTGTGTTCACACGTCTGTTTTCAGACCTCTGAACCACAGCATGAATGTCCTGTTTTTTTTAGCAATTTTGAATTGTTAAAATGTAAAAAATCAATTTTAATTCAGTATACTTAAATATGACTGGGTAATACACTCAAAGTCATCAAAAAATTAATCTGGATATGATCCATGATGATATAACAAACTACAGGTCAGGTGGTTGCCGAAGCAAAAACCCGGGTGTGGAAGGAGTTCAGAGAGGCTATGGAGAAGGACTTTCGGTTGGCCTCGAGGTGGTTCTGGCAAACCATTCAATGACTTACGAGGAGAATGCAGGGCCTGGCCCAGGCTGTGTTCGGCAGGGGAGGAGAGATCTCAAGGCGCAACCAGAGAGTGTCCGGTTTGGGGACATCAGAATCGAGTCTCTGCTTTTTGCAGATTATGATGTTCTGTTGTCTTCACCGACAGTGACCTGCAGCATTCACTGGGACAGTTTGCAGCCGAGTGTGAAACAGCTGGAGTGAGAGTCAGCACCTGTAAGTCTGAGGACATGGTATTCTTCTGAAAAACACTGGACTGCTCTCTTTGGGTTGGGAATGAGTCCTTCCCCCAAGTTATGGAGTTTAAGTATCTCAGGGTCTTGTTCATGAGTGACAGTAAAATCCAGCGAAAGACGGACAAGTGGATTGGTGCAGCATCAGCAGTAATGTAGATGTTGTATCAGACTGTTGTGGTGAGGAGGGGGTGAAGCCAAAAGGCAAAGTTCTCAATTTACTGGTCAGTCTTGACTGTTCCAGCCCTCACCTGTGGTCATGAGCTCTGGGTAGTAACTAAAAGAACGAGATCACAAACTAAATGTTTTTCATTAAACAATAATAGAATGCATACCAAACTGTCATTTTTTCCCTGTTGTCCTAAAATGCAATGTAGAAAAGAAAAGGAGTCGCTCGTGTGGAAAGAAATAAAATAGGAAGAAAAATGTTGTAGTTGACAGTGAGAAGCCTCACATATAAAGAGTAAATGAAATTAAAAGTTACAAAAATATTAATAAATCTTTTACTCTGTGTGGCATTTTAAAACTAGTGATGTCTAATATTATTTCCTACAAAAACAGTATGTTGTATTCCTTGTATTACAAGTAAAAGAAAAGTATATTATATAGTTAAGTACACTATGTAGTATGGAGCTGAGACACAGTTCTGTTTGTAATAATCATGTTTTTAGAGAGTGGTTGTTTGCTGTTGCTTACAGAGCTTTAGCAACTCACACTGGACACATTTGTCATCAAATTACGGGAATATAAAAAAAAATAAAAGAAGCAAAACACAAATCTAACAAGCTAGGAAAAGGCAGGTGCTTGATACAGTCTTAGTATAAACTGAAGTGCTGTGCTAACCTATAATCTATAATACAGTAATTGTCTTTAATTGTTATGAATGTCCGGTTCTGAAATTTAGATCCTCTTTAAATTCAAGACTGGTTGAGCACAGAGAAAGGGAGCAGCAGAGAGGGTGAGGATAATACAAAAGGTGCGTGCTTCTAGAAAAACAATGAAATTAAACAAGTGTTTTCTTCTTTCCAATCACATTCACTTGAGCACACACACAGACAATTATAGACTAATTATAACCCGTCTTTAATTTCACAACAAGTCAAAATAAAGTTTTGAGAATGCCAACTGTCATTTAAAAGATGAGTCATGATCCATTACATGTAATGCGCATAGCAGCAGCAGCCAGGCCTACAAACACTAATTAACACCCAAGCAGGGTATACTACCATTTGTACAGTACAAACTACACTGGTCAGTCACAACATTAAAACCACCTGGTAGATTTAATGTTATGGTAACCAGGGACACTGACGACGTCTGGCACCCGATATGCAGCGAGTTGAGTACACCGTGTTCTGCCACCTCTCTTTTTTCCCCCCATAGTTGACCCCCCACCAACAGGTGGTGTTAATGTTATGTCTGATCAGAGTATAGGGTTTTTCATGGAATAAAATCCTTTTTATTTAGGATTGAGGTACACAGTTAAGGTAATGCATCCAGTGGTTGGTTGTATGAAAGCGGGTGGTTTAGGTTTTGAAAGGATTAAATGCACCTGACAAGTGAAATGTCCCTTTAAAACATCCCAGTCAACATCAGACAGTTTTACAATTTTGGCTCCAAGTATGTACATAAATGACAGTATGACTTAACAGCTCCAATATTTTCGCATTTTTGAAAAAGTTGATGAAGCTGTTTTATGTCATGGGTAGCCAGTAAGAAACAACTGGAAGGACTAAAAGACATGGAAAAAACACATTGAAAGAAGATCTTATAACAATGTAGAAAAAAAAAAACCTGTGAGAAGCAGATCCATGTAAGGATGTAAGTTTAGCTCTCACTCCATATGAGAAAACATCTACAGTGTATCTTTGTTAAGCCCAACAACAGTGGCTTACACTAAAAAAAAACAAAAAAACAACAACATCTATTTAAAGTCTACAAACCTGAACATTACCAGTCTATTAACATTTAATTCTTACTCTCAGCCAATCAGCAGTTTCATTCTCTGCACATCTAAAAACCCTCCTTGCTCGTCATCATCCCTGCAGTCACTCTCCTACTTTACCACTCAGCAGACAGGCAGCCAGACTTACCTCAATTTCAATTTACATAAACAGTTTTACTTTCTTTTTACGACACTTCACCCCACGACAACCCCTCCAAATCACCTCACTGTGTCTGCACTAGTCTGATTTGTCCCCATCCTCTCCTCTGGGTGCTCTCTCTGCGGCCTCCCGGGCCTTGTCCTCCTTCACGACCTGGCCCTGGCCATGGGAGTAGTTGGCCAGGATGGAGGAGAGGGAGAGCAGGCCAGAGCTGGAGGAGACGGCGGGCAGGGTGGGAGGTGTGAGGCCCAGGGGCAGTGGAGTCACAGGCAGGGCCAGGCCTTGAAGCTGGGACAGGTGTTGCACCTGGAGCTGTTGCTGCAAACACAAAAGGTAAACACATGTTGACTACACAAGTTGCAGTTTTTAGAGCTTTGTACTGTATATACACACATAAACAAATGTCAAATGATGTTGGTGTAGCAAGAACAATGCATTGTGATGTGTGACTACTTTGTGACCACTCAAGTGATGTTTACGAAACTTGAAGGGATGAATCATCTCTACATTGTTTAAGCATTTGTTTGAGGGTGATGCTCTAACCCCAGAAGTCCACTGGGTGGTGCTGTTCTGTCCTCCACTTGCATCTCCATTGCACCTTCTGATGTGCAGGTGCATTTCGGAAATGAAGAAACTAAATCTACTTTGTGCCTCTGCTTTATCTTTATTTTGCTGTATTTGTATTTGCTTAAGAATGTAAGAAAAAAAACTTTGAAATTTTTCTGCTACTTCTTGAAGTGGCAAAACAAAAATGCTGTTTGCATGTGCATAGCAACTGTATGGGAGCCACATCAGAGCAAGAATGCAATGCAGTCGCTTCCAGTTGATAGAAGTATTAAATTCACTAATCATTAATAAAGCTCACTCGTATAATGGAGTTCATCTCAGGAGGTGTGACCTGCTTGGCTCTCTCCATAGCGCCCATGACTTGCTGCTGATGCTGGAACACAGACACAACACAGTCATGGTTGATTGTTGGGCAGAGACTCCTAGCAGCTGAAAGTGGAGGTCAGATACACTGATGAAAATGTCTGTGTCATTACCTCCTGTGACAGGTAAGGCAGCACCTGAGCACAAATCCCATTAAGTCTCTTCACTATCTCAGCCTACAAAGAATGAAGCAAATGGAAGAAAGGTCAGACCAGATAATCACAACATGTTGGATAATAAAAAATAGCATCATAAGAGACGGTGATCACCTGTTTGTGCATTTCAATGTTCAGTCCATAGGACATTTCATAGTACTATAAATACACAGAGGGAGAAAGACAAAGATAATGTGCATATTTTCATCCCACACACAATAAAACAACATATTACTGGGATTCTAAATTCTAAATCATCAAAAGCAACAACAGACGATGATAGACTTACCATGATATAGTGACGCTGCATCTCTGATTTTTCAGATGCCAGTTTATCACACTCCAACTTCAAACTGTTCGAGACAATACACAAAAGCATTAGAGGACAGTTTGAATGCAAATATCCAAGTAAAAATATCCATCTGTGTTGTAGAAATCATTTAGAGCAACAATGCAGAAATGTTCTTTTTGCAGCAAACTATAACCAATATTTTTGTGCCTACTTTGGCCAGTACAGACATTTACAGTAAGAGGCTTAGAAAAAATACAGTTTTAAATATATTATCTGGATAGATTTTTTTATTGCTTTGCTGAGGTAAAAACCACACCATTTTCACATTTATAGCTAAACTAATAATTGAGGAAAGTGTTTTTGCGCTGATGAGACAATCATAAACAGAGCTAATAAACCCATTAAATATGGAGTTCAGACTGTAGACAGAAGGAAAATGAAGTCAAAACGTCACTTAGGGAAGTTTTCACTTCCCTATATATGTTGGATTTCAGAAAAGTGTGGCTTTGACCAGAGACAGCACACTAAAGTTAAATGCAGTTTCCATAAAAGTGAACTATGGAAATAATGTTTCTGACTAAAATTATTAATTATTAAATTACACTACTCACAAAAAGTTAGGGATATTTGGCTTTCGGGTGAAATTTCAGGATGAATCTAAAAAGCACTATAACCTTTACAGGTGAACTTAATGTGACCTTCCCTAAACGTTTGAATGCACATGTCCAACTGTTCAATGTT
>JAUMHL010000015.1:7769495-7787782 GCA_032362345.1 Sandelia bainsii
TTTTACTTGAGTAATATTATTTTGAAGTAAAGCTACTCTTACTTGAGTATAATTTTTGGCTACTCTACCCACCTCTGGAAGGAGCTAGTTATGACATAATAATACATAATCATTTAATAGCTGATTATACACTCACTCTATTAGGTTCACCTGTACAATCTAATTCAATCAAATACAGCAGCTCTGCCATGAATTCTACTTTTACAAGGTTATAATTTCTCAGTTTTTGTTAAAACTGTCAGAAACGTGATAACAGAGGGTCTTTTACATTAATCTATTGAAATTCTCATTTGCATCTCTGTGGCCATGTTGGGTCAAACTCGTTTGTCATTTTAAAACTGTAGACTCACAACAAGAAATACTAAATATAACTTCACACAGATGCCTCCTGATACTTAGTTTTGCATGCCCACTAAATAATCCAATTGTTATTGTTACTGAAGGATCTCACCGTATTTTACTCCAAAAATATCTTCCAAATGTCCCTACGGTCCATGCAGATTACTTCCAGACTAGTCAAAGTGTTGTCTGTTTTTGGGGGCTGCCATTGTGTAACTAATTAAAAAATCCAAAGAGTTAACATTGAAATGCATTTGCTGCAAAACCCAAAGAATATTCAAAAACTTACACTTAATGGGAAAACATTCACTGACTGAGATGACCACATATTGCAGGTAAGAGATACATAAAGTAATAAGAAAATCATATGGTCAGACTAGAAATAGTTTGGTTAAATTTGAAACTTTAGATCCCTGTAAATAACTATAGACCGTGCGTGACTCTGACTTGTACAACTTAAGACAGAAAATCATGAAACCCACTCAACACAGACACCATTAGCAAGTATAGGAACAAATTTATTTCAATTTAAAACAGATACCTTGTCATTAAGTTTCTCTCTTAGAAGGCGGCAATGATCATAAGTCGTGTTCATGTTTGAATGAGGATCAGGCAACAGTGGTTGAAACAAATACATGGAACACATAAAAAAATATGGCAAGAGTTATGTAAATCAATAATTGATAATAACCAACTGATTGAACCCCCTTCATCGAGGGCTCTGCTTCAGTGAAAACATCCAAGCCCTCACTTCCAACACAAAATAAACAGCACATGCAATAATAATTACAGTTTCTTTAAAAAAACAAAACAACAAAAACAAAACAACAGATTATCTTTTAAATCTTCAATCTTAAATACAGAATAAATTCTTTGTGTGTACCTAATCATCTATCCTTTTAGTCTCTGGTGTATTTCTTGAAAAAGGGGGACCATCTCAGATGGTGGTCCTTTTGATGACAACCACAGCGTTGGCACTTAGAGAGCCTGGCTCTAGAGAGTGGGTGTTGGCACACTCAGTATAACACATAATTACATTTGGTTTACATACAAAATAAAGAGGAAAAAAAAAACAGCATTTTATACACCATACACAGCTGACCTTCAGGTTTCATTGGAGTGAGGAAAAAAAAATCAAGTGGTCCTAAATAATAGTGTTCTGATAATGTTTTATTATACAAAGGGAAAATGAAACAACAAAGGGAAACAAGCTTATGTTTTCGAATATGCACCAACTCCATATTGATGTCCAAAAGTTTGATTTCATTTATTCCAACAACCCACAGCACTGCTGCCCTAAAGACTGCAGAACATGCTCTGAAACTAATGGCCCAGCAACACCATCTTTCATTATTCAAGGCAATGAAAGGCAGAGAAAAACAAATCCAGTCTTCTCACTGGCTAATGCTCAAAACAGACAAGAGTGAAAGAATGAGAAGGAGATTTAAGTGTCATGCAGACTTCCTTCCCTCTTTCCAGCTTGTATATATGTTGAGACAAAACATATCAAAAACACACTGTGCAGCTAACAAACTACCAAACCCACACTAACAGCCAGTCAGCCCTTCACCATGTGCCAGAGTTGTTGTGTCAAGTTTAAAATACATTAGTTTTTCCACTGTTAAAGTGAGCTGCATTCAACACACAGTAAATCTGATAAATACTTCGGTAGCCATACTGGTTGATTGTTCCTAAACGACTGGCTAGCTGCTTCACAACTTTAGTGTTATTTTCTGCAGACAATACAGTAGTTAACGACCATACTAGCAGTTTATTTAAAATATATTTTAGCCCCATTAATGTAGTGTTCAAGCTTTATACCACTGCTTATTGTACATTAGGTTTTCAGATTGAATCCCGTCTTTCTGGCAGCTTTTGGGTGGTTCCATTTAAGAAATTAAAGTTGGAGTGACATGAAACTGGTTTTGAGATAACTGACCCATAACAACTAGTTTTATTTTTTTTTTATTTTTTAAGTTATGTCAAAATGCAGTTGATAACATTTTGGACACATTAATTCAGTTAACTGTACTTAACTGTTTTAATACTGCAGCAATCACTGGTCTCACTGTACATAAAATGAAAAATGATTCCAACTAAGCTCCAAAGTGAGGTCTGCAAATTTTAAATTTGGGGAAAAAAAATAAGAACGGCGGTGTTGGATCAGTACTTGGTATCAGGAGATACGCTGAGTTGATGTATCACAATAGGTATCTGGAAAGAAGCTTGGAATGGTGCTCTAAGATTTGAAATTTTTGAGGCAATCAGCAAACAGAACTTTTCATCCAAATTCACATTGTCCTTCACCACTTCAACTGCTCTGACACAACAATTCAACTGTGACAGAAGAGAACAAACAAGACTAAATGTCTCACAACCACGTGTCAACAATCGAGCCACTGTTCAAACTTTAATGGCATTAACAGAAACCAGCTGTCGATAAACTGAAGCATGATCTGCAGTACAGTATAACATTTTTAATGAATGGGTTAAAACATGCAAACCACCACCCGTATGGTCATTAAGATTTCTTGGCTGTCAGCTACAACTCAAATACTTGGGGAAACATGCAATACTTGTCCTGGTAGTAGTGTCTTCAGTTGTAAGTGTTTTTACACTGCATGAGGTATTACATGTAACACTGTGATACCAATGCAATCAAATAAACAAGAAGTAGTGAGATAATGGGTCCAAGTAATTTACTAAAGGGCCAAATACATAAAGAAACAGCTTAGTGTTACTAAACTCTCTACACACACCTTATATTTGCATTAACACTCTGCCTATACGTCTTACTGCACATACTTGAGTAATCTCCATTTATAAACAAGGTAGTAGATGACTTGGTTCACTGTGGTCCTGTACTCCACTCCCCACTGTCTGATGCCTGATACACTGTGATAGCCCTTAATGAGGATGTAGAATAGGTCAAAGACCAAAAAAAAAGTATATCTGCACTTCACTGGCACTGTCAGAGCAAGCCCCAAAAAACTGGAAATTAACAATGCAAAAAACAGACAACAGAATATTGGTGTTAAATTACAAATAGCAAGCATGGACCACATAGGTCTTCAATCACTGATAAAAAAGTCCACCTACGTTCATACTGTACATTTTTCTAGATGTGCATTACAGCGCTGCGTCTATAAACCAAGAAGAAATACGAGTATCCTTTTTTTTTTTTTTTTTTTTGAGGGCTCCTAAAGAAACCAAAGAGTATTATCATGGATGGAGATGTGATGCTAGTACAACTGGAAATGTCTTGATAAGAAATAGAAAGCAGAGATAAAGTCCTTACTATACCAGACATTCGTTTTTTTTTTCGTTTTTTTTTTTTTTTTTTACAGCAGTTCAGACTCAAGTAGGCTCCGTCATGAGAAAAGGAGCACTTCAACATGACAGAATCAAAAGAAATCAGATTATCGACACTTTCAAACCCAGTCCATAAATTAGATAAATAAAAAAAATCTTTAATTACTCTTAAAAATCATCTTGTAACCATACTGTGAAGATTTTACCAGCCCTAGTTCGTATTACTCTGGAGCTCGTGCAGTAGTGTGGAGCTGTGAAGCTGGTTGGGAGGAACCTCTTTTCTCGGACTATTGCTCCTTGCCGATCATTTTTCTCAACACCGCTCAGCTCTGTGTAGTCCTATCAAGTGAACAAAATCTATAATCACAGTATCAATACTACCATAAATTCATAGGAAATAACTGTATGCTAAAGAAAGAAGTTGTCTGTTTTTTTTTTGCCAAAGATGATGTACCACAGAGCATTTTTGTACAGGAGTGTTGTGTGTATGTGTATTTACAAACAAATATACACAAACAACATCTGCAGACTTCAGCTTTTTCAGGTTCAATCCCACCCCCACCCCACCCTCCCACCCCCTACACTCACCAGCAAGCAATCTTTTCATAAACAAAGTGACTGTACAGTAAAAAAGTAAACAGAAGCACATCCTGATATACTGGATAACTATGTCACCATCAGGAAGTGTATCTGATTGGACGGCTGATTGATGCAGTGTGATGTCATCAGACATTTTACCGCGCAGACTGTACTCTCACTGTCGGTGTGGGTATGTTTAATTTACATTGTTTTGTTGAACTACCTGCAGCCTGAGCTGCAGTTGTGCTCTGTGGGCTGATAAACACTGATGACATCACGCTCCCCTTCACATCTGCTTTCACTCGCTACTAGTGTTCCATAATACAAAGGTGTGGGGTACATCAGTGGAGTCAGATGCTGTGAAGGTCACATGTAAGATTGTTCCTGTGAATCCATATGGAAAACATTTGGTGGAGGGAAGCGATGTGGCTAACTTAAACAAACATTCGACCTAACAAGAAACAAGTCCAGTTGCCATTACTCAACTTCCAGACAACCTGAACAGGACGACTGAGAATCTTCACTGACTTAAAGATAAAAATACAGAAAACCTTTAAAGGATACTTATGTCAAGTAAATTTCTGGTTGCTTCTGTTTTAGCTGTCTGAGATCAAAAGTTTTTCTACAGATTTTCTTACCATTTCTTATCACCACTCCATTTAGCCATTACTTATTAAATAGAAGTAGCAACAAATTTCTATTAAAAACATTTTAAAAATCTCAGCAATGAACAGATTTCGATTAGCTATGTCTTTCCCTCTCGTGCTTTGTCTTATGTTTGTTTATATAAGCATTTACTTCATAATATAGATTTCTATTTTTTGCGACAGCGATGCTCACACTGGTGGGTACATTCATAGATGCGAGGTGGAGACAGAATCCTCAGCGCTGTCCCCTTGAATCCTGTGTGCAACCTCACATCCTGTCCAAGTGAATAGGAAGTTTCTCTTCTTCAGCACCGTGTCACTGGTCTTGGGTGGTTTCAGGATGGACAGTATTGACTTCATTCTACTCCGCCAGCAGGTCAGAGAGGAGACAATGGAGGATCTGATCTCGTACCACTGAGGGTCAACTCCAGAGGGCCGTAGGGCTTTGATGCTGCTATTTACCAAAACAAAGCTCCTTGCTAGTAAATGCTGCCCCAAATATACACACATACACACACACACACAAGCACCAAAGTCCCCTTCAGTCACTATACAGCCCATGTGAAAGACTTGTGTGCCAGATGAAACGTGCCAGAGCAAGCGGCCGAGGCCAAATCGGACACACAGAGCAGCTTTGGAAGGAGCGAGGACTCTGACACAACAAGCTGCCGAGTGAAGGAGGAAGAGGGCAAGCTTTGGTGAAAGAGGAGGGGCGGCGTTTGCAGGTGGGAGGATCTGTGAATGTATTGTACTGGGGGAATAAAAGGTTTCTGTTTGTGTGTGTGTGTTTGTGTAAGTGTGTATGCCAACATGGTGTGCTGTATAATGCATGTGGAGTTGAGGCACACATCCAAAGAGGTGTGCATTTGTGCAATGGGGAGCAGGTGTGTGTCGTACACGAGCCCTCACACCAGGTTGTACTCTTTGAGATTGAGCTGCAGGATGGTGTCTTTGACAGCTGCAAACACAAAGCGGATGTTCTCAGTGTCTGTAGCACATGTGAAGTGAGAGTAGATGATCTTGTCGCTGTCTGGGTTTAAGTCCACAAACATCTTGAGGATGAACTCCCGTGCTGCCTGGGCATCTCTCTGGGGACCTTAAATTTAGAAACAGATGAGCACACGTAAGTGTCTATGTTAAAGTGTGTCATAACATCTGCGTCCACGTTGCTTTTACACCAGTTGTTCTGGTGTGGTACAAACCAAGGTGAAAAAAAATTGTTGTATTGGATTTTTCCTTTTTACATTAAATTATTACAAACCAATCAAGAAATGAAAAGTCACATGGACATACAGTATTTGTTCATTAGTCTGTGATGTCAGCACAAACTGTATCCACTTGGGAAAAATCTAAGTCTAAGATATGCTCTGTTGCACCGACTACCTATATCAATTATCAATAATTAATCATCTTTGTCACTTTTAAAGAAAAAAATGGGCAAACATTAACTGGTTACAGTGTCTCAAATGGAACTGTATAGCTTTGGGATTTGACTTGTTTAAATCTGAAGATGTCACTGTGAGCAATTTAACTGTCTCTTGACAAACTACTGTATTCATCAAATTTGAAACAGTGTGAAACAAACAGGCAAAAGCAAGAGAGGGTTTGTCAATCACACAGGTCAGGTGTGAATGAAGCCTAAATGTCTCTCAGCCATAGAGACACAAATTAATCACAATAATTTTATTTATAAAGCACTTTTCAAACAAAGTGCTGTACAATAAAAACAAGCAGAAAAAAATACAAAGCTTAAATCACACACACAATAAATGAGTAAATATATAGTTAAAATAAACTATTTAAAACAAAACAGTATCTCACAAAGAAGAAGAAAAGGCAATTTGATATAAATGTGTTCTAAGACAAGACTTAAAAGACAACACTGACTCAGATAGCCTGACTTCCTCAAGCAGGTCACTCCAGAAACTTGGAGCCCTGATAGAAAAGGCTAATACTGCCTGAGGATCTCAAGTTTTCGTATAGTTTCATTTGGAATTAAAAGATCTGATATGTAAGCTGAAGCGACGGCATGTCAAGCTTGATAAAATCAATTCTAAAATGAACAGGGAGCCAATGAAGAGAGGCAAGAATAGGTGCAATGTTGTTAAATCTCCCTGTTCTAGACAATAATCTAGCAGCTGATTTGTGAACAGTCTGTAGACAGCCTGTGAAATTAACAGGATAAAAAACGAACAGGATACAGCTCTTTTGAATTCATCCTGTGAAAGACAGTAAAAAAATGTGCTGTCTTTTCTGTAAAGACTCACTCAAAACCAATTTTAGACTGAATAACTTCAGCATTCACAGACAGGATGACTGTCAACCTTAAATTTCTGTGAACCTCAAATTATGCATCACATTATACAAAATACACAAACCAATGTATAGATAATCTCACCATCAAACTCTGGGAAATAGTCCACCAAGTGCGAGTAAGAGATCTTCTCTTCTAGCAGGTCCTTCTTGTTGAGGAAGAGGATGACAGATGAGTTTTGAAACCAGGGGTAGGTAATGATAGTCCTGAATAGAGCTTTGCTCTCCTCCATACGGTTCTAGTGTGAGAAGTGGGGAGGTCGTCAGCAGAGATGAAACAAAAGTCAAGTTCTGTGTCTTTAACTCTTGACAAGATGAATGTAATTTACAACACAAAACAGAATACCTGCAATTTTTGTTTTGCGTGTATCTGTGTGAACATCCACATTTTTAAGCACCACCATTGCAAAAACTTTATAACCAACAAAAAAATCAAGCTGTGTTTACCTCATTGTCCGACTCCACCAGGACCTGGTCGTACTCACTCAGAGCCACAAGAAACATGATGGAGGTGACATTCTCAAAGCAGTGAATCCACTTCCTCCTTTCTGACCTCTGACCCCCTACATCCACCATCCTGATGTCAAGATGAAGGTGAAGATAATATAACAAGTGAAGAAGAAAGACGGGGAAATTTATTAGCATACAAGTCTTGGTGGCCTAGTTCATTTAGGTGATTAATTAAAGAACTCAGTAAGTGTCTAACAGGGCGAAAGTTCAAGCTTTTCAATATTCCAGTGTGGTGGAACAGCTTTATAGACATACTTTTATTACTGTTTTTACAGAGGTTCTGAATCCATCAAGACAGATGTAGGCATCGCATCAAATTGTGATTTTCAGAATCTAGAAGATACAATGGATTATGAAGCTTTGTACAACAAAATGATCATGAACCAGATGAACTCTGACACAATTTCTCAGTCCACATTTGTTTCAGGTTCATCCGTCCTGAAAACATTATCTGGTGTGTCTTCTTTAAACAGTTTCAGCACATGACCCATAATAAAAAATATAGTCTCTCATCCTGGGACACATGAAAGCATATTTTTACTATCATGTAAGAAGACATCAAAAGTAGGCCCGTCATTTATTTTAGGTCCTGACGATTTGTTGCAGACTTTGTATTTTCAGAAAAAAACAACACCTGATGGATTCAGCACCTAAAGAAGAGGATTAATCAATTTCGCCTCTTCTCACAAGAAAAAAAGATTTGTTCATGAGTTTCCTTTCCTCAGAACACTTCTATATTTTGCAAAAAAACCAAAAACTACACAAATGGCAAATAAACAAGAAAAAATGTGAAGTGTGAATACTGTTTTGTCCTTGTAAGTACTGTAAGTGAGTCATGCATGCTACTGCAAAGATGAAAGCTTCTCATTTAAGACAGATCTATAATCAGTTTGAATGCCAGTCAGTTTAAGAATCAGTTTATTAATGATCAATATCTCTGAACAGAAGCGGTTTTCCTGCAAAACCAGAAACTGCACAAAACCTAAAATGACAATTATTGTTTGGAGCTGATAATGAATGACAATCTGATATTTATACAAATGGTTATTCTCTGTATTTTCCTGCCCAATGTCTCAAGACACTATATTGTATAAAACATAATAAATAAAATTAAGAACAAATGTTGCTCACATTTGAGTTTTATAGTAAATATAGAAGTTGTGTCGAGATCACAATCCTATTAAACAACACTGGAATACATAGGTAGCTGTATAATAGATTATTCACTTGTGCATCCAAACAATACAAATTCTTAAGAAATATCCTAATGGAATTCTTAAATTGAGTGGCATTCATCTGGTCATACAGTGAGTCAACATATTTGATAATGCATTCATTTCTTCACTACACCTATCTCAGCCATAGTTTGTGGTCATGATAAAGCACCACACAAGAACAATTTAGAAATAGGTGTGGAAATACAAGGGACATAAAATCAAAGACAAAAGAAGAGATAGATGGGGGGCAAGAAAAAAAGAGGACAGAGAGAGCACAGATGTGAAGTTGAAAGACTGATTAAAGATACAGGGGGCACCTGTGATGCTGGGATCCTTTTCATTGTAGGAGGACACTTCCTACGTCACCACATGAAGATCTACAAGCTGAGAAATCAACTAAAACAACTAAGCAAAAACTAGCATTAAAAGTCTGACTTTAGCACATGTATAAAGGCTGGTATTTGCTGAAGCCATTCATGAAAAGCAACCCTGCCTCAAATACTGACTGATAAGATGTGTGAATCCTCACAAGGTTTCAGCTTTCCTGAGCTTCTCCTTGACAAGGTCACCCTCCACTCGTCAGGGAATTTAGGTCCCAGTTTTATTAGGACTTCATTTGTGACAAATGATTCAGTCAAATCTTTCTTGTGAAAAACGTTTTCCTATCATGTCTATATATAAATGACACCCATACAAACTGATGCTTAATAATGCATATTTTTGTGGACCTTTTGATGCACAGGTGCAAGCCTGGAGACCAGGTGCAACTAGGTCTCTAAAAAAGCTGCATATATCTGCTATATTCACAATGCATTGGTGCCCCCTGGTGGTGGCCCAGTCCACTGTGGTCCACAGAGACCCGAGGCTAATACAGGCCCTGCAGGACCTGCTGCTCAAAATAACATTCCTCCACCATGGAGAGGACGACCTCATTCCTTCTGCCAGCCGGAGAGGAAAGGAGAAAAGGAGGAGGAAGAGAGGAGATGACCCATTTACAGAGACTGGTTGGGCACCAGAATGTAGGACTATGTTCATTAGGGGGTTGTTTTGTGTGTGGTACTATTGCTGTTGGTGGCAGGAGGTAAAAGAAAGTGTAGGAGACTCCAAAATGGTAATGTAATGATTATGTTTGGAGGGAAAGGTTAAGAGGAGTATGTAAGAAAGTCAACTGTATATGGCAAACATCACAAGATCTTTCAATCAAAGGGGAAGACAAAAATTGTTTAATTGGGCCTTTGGACAAAAACACATCAGATGACTAATGAGTTAATGATGTAACAACATAATATGGAGAGACTAAGTGAAAAGTGGCATCTTTCTACCTGAAAATGATGCTTTGCAAGTCGAAGGGGTACTCTATGATTCCTGTAGTGGGGATGCGCACCCTGAGCACATCCTGCTGAGTGGGAAGATAGTTGGGATCTGCAATACGATCCAGATGGGAAAGATAACTACAGGCAGGCCAGTCAGGAAAAAGAGAGAAAAAAAGATGGGAAAACAATTATATAAAGCATGACAGGCAATTACAGCTACCCCCTGCCATTCCAGGAAGTGTGGATCAGTCCTGTTGAAGAAGCTTCTCAGAAAGGGCCACATCCCAGAAAAAAGGGTGTTACAGTAAGTCATAGTCACCGTTCCATCAACACTCTCCTTCCATAAACGAACAAACCAAAGATTGTTGGCATTAGCTCTTAACTTGCAACTGTAGTTTTAAGTTAACTTTCCTTTAAAATTGATAACAATTTGCAGTGAGGCCATGTTGTTTGTGGGTTATGTTACAGAGAGTGAAGTGGCATCAGTGACCGTAGCAGCAGTGCCCTGAGCAGCAGAAACAGCAGCACCGGGAAACAGATAAAGAAGGTTTGGTATGATATCAATGATAGCAGGAAACTAATTCCGTTTCAAAAATATGTGTAAAGTCTCAGGTCTCTTAACTGTGTTAAGTGCTGATTTTAAAACATTTCCTGGAGAATCTTTGACATCATTGTCTAATCCTTCTTCACTGGGTATTTGGTGGCTGCTCCTCACACTCTACAGTGCAGCATGTCTGGCTTTAGTGTTTATCCTGGGGTCAGAACCTCAGAATGATTAGGAACAAAAACCACTGACTTCTAATGAGGTTAACCAACCTCGCCCAGAGGCTAATTTTTATCTAAACACTGTATAATTTTTAGCTTTAGTTTGTAATTATGTTTAAATTTCACTTATAGGATACAAATCATCTAGACATTTTTCTCTTTTTTGACAAATTGACCCATTCTGAACTACTGTGTTTATAACTTGCCAGTTATCAGTGGTTTCTGTCCTCTAGCCATGATAACGCTGCAGTCCTGTGGCCTTACGGTACCTGAAGATGACGTTCTCCAGGTCAAATGGGTACTCTATTATACCCGTGGTGGGAACACGGACCCTCAGCACATCCTGCTGGGTGGGAACATATCCCTCCGAAGTCACACGGTCTATATCACTAAGGTAACTGGAGATATACATGAACAGTGTGGATAACCACTGACATAAAGACAAACTGATTTTCTCATCTTTCACTCACTCAGAGATGCAGAACAAATACACACGTAGATTACACATTTACCATTAGTTGCAAATTGCACAGCAAGCACACCTGCATGCATGCAGATTTAAAACAGCATATAATAGCACTATGGAAAGTTCACAACTAGGGAGCAGCACTATGAAGTCGCTACTTATCCTGAGGTCACAAATTGTTGTGGCAAACACAATAAGAACACACCATGACATATTTGTGGTTGGGAGCGTACAGTGCTGTGAAAAAGTATTTGCCCCCTTCCTGATTTTATTTTTTGCACATTTGTCACACTTAAATTATTCAGATCATCAAACTAATTTTAATATTACACAAAATTAAACCAAGTAAATACAAAATGCAGTTTTTTAAATGATTATTTTTTTAAGGAAAAAAGCTGTGCAAACCTGCTTCACCCTATATGAAAAAGTAATTCTGCCTCAGTTCAAGTCAGTGCTCATGATACAACAAGAGACTGAGCAAAAATGGCATCCATGGGACAGTTCCAAGGCAAAGGCCACTGCTCACCAAAAAGAACACAAAGGCTCATCTCACATTTGCCAAAAAACATTCTGATTATCCACAGGACTACTGGGCAAATATTCTGTGGACTGATAAAGGTTTAACTTTTTAGAAATTGTGTGTCCTATTACATCTGGCATAAAACTAACAGCATTTCATAAAAAGATCATCATACCAACAGTCAAACATGGTGGTGGTAGTGTGGTGGTCTGGGGCTGCTTTGCAGCTTCAGGACCTGGATGACTTGTCATAATTAATGGAACCATGAATTCTGCTCTCTACCAAAATGGAAGGAGAATGTCCAGCCATCAGTTAGTGAGCTCAAGCACACTTGGGTTATGCAGCAGGACAATGAGCAGAAACACACCAGCAAGTCCACCTCAGAGTAGCTAAAAAAAAAATACAACAACAGTTTTTGGAGTGGCCGCAGTTATCACAAATGCTTGACTGCAGTTGTTGCCACCAAGGGTGGCACAACCAGTTATTAGGTTTAGAGGAAAATTACTTTTTCCACATAGGGCCAGGGAGGTTTGGACAGTTTTTCCCTTAATAAATGAAATGATTTAAAAACTGCATTTTGTATTTACTCAGGTTATCTTTGTGTAATATAAAAATTAGTTTGATGACCTGAATCACGTACGTTGACAACATTTTTTGAGTCAGATTAAAGGGTCAGTTCCCTAAAATCACAAAAAATATATATTAAAGTTATCAAAAACAATAATTTAAAAAGTGATTTCGTAAAACAACAGAATCAACGAGATCAAAGAGGGAAAAAATATATTTTTTCATTTTGGTGAACTGATCCTTCAAAGTGAATTCACTGAATATTCACAAAGTTTACCATTTCATTAATTAAAGGCCTAATGTAACAACTCCATTCAAATTGCATGCATATGTGGGTGCAAACATACAGACATATACACGCATTTCCATTTAATCTAAAAGTTTATGCATAAAGTGAAACCGGACTGTTTACACAAGTTTGGGAACCAAGACACAAGGCATAACCAAGGCAGGAGGAGAAATTGTTAAATTAACCACACTGGTAAAACTGGATCCCAAATCACTGTATTCCCAAACCAGTATTACAGACACACACACACACAAAAATTACATAAGCACACTCTCAAACTGTGTCACTGACATTCACAGAAATACCATTCTTAAATCGTAGACAGACATCATGACCATTTGTCTACACAGATATATGGACAGACGTACTATTTAGTGGAGTCAGACAACTGGTACTCTCTGCGGCGGTCATAGGCCTCCTGGATTCCCGGGTCAGCCCAGAGGCTTTTGATGGCCGTGATGTAAGGTTGGTCAAATGAACTGATCTTCTCTATGTCCACCTCCTTCACGAGCATGGCATTAGACTAGAATGACACAGGTGACAGAAAGAAGGTTGAAATAACAAGAGAGGATAATGATAAAATGAAAAAACAAAACAAAAGAAAAACGGTAAGAAAGACAATAAGGCAAATTGAAAAACAGATAAAACTGACTACATTTATAAAAGTACTGGTTTCCTAGCTGCTGGCTACTGCGCTATATAAATAAAATTGAATTGAACTTTCTCCAGCTTGACATATTACAGTCTAAATGAGCTGTGTAAGTCATGGCAGAATCTGTCATAATGTGTGACATATCCTAACCAGATTCTCAACTGAATCTTGAATCCCCCACAATGACATAATAAAAGCGGAGCTGCATTGTTAACGCCCCCTAATCAACCTCCCCCGAAGCCTGCTACAATGCTGTATTGATCCACCAGGTGGAGCAGTGATTAACGCTAGATACTGCAGAGTGTGTGACGATCTGAATTTCTGTCACATCAAAAATCCTCAGCATGCTGCATCAAAGACAGACATCATGGCTTTTTCTTTTTCTCAGTGATCTACATTGTCAACATTAATGCTACATGAATCCCGTTTCCGGTTTGTGTATGTGAGGTTTGTTTATTTGTGCTCTAGAATCACAGTGAAACCATTATTTTTCAGATTTATTGCTTTGTTTTTGTTAATGCCACTCAATCTTCCAATCCTTACATCCGCGACCACTCTCTCTCAATCACCGAGTCAGGGATTTTATCATGAAGAGCAAACAAAATCCTAAAAATTAAACTCTATAGCACCAAATGCACAAAATAAAGGGGATACATTTAACATTTAAATAAACAATTAACCCAACACTCTTCCAACAGATGTGTCTAAATTGTCTTGTAAGAATTAAAATGAATGCCGCTAATTGATGCGATCATATTACAGAGGTCAATTTAACTGATCTTCTTAAGACACTAAAACGAATTACTGAAGGGAGTGTTGCTGTGCTAAAAACCACCAAATAAATAGGCTATGCTGAAATATAAGCTAAAACGCTCAAGAAAAACTGAAGTGCGTAATTCATTATAAAATCCTTCTAATATACTGCACACCAAGGGCGAAATCTTAATTCCAATTTGGGTGGGACCGACTGCTGAAAGTGAAGGCCGGGGTAGATTTGGAAGTTCCTGAAAAGTAACAATCAGGTGGGAAGTTGATTCAGAGAAAGCAGTTGTTGAACAGGCGTCTAGTGAAGCATTAGAATCACAGGCGTGGGCAAAGGTTATAAATTACTAAATGCGGGTGGGTAGCGAGTATAAGAAAGATGACGGTTGAAACAGAAGATATCAGATGAAAATAAAAGCATAGTTTTCTTTAATCACTTTAATTTAACAAGTGTAATTATCGTTGTATAGTTGAGAATGCTACTGACTGACAGCAAATAGAGATGTTATACACGCGAGTGATTAACGGTAAATGGCGTATGCGACCCCACCCCGAGTTCTGACAATTCTGTATGTCGGGAGGTGCAGACAACCCTCTGATAAACTGACAGTACAGAATATGTCCGTAGTTGAATTATTAATGCAGTAATAATTCATTTCAAACACACAAACTAGCTAAATAAACTGTCAGTCCACATGACAGATGGACTGAAATGCTTGCAGTTCCCCCCGGCACCTACACTCCGTGAGGTTATACCCATATACTGTTTACACCGGATTAAAAGGCACCGCGGAATGAGATTTTAAGGAAAGCTTAAACAAAAAACGTGAACACTAAAGTTTTCTTTTCAAAAGCTTCTAGTGTAATTTAAACTGACTTAAAATTCTTTGCATACACTGCTCCTGTAGGGGAGAGGGATGGTTTAAACAGTGTTTAGTGTAACCCCCAACACTAGTAGACCTGACTGAAAGTCCTAACAGCCTGGTATATAAAAATTGGGGAGGGCTGTTGGTGGCGGGGTTGCCTGCTATTGTTATGCTCATCTGCAAAAGTTGACTAGAGGAACACAACCTGATTGGAAATTTCAGACATTGTTTCCAGACTTTGTAATACATTTTATTGTATTTAAATTAAAATACAATAAAATGTAATGCACAAGTAAAACAATAAAACAATTAAGAGAGACCCCACCACCACCAAACAGTCCAGTGTGGACAACCTGTAAAAACCTTTATGACATACAGTAATGTTAGACATATTAACATTTTTTGTGACTAAAAATAGCCTATTTAAAATTTACATTTAGGGGGAACTCAGGGTTATGTTGTCCAAATATATGAATGATGGTGACGTTAAAGTTTGAACCGTAAGTGCTGTAGTCCTGAATGCTCTGCCATCTGCCAAATTACTTCGGCTAGATGCACTACTGAAGCAGTTACATTTTTAAAACTTTCCTAACTGCCCCCACTTTTATTTTACTTAAGGTGACAATGCAAGATAAAATTTGACTCTAGGGTTTATGCTGTTTACTTTGGAATGTTTACAACCCCCATCAGGCAACAGGAGAAGGGTGGCTGTTGAAAAATGTCTGAAAAGTAGCTGAAAATTGGCTGTCAGACGTCTGACGGCAGTAATTCTAAGCAGCTGCATCTGTATCTTATGGGGCATACACTCTCACTATTCAATCTTTTTCGTATAACTTGATAACAGATATGTGGTACATACATTTTACATACATTTTCAATAACAGACTAATTTCAAGAATTTCAAGTTTCAAACCTTGAATTCAACATTTCTTTTTACAACGTTAAAGCTACAGTATTAGTTATGATTATACAGTCTGCCAGCAGTGTGGAGATAATTGATTCAAATTTTTTGCCTATTTCTTTCTTTAAACAATTTCCCTCTGGCGTTAATAAAGGTTTTTGAATCTTGAATCTTATCCCCAAAAATCTGAACAGTATAATCAAAAGTGTGGGATTCTTCAAAACAGAGACCTAATGAAATAGTGCTGTGTGCTTTGTTACCACAGCAGCACAACTGCTATGCACGAGCATCTGACAACAAAATATCCTGGGGCTCTACGACCTCAAAATGATGAGACAACAGCGGAAGTATTTATTACAGTGAGTTCTGTCTGATTATTAGTTGGTATCAGTGCCTGACATTGCTCATTGTGTTCTTATTTTCAGTCAAAAACTGACAGAAAACTCCATAGAGAAAATTATATTAGCTAGTATGGCAACACCAGTTTCTTTTCTTCAACATTTGCAAGTTGTAGTCCGTTTGTTTATACACATACAGGCCATACTAAATAATGTGGATTCCCATTAACATTGCACTGTACGTCAGTGTAGGGAACATTTTGAAGATAAATAATGAGGGCATTACTGGTTACAATCCAAACCCATATACAGCAGGTCCATATTCCATGTGTCTGAGAGACGGTTGCTAACTTTGGTTGATCCTGGATTGTATTTTACCCTTCAGCAGGGTCTCTTTTCAAATAACGTACTTGACCATGGTATTAATGATAATTAAAAAGTGAAACTGTAAATTTTACCATGGTTTACAGTGAAATCAGTTATTGTTTCATCCCTAGATGAAACCAAATTCAGTAATCACATATTTAAAAATAATTAGAGGACTGAGGATGAATGACAGACAGGGAGTAAATAATGCATCCTACTCTACCCTACCCGATTCTGTTCATATTTGTAGGGTATCTTCAGGGTCTCAGTGGCACGGATCATAGCCTGCATGGAGGTGAAGATGTTCTGGTAAACAAGCCGGATGAAGCCTCTCTTATCTTCATCTGAGTAGCCAGCTCCATGGATGATCCTCATCTGCTTGATGAAGGTGCTCTTGCCACTTTCCCCTGTACCTGAACACAGAATACAGATAAAGAATAAGAAATTTAGAGCAGCAAAGTTACATTGTGGGTAAAGTGAAACTGTGCTGCAAGGTCTGGCAAGTTATCACAAACCGTGTCAGACAAAAAGACCAAGAAACTTGAGACTAAAGGTGTATATGTACTAGTTTGGTTGCCCTGTGAACCCAACTAATTCAGTGTTACTAGTATCAAACAGCAGTATGTCCCCTTATCCTCAAAGGTAAGGGAGAAAGTATGAACAACAGCAGAAGAGGAGGTGATGTAAGATGTTTCTGTCATTGAAGTGAACACAATAACAAATAAATATTGGCAATAAACTCAATGTTTGGCGCTGAAATTATGTGACATTAAGTATATGGTAGACTTTTCTACTCTCATTTTTCAAGTAGAGCTGTTATAGCTTAATCTCTCTGAGGTTCTTGTATAAAGGACATTTGAGAGTGAAAGAAAAATTTTCTTTTTCATCTTCAGTTTTCATATCCAATAATTTTAAGCAGACTCGTGAAGCAGTTTCACACAGTGAGTGTGCGCACACACATATACACACTCAAGCCAAATCTGTGACCCAAAAGCAGATGTTCCATGGAAGGTACAAATGACCAAAAACTATGATGATATTTGAAGAGCTTTAAGAACATCTGATGTCTAAAAATTTCTGTTGATCAATAAGCAAGACAAATTCCAAGTTCATTAACTACACTGGTTACGACTGCTAATGTGTCAACGCGTCTTTGTCTGACGTCAGGATATTGATGCACAGTTTGGAAAGTGAACAAATTCAAAATATTTCCAGGAGGAAGAAAAGAAAATAGTTGGTGGGGGTGTGGAAGCTAGTTTAATGAAGATTATTAAGACAATTATTCCAACATCCAACATTAAGGGTCTAAAACTGAACTGCTTCTGCCAAAAGGTCACAAGCTCGGGCCGTTGTCAAAAGGCTGCATTCCTTCAGATCCTCCTCTGCCGGTCCATATCTGGATGTAAGATAACTGCAATATTTCAAGTGGTGAAAGGTTTACAAATTTACACGTATGGTAAAGGAGCCTAAAAGAAGAAAGCTTATAGGCATATACACTACCAGTCAAAAGTTTGGACACACATAGGAATTACCATGTTTTTCATGAAAAGATACATGTCTTCAGT
>JAUMHL010000015.1:7787882-7810422 GCA_032362345.1 Sandelia bainsii
GTTATGAAATCTGCTTTTCTTTCACAAACATGGTCATTTCTATGTGTGTCCAAACTTTTGACTGGTAGTGTACATTAAAGCAATAACTCTGCTAAAATTCATGCAAAAAGATGCTTCATTTCAGTGTAATAATTACAATCTCTGCACTTAGTAAAACACCAGTTTTTAAGCTTTTCAAGTGCTCCTCTTGCTCAGGAGGGGGGCCTGTTGGGCCTAACCCACATTTCACACTAGCCCTCTATATTCTACATCATGCCCAGAAACATCACCCTCAGGCCATCCCTAAAAAAAACAAAAAACAGCAATAGCATTTCAGTCCTCCGTGAAATCAAAAGGGATCAAGCGCATTGACAGCACAACTGAGAGAAAGACGAGTGGGGGGGGAGACACTCATCTCACCGCCACCTACATTCAAGGTTTTTGAAGAGCAGCCATATTTCCGTTACCATGGCAATCACTCCTCTGTCTCCCTCTCTTTCTCATTCCTGTGTTTTTTAAAGTAAATATAACTGTGAGCCCCTCGGGCTTGCTCTGTGCTCTCCATCTTTTGGTGTACCAGAGAAGAAGGGCCTCGACTCCACTGAGACTTTGGGGAAAAAGCTGGTCTGAGGTCCGTACCAGGAGATTCCTGACACCAAGGACTAGAAGAGATAGCTGCTGCTCTGCTGATGCAGGAAGAAATACCTTAATCCCAGACACCAATTGTGGGTTTCAACATTGTGTCCATAAGTGGAAACAACCCTCCTCCATCTTCTCTTCAAACAAAATGTCCAATTTTGGAGAACAGGGACTAGATAGACTATGATTGAGTAAAACAGGTCTAAACTTAATCTTTTCTCCTGAATGAATCAATGTACTGCAGTAAAGTTTACTGTGGTGCCTACAAGAAAGTCGGCCTAATAAAAACTATGATTGTCTTGCTAACAAAAGGAGTTGAGTACAGAGAGTGTATTCTTCGTATTGGACTGTGGCAGTAGTGTCCTATGTGTGACTGCAGACTGCTCAAGCAAAGGAGCGAGAGAAACACTCCCTCGCTTAATGTCTGATTTATTTCTCGTGACCCCGTCACAAGATCTCCCTCCTCTCTGTGCTGTTAACTGTCATGTCCCTCTTCCACTAGACAACACACTACGAGCCTCTGTCTTCCTATTTTTCCTCCCCAGATTGTAACAACTCCAGCCACAACCATTTCCATGCCCTCACCAGCTCTCCCACACAAATACACGCTCTGCCCCCTCCCATTTGTCACAACCCCTCCTAACCTCCCCTAGGCTAGAAATATGTTTCTCCATTCTCATCCCTCTCTGTCAAAAATTTTGGATATTCATTATTACCATCCATCCGTTCTTTTTTAGTAATGACCTAGAAAAGGGAGGTCACCTTTTAATAGCTCACACACTATTTGGGTTTGATAATGCTTTTAGTTCAAGGTAGATACAAATGTTAGGGGGAGAAAAATGTGTTAGATTATGCCCCAGTGCAACAGTACAAGGTAACTACAGAACCCACACATCAACACTTATTTTCAAAGAGCCTGTGTTTCTTGGAACAAAGGTTGAGAAGCCTCAATCCATGGTAACAAATCAACAATGAGCATGAAATTAAAACTTGCAGTGAACAGCCAAATTAAGAAAAGCTAATGAAAGAAAACAGTAAGAAATGCTAACAGCCATCCATCATGTAAAGACACCAAATTTTTCACCTGCATTTTATGTTACCAGGCTAGCTTTCATAAGCCTTTACATAACGTGATTGATGTCAGCTTGTGACACAACACCTGATGGACTTGACACGCACACACTAGTGTAGCAGTTTCAACTGGGCCCAGGTTGTTGCACTGTCAGTTTATCTAAGTCTGTGTAGTATTTGCTTTGTTTACACTGTCAACTCCTATTCTATAATTCTTCCATCTTACTTCATGTGTAGACCTGGATAACAACTAAAGGCCCCATGCACAAGCAAGACCATACCTGACAAACCCAAACACCCAAAGACCATCTTGGTAAACATGCATGGTAGGAAAAGGTGTCGGCTTATGTGGTTTATGAACTGTCCTTACAGGCAGCAGACCACAATCCAATCTCAGCAGAGAGGAAACATTTGCATAGAAACAGCAGAGGTTAGAGTATTATCACAACCTCAAAATTAGCATCATGGTGGTGTGAGCATTTTTATCACTGTCCTGTAAAGATACTTCATGAATCAGACAGTCACAAGGCTAACCAAAATGTAGCATGGTGGGTCTCAGTCTTTCACTAAATTCATCTTGGAAACTGGCCTCTTTCAGGCATACAGTATAAAGGAAAAGGATTATGCCAAGGCAGCCTGGAGCAACACAGAACTCACACACACACACACACACACACACACACACACAAGCTGCCTAACCAACTGCGGACACACAGGGATCCTATGGCCATCCTCAAGGCTTGGATGTTACCTACACTGTGATGACCTGTTTCTTCCCTTTTTTCTGCAATGACCTGGGCTGTGCAGACAGTACAGAACTCCAGCAAAACCACACATGCACAAAGAATAAAGGAAAGAGCACCATTTCTTTTGCTGTTTCATTGCAGCTTTTCAACATGTTGCTTTCTTGTCAAAATTATGTCTCAGAGCTGTAAATCGAACATGTATGCTGTAGTGTGCACTGCACATAATACACACACTTAGGACAGCTTTGTCTGTTCACCAGTTAGTATGTGCTGAGTGCTGTTCTGGTTGAGTGGGTGTGGGTGTGCACACACAAAAAAAAAAAATTTGGAGCGAGCAGCAGTATTTTAGTCTGCAATACACGCACTGTGCTCAGCTGCTGCTAACTAAAAACAGACAAATCCTAGATGTTGACATTACTTTATAAGCCGTAGCTCTTTTTTTAGGGAATCTCATCATGGAGATTCTATGAGATAATGCTCTGTGTCCATACATGGGCAGAAAACATACATTGCACATATCAACATTAGGTTTTAGAAAAATTCACAAGCACATTGTATAACTAACATCCTCCAAAATATGATGTAAGCATGATCTATCATTTCAAACATAGGCAAGATGAAGTGACAGAAGTTGAAACCGTACGATCAGGGGGATGTGTGGGCTTTATTGTACACAGCAGCTGGTGGGAGTAAACAGGAATGAACATGCCACCCTGTCAGCACAGAGAGGGCTGAAGAAACTGGCAGTGAACAGAACGTCCCCGTCCTGTCTGGGGACCGGGGTAGCAGCATTATGTGGGACAGTCACCATCTAGCCTCGTTCACCTCCATATCTCCAGAGAACTAGCAATGACCCCATTTAAGAATGTGTGTGTGTGTTAACTGAACAATAAGAGCAACTGTGTAAAAGACACCATGTCACAGAGACAAACAGTGTGCAAGGCTGGCTAAGGCGGTGGGTATTTACTGCAAACAATTAGTGATGTAGAGGAAATGTGGAAGGAGACACTGGATATGTTCTATAATGGGAACACACTCTGCATGCTAATGTTTAAAACTTTACACTCAAATTTTGCACTCTTTATGAGAGTCTAATATGTTGTCATATATACAGTGCCAACCAATTCATCAGTTCTTGCAAAAAACAGTCTATATTAAATATTTCTCAACAAACTCAAGTATCATACAAAGCTGTTGCAGTCACACATACTTCATAACCAACATTTTTTTCTGAAATCTTAAACCTGGTTATTAATAAAATCAAAAGCAATCAGTAGAAATGTATTATTAAATAACATATTGTCTTTTGAAGTTACGGATGAAACGATAGTTTCACAATAAACCATGATAAAATTTCCTGCGATTACAATCACCATTTCACATTTTAATTATCGTTAAAACCATGGTTGATGCTTTGAAAAACTCCCCTGCTGAAGGGTAAAATGCAACCAAAGGTTAGCAACCGTCTCCCAGACACACGGACTACGGACCTACTCTCCTTTGTTACTTAACTATGTACTGAGCTGTATTTGATGGCTGAATACACTGCATTTAAATACATTTAGGTATTTACATCAGTACGAACTGTGGTACTAGCTCTCACATGGACTCGCTCTCCCTTGATACTTTCCATAGATTTAAAAAAAAGGCCAACAGTAGACTCTGCGCTTGTTAGCCCGTTAGCTTGTCACAACTTTTAGTGCCTGTTACTGTTTAATATTTGTTTTGCTTTTTTAAATACTTTTATTGTCTCTTTGTATCAGTTACTGCTAGCACAACATGCATACAAGCTGGCATATTGTTATTTACTGTAAAAATGCACATGAAGCATCAACACAGTTGTCACAAAGTAAGACTCATTGATTTCATAAATTATTAGTTTTGTGTAGTTGGCAGAAGAGGATAATGATGCAAATGGTCTAATTTCCCCTTGATAAAGGCATAACATGTTAGTGTGACATGCAAGCTTGATTGGTATGCAACACCCAGTATTGAAAAAGAAATACTTGTACTATTTAGGTGTGTATGTGAAAGTGAAAATTAACATAAATACCATTAATTATAATAATAATCACAGATTAATGTGTACCAGTACTTTTTGAACATTGTCAGAACATTTTAACAATACCATGATGATAATAATAATAACTTTTGGTCACTATAATCGTGATATAAAATTTTCATACCATTTCATCTCTATTTGAAGTTTAACAGAACATTAGATGCAAAAAAATATTTTAGCTTCACAGACTATGATTGGGTGCCCCAGTGACCTAGAGATGTAAAGGCCAATTCGTGGTATGCATATTTGCATGTCCACATTAGTCTAACATAAATTTTGTCATCTGCCCAGGTACACAAGAGTCAGAGTTCTTTCTGCAGACGCCTGACTTTCTGTGCACGCTGACTGCAAATGCAACAGACTGAATGCTGAATGCTAAACTAAATGCTTATTTTGTGCATTGCATGTATGCACAATTTATTTCCCTTTTTTGACTTTTTCATGTTATACAGCCAAACACAACCAACAAAGAAGCTCTCCTTGCTGTCAAGAGTTGGCATTCAGTTTTAAACGTGTCTCTAAACACACATGAATAGAATGTCAAATTGGTATTACAAAAGCCAGTTTCATAATAATTTCCATTTTTAAAAGTGTTTGATCTGACCATCATAAAGAGGATTTCAGTAATAACTGTCCATCCAGATAGCTTCACATACACTGGCATTAAAAGTACTGTACTCACACACACAGAAACACACGCAATCACTGAGGAGTAGAGCTAGAAGATCCCTATTGCCATATATGATCAAAATAAGATGGCTTGGCAAGAAAAAGAAGGGCAGCAATAAACTCCTAACCTAGCCTAACCCCTGATCCTCTTCCTGGTTCAATCCGACCATTCCTGTAAAGGATGTTTCAACCTGCTAACAAGATATTTTGCTGATACAGGGAGGATCAACAAGAACAACTGAATCAATCAGGATTAGTCAAATGACTGGACATTCTACCCATGCTAGGATGATATGCAGTCCACAACATCTTTAAGTCAATAAATACTGTGCTTGATAAATTCTCTGATATCCAAACATGCCTTTCTGAATCAATTCTAAAAATGTTTCATTAATCGCTAGACAATCTGTTATTCGTATTTAATGTGAAGTCCACGTTTTCAGAAAAGAAAAGAATGCCAATGGAACTCACAGCTCGGCAGGGAGCTTACAGTTTACCTCAGTCAGCATTTTGACTTTGAGAAACCCTGAAGTATCTGCCCTTCCATCTCACTTTACTGACCATTCACTCGCTCCAGCAGTTCATTTACCCAATGCAGCAAAGGCCACAGCTCCTGGCCCACTGTGTTTTGACCAAGTAGAGGCAAACCACTGGTCTGTGGAACAGGAAGCTGTCAGTATGGCCTGATATGGCCCTCAGTGACAAGCAGCCAGACTGTGGGCACTACTGTAGCCCTGGCAGTGCTGTTATTTTCTGACCTAGTAGCTACAGTGAGCTTGAAATTGTTAAAGCTTTTACCTACAAAACTAACCCCAATATTCACCCTCATGGCATTGTTGGTCTGGAGACCTCTGTCTGTGTCTGGCATAACCTCATAACAGCTTTGTTGAGACAAGGCTAATTTGGCAATGCAACCTGGTCATATAGTAAACTCCTGCCAGGAAGGGAGAGGGACACAGAGGGAGGGTGGACCTCAACTACTGAGAGAAAAACTTTGTTGTTAGGAAACCACTACAAGCAGAAATAGTAGCAGCACATTATCTATGTTTTTGTTCTATAACCCAAAAATATTTGACTTAAAATTACA
Organism: Sandelia bainsii; assembly: GCA_032362345.1. Classification (NCBI taxonomy): domain Eukaryota; kingdom Metazoa; phylum Chordata; class Actinopteri; order Anabantiformes; family Anabantidae; genus Sandelia; species Sandelia bainsii. The sequence goes on from JAUMHL010000015.1 coordinate 7,794,136, forward strand.
TAAAAACAGAGAATGACAGCTACTCTTCAAAAAATCTGCAACTAGAAGCTAATGGCACATTTGCTAAAAACTGTTCATATTTGGCCAGAAAGAGGTGTTGGGTACATTCTTGCAAGCCTAGCTGAAATGTACAACGTATTTCCTGAATGTGCGCCGAGCTGCAGGGTAGCTGATGACTGAATGGCTCCCACAATAATCTACCTAGATGGCTAAATGGTCAGTACTCCTTATGCATCTCAGTATCACTTTCCCTTTACTGTAATACACACTTTCTCTCTCCTGCCTCTAGTGAGGTGTAGAGAGGCTGAAAGCTCATTGAAGGCCTGTGAATAATGTCAGGGGATAATTAGAGTCAGTGACATCTCAAAGTCTAAGCAGCGGATGTGTTTAACCAAGCCTATTAAGACCTGGACTAATCCTGCCTTACACGTCCTTATCCAGGAGTCAACTGACAGCCTTAACTCACACACAATGGATGACTTACAGCATGAATGATTTCAGATTTTGCTAGCTTTTTTTTAAAGACACTTTAGTATTTATTTAAATGTGTTGTTAAAAGCAGAGATATAACAGAAATACTAAAAGAACAACCTAAAAACTGAGATAGCACTAGATGCAAAAGCGATTATTGAGACAGAGTGCAAATGATGCCTGAATCCCTAAATATTTTGAAATCATTCAGTCAGTCCAACCTTTCACAGGTCACCTAGAAAGAGAAATATCACTGCAGCACACAAGAAAACTATGTCAAAAGCAAACACCCGTTTTGACCTGCTCTTCTTGTCCAGGTAGAACAGCCTGCAAAAGCAATTAAAATGTAAAACGGAATAGTTTATGTCCCATTGAAAGCATGGCTCTAGTGTGGCCTACTTCTCAGAGCTGAGGTATTCAGCAGGGAAATGAAAGAAGACACACATGTCAAATAACCAGGGCTGCGTTTGGTGGACAAGAAATGAGAGCAAACGTTTTGAAACTAAGGATGAAGCCTAGATACTAATTGTTCTAAAAATGGACACCTGCTTTCTCACTGCTTTGACACTGATGTGTTGTTTTAAGTGGCTGACAGGTCACATCATGCACATGCAGTTAAAAGTTAGCCTGCTAGAAGACACAGGAATATATAATTCAAGTACATGTGTGATAAAACTGTAGCCTATTGTTCCTCTTTGTGTCCACGGAACTATGAATCAATGCAGCACAGAGCAACTTACTCAACAGCAGCTCCCACCTGCCCACACACCAGCTATAAAAATAGCCAACATACTCAGCTAGACTCCAGGATGAGGGGGCAAATCCCTCAGTATCCTTGTCCACTATAAGGGCAGATTTGTGACACTTGGTGCAGGCTAATAAAAACCAAACAGATAAGCGAATTAATGAATGAGCACCAATCAAGGTCTAGCTGAGACACCTCATCCACTTGTATAAAATGTTATGCAACCTGGTGAAAGCAAAAGTGTAAAACAACCCACAGCTGCTGCTTCTTCTGTTACCAAGTGACAATCTTCACATTTAACCACCATAGTGCTTAGCTTGAGGGCTAGTCAGTAAGGTCAAACTAATCCACTAACTAACATGCGGTAGCCTGTAAACAGTGAAACCTAACGTTACAAACTTCGTCTGCACACCTTTGGCCACACATATACTAAAACAAAGAACAGTATGGATGGTTAGCCAGTTCTTGCAGATATGCACCTGGACAAGCCAGCTACTTAATCTTAATTTAGCGTTAATGACAAGCCACGCATTTTGGAAATCATGCCATAACGTTACTCATATTGGAACATTCAGGCTTCCAGCTAGCTATCTTAACTAGCAGCATTTGCTAGCGCTGCAAAGAAGGCCCAAGGAGATTAGTTTTGCATAAAACGACACAAGACGTCAAGTTACAATAAACGCATATTTGGAAATTAGCATGCCACATACCAAGGAGAAGTAATTTCAGCTCTCTCCTGGAGTCCCGTTTGTCTCGGCGGAGTTGTTTGTCAATTTCTGCATTGATTCGTTTCGACTCCTTCGCCTCTTCGCTCAGGCAGCAAGCCATCATGGACTCCAGAGTCATCCCCTCCGGTTTCGGCAGCCCGGTTTATACGGGACCCGACAAATACCTGCCCACTGTTTCAGCTTATCCCGAATCCCCGGTCCTCGCTTCTACCTCAGGCGAGGAGGTGGTCTGTCGGGCTGGACGGACGGGACTGGGAGAGGGGAGACTAGCTAGGGGCCTCGCTGTCAAGTTGTCCCCCCAGCCGAGGACAACTGCGACTTCACCCGGGTGTTCTCGGCAAATCACGGGAGATTCGGACAGGGGAGGGGAGTCAGGAGACGGTGGGGCCTCCCCGAGATGCTCAACCGTAACACTGCTAATGTTAAAATTACTGCAAAAGAGTAGCCACTTGAAACCTTATTTATATCATTAACCCCCCTCTGTCACTACGGTCCTATTCCGTCTTCACAATCAGCCGAAAGTGATTCAAAATTGCAGTGTCGCGACATCCAAGCCCGTAACAGCTGATTTCTGTGGAGTCTCTCCAACGTTAGCTAGCTAGTTTACAATAGAAAAAAAAGTAGTAGTAGTTGCTAGTAAGCGAACATTGAACTGATAACCGTTATTGCACTATCCACGCCGCAGCAATGCGCCCGTAATCGAAGTAACGACATTAGCTAGCGTTGGCTAAAATAGACGTAACGGCTATTGAAGCTACCTTGCTAGCCCGCTAGCTCTCCAAACAACGCCTCAGCTAATGCTGTGTCAACCCGCAGTGATTGAAACAGCAGGCTGGTTTAAGGAATTTGTCCGCCTAGCTAGCAACGGCAGTGCGGCACCTCATCACATCCTGGCTCATTTTTTCACGGTAAAATATAAGGCTACTACTGCCACAGCCCGAAAAATGGGATAATATGCGTGCCGGACCGGCGGCCGTGGCCAGAACCGTATTCGCTGCAAACAGCTGGATTTCGGTGTAGCGCGTCGCTGGAACGAGGTGGGCGCGCGCGCGCTCACACACACACAGCAGCCCGACGCCAAGCGAGGTGGAGGCGATACTGTGGTGGTGAGTGACAGACGGAGGATTGCATGAAACAGGTTTGTAACAGACCAATTGAACGGACGAGGCGGGTCCTTGGGCTGGGTCTGACTGCGAGCACTCAAATCAGGTCTATCAGATGCAAATCCAAATTTTAGACTTAGAATGAGCTGGTTTTTAGTTTTTATGTATTGCTACCATTGCATGTCAGATCACTGCTAAAGTAACACCCGTTGCATGTACCCTGCACAATATTCTGCCCACGCCCGCCGACAGGGGGGGACAAACGGGTCACTTGTCCCGGGCCCACGGTAGAGGGGGGGCCCAGAAATGGGCCCTTCAACCCAAGAAATTATCGAGAGGAATCATTTTTCAAAATGGGCCTATTTGTGGAAACAAATATGTAATATTTCAATGACATAAAGTGTTTTTTTGCTTCGTAATTGTCCTTGAAATAGTGGTCAATAATCCCCCCACCCCTACACATAAATGGTTTGGTCACAGACAACAACCTTTGACTTTGAGTTTATTTAGGGCTCTCCAGTAAATTGTCTAAAGGTCCGGTCAGTATAAGTCCTGTGCACAGAAAAGAACAGAGAAGAGGAAAGTAGAAGCTTGAGGGATTTTATTAGAAAATATTTAAAACCAGGTGATGTTGATAAGGCTGGAACAAGTGGAGCGGGGGAGGAAGCGGTGGGGAGTCGCGTCATTCTAGAGCAAGGTAAAAAAACAGCACGTAAACGTTTACCAGCCTTTAACATGATCTAACTGTCCAGTCCAGCTCTAGTTTAAACGTGTATAAATCTTGTATAAAAGACAAGGGGGGGGGGTCGCAGTGTGATAGCAGTGACATCTTGTGGCATTAGGGTACAGTTGCATTTAAGGTGCGTTCAGATTATTCATTCAAGTTCATAAAGCAAGTGAGGACGCTCAGCATTCAGAAATGAGGGATTTGGATCTCTAACGCTAACAGCACTAACATTATTTACCACCATCAGTTAACAAAGTCACTGCTCTTTGTCTTTTGGAGCCAATTAATGTCCAGGCAAGTTTCCACTTTCCTGAAAAGATCTAAACAATCTTCGTATCTTTTCAGCATCTGTTTAACAAGTGTTTAAATTGGAAAGCCCTGGTTACAATCTTACTAAACATGCATCATCAATCAGATAAACTGCATCAAAAATAAGAGAAAATTATATAAATCAAACTTACTTTATAGGTTAAAGTGGAAACCTACATAAGCATTGACAAAACAAAATAAATGACCACAGGGTCATGATGAATAGAAAAAGTGTATATCCATGCAAGCAGCCCATTCAGGCTTAGGATTTTATTACACAATAGAAAATTAACTTTTTTAAGGGGTTATAGAAGGGCTATTTTTGGAGTCTTTCCACTGAGGCAAAACATGTGAAGCTGGGCCTGATGATGACACCAGAGTAAAGACATGTTCTTACCTTCCTTGAAGTGCTTTTCTTGGGGTCACATTGTCAAATTTGGCCTTTATTCAGTCTGAGCTTAACTTTCACGGTGTTTTGCGATGCATGTTAACATTGCCATACTTTAACATGCCTGGCTACAAGAGAACGACCATCTCTACAGTACAGCTGTTCTACTTGTGTAACAAAAAGATTAACTACTAGTTTAACTACTAACTCTTATTTTTTAACTATTATAGGTTTAACTATTTACATACATACATTTACATACAGTACATAGATTTTCAACAATAGTCCTTTATAAATGATTCTGTTCAAAATATTCACAAAAGAGGTGTCGGACCTCCTCAGCATGACTTTGGTCCATGCTGGATGAGAGGAGCTGCTTGTGGCTGGGTTGAGGGCTTTCTGCCTCAGCCACCTCCACCTGCCACTCTGCATTGAAGGCATCCCCGTGGGACTCACACATGTTGTGCAGAATGCAGCAAGCCAGGATCATTGTGGGCACCACGTCCAGTCCACAGTCGTTCCTCTTACTCAGGCACTGCCAGCGTGCCCTCAGCCTCAGCAGTGCCTCCTCAGACACGCGCAACGCCCTGGTTACTCGTCGATTAAAGAGCCGCTGTGACTCCGTCAGTGCTGTGTGACTTGCCCTCCTGCCTTCTTCTTCAGGATAGGCCTTCATTAGCCAGCTCTGCAGCGAATAGCAGGTCTCCCCCAGCAGCACATACCTAGACACAACAGACGAAGCAAGTTATGGCCTGGAAGACACTGGAAGACTTGATATCCTCAAAAGTTTTAGCCTTTCTCCAGCTCAAATGAGATGAGTTTAGACAGATTTGTCTCCAGTCGCTGCCCACAGTTCACTCAAGAGGCAGAGATTTCAATTGTACACCTGTGCAGTATGTTGACCCATTTAACACAAATGAATGCCAAAATATGTTTATATTTAAAACTGTATAGCATTTAAACTATTCCAAATCTATAGTTCAAAAAGATTTACATATACTATAATGTAATACAACATTTTTGGACACAGAAATGTATAGTAACTTGATTAAAGCCTGTTTTAGTGTGTATATTGTTTCCCACTGTCATCCTCAGTATCTCTGTCACCTGTGATCTTTAGACTATGATTTCACCAGTTTTCAAAGGTCTGTTGTTTGCGGAATGTCAGGTATCATCTTTTACAAAAATATACTTATTTATAGAATAAATAAGTTATAATACAAATGATAATTATAATGGGTTCAAGACACAGCTTCCATAAATTACAACATAATTTGGCTCGTTTTAATCACTGATGGTATAAATACACATCTGAACTTATCTGTCCAACAATCCAGTTTGTCAAACTAAATGTTCTCCACACAATCAACTTATTTTTTATTTGACAACAAGAAATAAAACTGACATATTGTAAATTGGTGATCTTTGTTTTCCTGTCAAATACTGTATATCTAAATCATTCCATGTCATATGACTGCAACTAACAGTTATTTTCACCATCAAATCATTTGTTGATTGTTTTGTAAATGTTAGAAAACAGTGAAACGTGCCATCATAATTTTCCACAGCTAACACTGATTGTTTCATATATCTTGTTTTGACCTACCAGTCTAAAATTCAATTAGAGTTTGTTGATGAGGCCTTTTTTTGACAAGCATGAAACACTGAGAAAGTTTAAAAGAAAGGGAAAGTTAATCAGTTACTAAAATTGTTATCTTTTTGTCAATCAACTAATCGTTTTAGCCCTATCTATGTCCATCATGAAACAAGTTTTTAGCAATATTTATATTTCTTCAAGCTGAATTTAACGGGCACAAAGTGTCTTTCTGTTAACTCTACCTGAGTGGTCTTCCCATGAAGATAGGTGGAGGGGCAGGTGACAGTCCACCCTCTGCAGCTGTAGCCCACAGCGATGAGTTCTGTAAGATGTCAGCTGGGTCTGTCCCACCTGGGAAACTGGCACACACATCCCAGAACTGCCCCCGTCCACTAACAGCCACCTGAAAAAGAGACAGAAGAGGCATGCAGTCAAAGCCTGATGTAGGACATACGTGAGTAACATCTTTGGATGCCTTCTCTACCTGTGACAGTACCGACAGCCAGCCAGCAGGGTTGGCATAGTCAGATGCGTTGTTTGATGGAGTTATTATCGCTGTGTGGAGTGTTGATATTGCAGCAACACAGTGAGGGAAGCCCCAATGGGAAAGGAACAGCTGAGCCGAATCCTCCAAGTCTTGCTCACTGGGGGGCTGCAGGTAGATCGAGCTGAGAAGCGCCACAATGGCGTGACACATGTCTCTAACGCACCTGCACACAGTGGACTTCCCCACTCCGAAGAGGGTGCTGATGGTGCGGTATTCGATGTTTGAAGCTAGGCGCCACAGAGCCACAGCTACGCGTTTCTCCACTGGCAGCGCCAGGCGGAAGCTGGTGTCCTGTCGGGCCAGACGGGGCCGCAGTTTGTCACAGAGGTAGAAGAATGTCTCCCGGCTCATTCGGAACTTATCTAGCCAATCAGAGGGCTGGAATTCTATCATCACCACCCGTTCCCACCAATCGGTGCTCGGAGTGGTGGTCCAGGGACGTGTGCGGATGCGGACGTTGGAGCGGATACCCCCTGCTATCATCATCTGGAACATGAAGATGAAAATCAAAAGAAATTTCCTTTCCACTCACCATGGGTGGTCAAGCTCCAAAGATAAGATGTACATTATTGGAACATTATGAATAAGAATTATTAAGTACCACATGAAACTGAGTGTTATCCAAATACATAGTGTTTATATATTTTATCTCAGGAAATGTTATTAGGAAAAGATAAAATAGAGTATAGCTGCAACAATTAGTGAATTACTCAATCTACAGAAAATTTATCAACAACCATTATGATGGCAAAACATTTATGATTTCAGCTTTTCAGATTGTAGGATTTGCTGATATTTTTTGTCACGCATACATGGATGAATTACCAAATGCACCTGCCAGGCACAGGGGCACCCTGACCTCTTGAGACTCCAGAAGGTCAGGGTGCTAACAAACACAATCTGAACCAAAGTGAATCGACGCGACTACTTTAGATAGATGAAGAATGACTGTTTTGTGTCTCTTTCAGTCCAGGGGTCCTGTATACAAGGGGCCCATTTTGTCATAATCCATCAATGCATACATGATACTAAACTGATGCTAAACAGTTCAGATCTGTAAGACATCTGAAGACATCTACCTGAAATGTGGAAAATTAAAACGGGATTGTTTCACTATTATCTGACATTTTATAGACAAAAAGTATTAATTAGATTACTCGAGCAGATAGTCAGCAGCTTAACAGATCATGAAAAATAGCAGCTCTAATAAGTTAATTAAAATGCAAACATATGGCTACTACTGTAATCAGGGATGTTGTCAGACTTTTTGAGTTATAAAAGGACACACGGGGAGGGACTGACCAAGAGCATCCTCCTCTGTCTCTGGAAGAAGTAATGTCTGTGTCTGATACGTCTTTGGATCTCATTGCGCCTCTGTCTGTTTGCGTTGTTTATGTCTCTCCTGCGCTTCAGCAGCATGTAGGTCATCAGGAACATAAACGAGCGCAGCTGCTCATCTTCTTCCATTTTCACGACTTCGACCGGGGCACGACACGAAAGACATTAATTTATGGTAGTAAAAAAAAAAACAATCAGCTTCGGTGTTATTGTTGCAGCTGCTGGCATTTCACGACAAAGCTTGTGTACTTCCGCTGTTTTCCTGTGTGTCTCTGATTTTAAGCACCAGAAAGGTGCTGCCATCTAGTGTCTGAGAATAAGTAATTGTTTTACGTTTCATGGAAAAAAAATCTTATTTAGTACAAGTAGCAATGATACCGTGTAAAATTAGCAAATTAAAAGCAAGTCTTAAACACAAAACACATTTAAAGTTTCAAAAGTTAAATGATATTACTGACACTATTATATTTATTATAGTATTGTATTATTATTACTGATGCATGAACATGTGAGTAGAATGCACAACTGTATAACCAGTGGAGGTGCAACTCTTTTAAACTTAATATACTGCTGGCAAGTTAATCTATAATAGCAGTGCATAATATTTATGTATAAAATCTTAAAATGTAGTACAGTATTACCATTCAAATGTAGTTGGAAATACCTTTTGTATCTTTCTGTGACACATTACTGCTTAAATAGAATTTCAGGTACTTGTGTACATCTCACATTTCACTTATTTCATTACTTCATTACTTTATTCTCTGTCTGCTTTGCCTGCATTCACTAACTGTCTTGTATTTTCATACTTGTCAATCTCCACCTGCCCTGCAGTGGCCTCTGCAATTCTTCCCTTTCCAGTCACCAGACCTTTTTTGAGCACCTTGTTTATGCCTCGATTTGCACAACTCTTCCCCTGTATTCCATGTTTATTGCGCCAAATGTTTGCTGATATAATGCTTTCATCAGGACAGCATATGTGATTTGCTCTTGTCAAACTGTGTAACAACATCCCATCCAGCGATTTATTACGGGGTTGTCCTTCAACACCGCAGCTATTTGTTCAGTTACAGCAGATGTCGATATCTTATCTTTACCACATAATTAAGTTAAAGAACAGACATCAAACAATATATCTTATCATGAGTGTTATCCACCAAATGATGGCTTTATTAGGTTTAGTGTCAGTCTGGAGAGGAGGTGATATTTGTGATATCTTGTTTATGAATTATACCTTATTCTGTAATAGAGCATTGAGATGAGAGGGACAAATATATGAAGTGTTTTTATAGGTGTTAGGGAGATATTTGTCACTTAGGCAGCAGTCAGTTTGAGATGAGATGAGGTGAACAGAGGGAAATTGGTTACTCTACGCTGTACATTCTTAAATTATGAAAACAGAAACCTAGGACACAACTTTGACTCGAGTGATAAACAGCTCTGCTGCTGCATTCTCAAACTCCTTTGCATCCATGTTTCCACCTGGACCCCGTGTCTGTGCTCCAGACATGGCCTGAGCTAGCTTGTGGGGAGAGATCTTGGCACTGGCTTCCAGGTAGCGAATAGCCTTCACATTAGCCTCCAGACAAGAATTAGCCTTAGTATTAGCATTAACACAACAGTTTGTTTCGGGACCTTGGGAAGTCTCCAGGGCTTCCTTTAGGGTCCCCAGCACTGCCAGGCACAGTGCCCGAGAGGCGGGCCCTTCATCTGGGCAGCACACCTCAGCATAGAGCTTCTGAGCTTGCCGGATGTAGTCTGAGAAAACAGCACATGTGAGCACACCGTGACGGAAGACATCATAAGGGACAGCCTCATGATCTTGGCAGTGGAGGCGTTGGAGAAGTGGTGCAGAGGTTGAGGCAGGGACTCCACCTTCACTGCACAGACATTGCAGAGTCTGTGTGTAGAGGTCTCCTTTCACCCCTCCTCCTCCCCATTTTGTTGTGGGGCTGTCAGTGCTGGAGCCATCAGAGACTTCAGGAACCTCATCTGGTTGTCTACGGGGCCCAGTGAGGTTTAGGAGATCATAGGCCACACGGACGTTGTTGCTGAAGGCAGATCTGGGTTTAAAACAATAAAAGAAATTTTAAAAAGGATTATACAAATGTCTATCAGCCAAAAATTTCAATATAATGGTAGGCTTATCTACTAATGATGGAGGGTAAGCAACATACTGTATACCAATATATCAGCATAGTTTCTAAAGGAGTATAGGCTAATACTGTGATAAGTTTTCGTTCCACTGTAGCGTGAAACACCACTGTTTATAATACAGGTATGATGCATGGTTTGTTACTATTTTTGCAATATTTTCCAGTTCAACACAAAGACATTTGTGGATTATTGTGGTGACACCTGTTCTGGAAAGAGATCCTACAGGTAAGTTTTGTAAATGCCAATTTTGTGAGTACATATTAAATCCTATTCACCTCCACTGTAAGGAGGTGGTGGCAGAAATCTCAGATGCAGATCTCTCACAACCTGGACAAAAACGATTCATGGTAATACAGTGCTGTGAAAAAGTATTATCCCCCTTCTGGATTTTTTTTTTTTGCTGGTGTGTTTCAGATCATCGTTCTGCTCCATAACCCAAGTGCTTGAGGTCAGGAACTGATGGCCAGCCATTCTCCATCAGGAATTTCTGGCAGAGTGCAGAAACCATGGTCCCATCAAATATGGCAAGTCATCCAGGTCCTGAAGCTACCACTATTGGTAATAATAAAATGTGTTAGCTGATCTGAATCATTTAAATTAATTATGCAAAAAAAAAAAAAAAAATCAGGAAGAGGGCAAATATATTTTCACATTTTAGTATATTATACTATATACTAAAAGAAGGTTTGATCTATTAGATTTTGGTTCATGTCAAAAGGATGTGTGGTATAGGCCAATGTTTTATCAGCTATCTGTAAATCCCATGAAATGGGATTCATGGGAAATGGCTATCAACTGATCCACACTATAATCAATCATATTAAAACTCTGAAATTTGCTCAGACCTCTGGGAGTGGTGCGCCAGCCGTAGGTGCCACAGCGCCCGGTTGAGATGCTGCTGCTCCTGCGCTCCTGCGCTTAGCGGGCTGTTGTTCAACTGATCCCCATCGCCGCATCCAACTGTGCCGGTCTCTGTGACGGAGGCGAGGTTGCAGAAGTGGTCGGCCAGGAACCCGATGGGATCGTCCGATCTGGCCTCGACCATCTTCAGGATGGCCCCGCGGAGCAGCTCTCCCACCCCGGCCTGTGAAAGAAACTCCCTTTCACTGTCCAGTTTCGTGGCTTTGCTCTCGGGCATTCCTGGAGGAGTAACCCCGGACCGCCGCTTCTCCTTGTCGGCCATTACTATTGACGTCTCGTATCGCAGCAACGGCAGCGGAAGTGATTTAAGACCGGCCGGGAAACAGGAACCAGACCGATTTGTATTGCCTATTCCTAAAACCTAAGATTAATAATGATCTATTCTATCTCTAGGACTTGGAGTGTGCGTGGGGAGGAGGGAAAAAGGGAATCTTATTACAGCCCCAAATAATAATAGTCCACCTTAGCAAAGAATGTTCTGCCTAGCAACTATTAATTTCTCCATTTTGCTAAAATTGTATGGAAGCCAATTTCAGCTAGTAAAAAGGTTACTAAGTTGGTTAAAAAAAAAAAGCTCAAAAGTTTGATTTACTAACTCAAATTTAGAGATGAAACTTGTGATAAAACTAAAAAATGTTGACTACTGAGATAGAAAGTCAAAATTATCTCATTACAATAAGGCAAAAGCATATGACTAAGTGAAACTTTTCCCCAAAATGCTTGGGATGACCAATGTTCATTTTCCCCCTTTACTGGCAACAACTTTCTGCCATTGACGTGTCTACAGCTTTCTATGCAAAACTAATACCCATCACCAAAGTTGCTGTGTATATGGAATAAGCAAAATAGGAATTCCTATATCGTTTATTGGTGTATCATCAGTCTAATTAAATTGCTAACCAGATATCTAACCCACTTCACTGGCACCACTAACATAAATTTGCCCCTTAAAAAAATGAATTAAACTCAAAGTTTTGTTGGGAATCTCCAGCTTTTATTATACCAGTAGTGGATGAACATGCTTTTTGCATTTTTTTTTTTTTTAAACATTAGTACAGAAACAGTGCTTGAAATACCATTGGTTACTTTGAGGATGACAAATACAAAGGTAAATGTAAAAAAGGTTTGACACACAGTTTAAGACATTTGTCATGTATCTTTGTGTGAAGTTAAACTAAAATGCTACAAAGATCCCTAAAGTCCCTAATTAAAACACCAAACAGTATTTAGTTCTATTTACAGATTTAGCTTTCACCTTTTCTAGTAAAACACACAAACAGCATTTTAAAAACTATACAGTATTTTACATATGTATTACAGAAGTTACCTGAATAAAGATACAAGAATCTTAAAAAAACTACAGTATTTTTAGAAACAAATGTTCATTACACAGTAAGTTCTGCATAAATGTTACCTAACCTATGTTTAAACAAAATAGTGTTTGTTAAATAGGGACAACTGATTTTAGGATGAGCTTCACAGTCTTTGTTTAACCTCAATACAGCAGATCTGCTAATCTCCATTACAAATTTCAAGTATGAAATGCAAAGTTTGCACATGCCAAGATTCCTTTAATATGCATCTTGCATAAATGTCACATTGACTCCACAAAGCTGTTTTTTGTGATGAGCTCTTTATCACTGAGGATCTTTGTTCAAGGTATTATTTTTACAATTGTGTTCACTTTCAGCTCTATTATGGGCAGTAGTGATTTTTGGAATCATAAGGCGCATGCTACATCATCAGCATGAGCACATATTCCATTTGTTAGAGATATATGGTTCCCATTGGGGAGGGCAACTTTTTTTAAAGTAGTCATGTAGCCATTGATGTGCATGGTCTGTGGAGGCAGGAAGTTTCTCTGCAGCTTATGCTCCAGGAGCATGTGGTTCTGAGGAGGAAGGCCGATGCATGCTCTAAAAAAGGAGGAAGCAGTTAACTTTTGGCACTGAATGAAACAAAAGAATTTCATACGTGTACATTATATGTAAATGTAACAATAAATGAATTGTAAAATTGTACAGTAATGCAATTACTGCAAGTACTGATACTAATCCACACCTCATGATGTTTTCTATGCAGGCCCTCTGGCGGAAGAAGGCATTTACGACTGGGGTGCCCGATGGGACCAGGGGTGCCTTGCAAAGGAAGGACAAAAGTGATAAGACACTGTGGAAGGACTGGAACTCCTCCTCACCCTGAGGGCGGACAGTGACACGCTGACAAAGCTCTGTCAGGATCACCAAATCCAGGATGATTGGGCTGGCCAATAGAGAGTCCTGTTGTAAACAAAGAAAGATGAAGTGATTATAATGGCATAAAAGAAAAAAAAAGGCATAGTTTAGGACATGTCATTACAAGATCAATACATAAAACTCTTCACCTCTTTTGGCAAAAGATAGATTATTGTGCAAGGTGCACTAACTATGTCAGTGATGTGTCAGCACTTGTTAAGAAGGATTAACAATATGCTCTAGTTCTCCTGAGCCAGCGTGGGCTCCTATGCTAGATTTGCCTTTCACAATCCATGTTTTACACAAATAAAGTGACCACTGACCTCACAGGTGTTGTACAGTGCAATAGTATTGATGCCTCCCATCATTATTTCAGAGGTGTATTCATCCATGGCGCGCTTGCTGTCTCCCACATAGGGGACATATTTAATCACCACCTGAAACAAAACAAAGCATTAATACATCTGATCAGGTGTTTTCTATAAATATCTACATAGAACTAATTATTTTTCTGTGTTTGAGTTACTCACACAGTGGTCAGGTTTCTCTCCAGGCTGGTAGAGGATGGGGTTGGACTGGACCATGTCATCCACCACGTTGCTCTTTGAGATCTCTTTTGAGCGGAACTGCTGTGGAGCTGACAGGTTCTTCCCATCATTGTTGCCAAGGTGATTGTAGCTGACAATGGAGGTTGGCTGTTGAGGTGAGAGGGAACTTGTTAAAGTCTTTGTCTTCAAGTGAAACTTTGTTCAATTATTCTTGTTCCTTTAATCTATGAAACCTTACCTTGATCCCTGCGCTGACCAGGAAGTCCACCAGCACTGACTTGATCTTGGTCTGACCAGACTTGAAGTCATCTCCTCCAATGAACACACCTCTCTGCATGGCAAGCTCTACAGCTCCTGGGGTAAAGGTGTTCTGTGGGGAGCCGTTGATGAAGGCACAGCCCTCCAGTATACTGGCCACAGCAAACAGAGTGGAAGGAGAAGCCTCTGCTCCAGCCTTATGGACGGAAGATACAAACAAGCCATAATGGTTGTTACAGAATGAATCATTTAATATTGATACTTATATCCCCCCAGGGCTCTTATACTTTAGAGAATTCATAATGAATCTGGATGTTTGTGAACCAAACTCTGTGGCTCCAGCTCTCACCTGGATTGCAGCTAGCAGGTTGTTGGCAGTGTCATTAACCCCTGGTACAACATCACAGAAACGTTCAGTATTGGCGGTCCACAGAACAATGACCTTGTCCACACCACTCAACTGACGGAAGTCTCTTATGTCAGCTCTGATCTGCTCCACCTGGAATACCATTTCTTCTTTAAGTCAAATTTACACATGAAACAGCACAACCTTAGGTTAAAATAAATGGATAAAGATGACATGAGTCTGCTGGTCAGTAACCATGCAATACCTGCTCTGCCAAAGTTCCAGTGAGGACATTATCAGCTCGACTCTCTTGGTTTGCAGCAATAAATTCTGGGATATAGATGGAGCGTCTGGGTTTCAAGCCACTCATGTATGGTCGGAGCTGCTCTTGCAATGACCAATCGAGTACCTGAGCTCTTTCCATTGCACTGGCAAGATCCATTGAGGAGATATCCCAGCCTAAAAATCACAGACACACTTCAAGTTATAAGAAGCTGTTAATTGTTAAGATATCACATTTTCCAGAAATAACATTCTGTCTCAGGCATTGAACACTGAGCAGACCATCTGTAACAGTCCATACCATCAAAGACAATATCATTAGGGTGCACCATGGGTAGGAGGTCACGGAAGGGCACGTTGACATCACCCTCAAGCCCTGATCCCAGACAAACAGTAGACGCTTGGAGAAAGGAGCCATAGTAGTTTGCTTCCTAAATAAAGAGGAAGAGATAGCCGAGGAAAACACTGTTATTATCCTAAAGATTACATTTGACTGTTTGCAAGTGAATTCAATCCTAAGAAAACAGAACAAACTCAGAGGTAACAATGCATTCCCATTTAGGGGGAAATCCCCAAGAACAGAGTCAGTTAAGCTCTTAACACCCTGCTGAACATGTCAGCGTAACCAGCTTATGATGAGTCTCTACTAGTGTGTGAAGAAACTCACGTTTACATAATAGGACAAGAAGCTTCATTCTCTATTAGTAGCCTCAAATTTTTTACTTCCTATTATAGTCTGGTTATAAGGAGTAGTAGTACATTTTTGTTTTGGTTACTTCCAGGCAGTTAGTGGTTTGCATCCATTTCATTACAGTATGGAAATCAACCTGCAAAGACGGAAAAGATGCTTAAGATTACACACAGCAAACAATGTTTTATTTTTTCCAACGACAGACACTACACACTTCAAGTCTGTGCAGCCTGTTTCGGCTGGGGTGTCATGGGTAGCAGTAGTGAGGACATTGCTGCCTGGTGCATCGGGACTATCGCGCACAGCCACTTAACAAGCGTTTCTAGTGGATGCTACACTTCCAAACCTACCTTCACTCCAGTCTTGGTTCTCCATGTGAGACCCAGCTTGTTTGCCAGCACAGCTGCAGTGACGGTGGTGCCGTTGTTGCCTCCCCAGCCCACCAGCATCACACCCAGCCTGGGCACACGCCTCTCGGTGCGAAATGTCATCTCCGTTGTGCAGGGTGTCACCTGTGTCACATATGGTTAGTGAGCGACATGCAAACGGATTTAACGTCACATGGGACAGAAAGTGAGGGCGTCTTCGGACTCACCGTGACTTTGTTCCCGTCTGTGTGCGCCGACGTGGTCTGATAGGAGTACTGTGCCACAATGTGTGTGTCTGTGTACATCACATTAGGGCTGTTGATGTGAACTGTCGCAGACATGGCTGCTACAGATTCTGCAAAAAAACAAGAAACAGAATAACTTTTTCCAACATCTCTTTGTATGGGTGAAACGCACGACGGGCAACGACGTGTAATGTTAAAGCTATACGGTGTATGGCAAGCGGATTTAACATTTAACAGTCTTTGGTCGAGTATCCGTAATTACATTTCAGATATCTAGAAATGCA
>JAUMHL010000015.1:7810522-7836259 GCA_032362345.1 Sandelia bainsii
AATCATCCTGCTCCCCCCCCCCCCCCCCCCTTGTATAACCCGGATAGTGGAGAATTACCGGCATCACGTGGCAATGCCATGGTCTACCCAAAAAA
This sequence comes from Sandelia bainsii, assembly GCA_032362345.1. Classification (NCBI taxonomy): domain Eukaryota; kingdom Metazoa; phylum Chordata; class Actinopteri; order Anabantiformes; family Anabantidae; genus Sandelia; species Sandelia bainsii. The sequence continues at coordinate 7,810,618 of JAUMHL010000015.1, forward strand.
TTTCCATTCTAGAAGAATGAAGGATCAGTCTACTCTAATGCATGATGGAGATGAGTCAGTGACCTGCTTCTAAACCTTCCAGAAAAAAAAAACATGTTGTCTTGTTTAGTAAACAATTCCATTGCTAATCCAGATATTCATTCACTGATCAATATGATTGCTTCATTATTGGTGCAGATATGCTGCAGCAAACAGACTTAGTAGAGTGGCCAAATGCAATTACTGCAGAATGGATTTTTTAATGTATAATGAACTAATTTAATTATGATTAATTGCACAGATTTAACACATTTATGGATCCAATACATGTTATTTACATTGTCCTGTAAAGATGTTTCATGCAAACACCCAGCTGACATAAGACTTACCTCCCTTGATATAAAGAAATAGCCTCACATCATTCATATTTGTTGGTTAGGCTGTACCTATACTAACCAGATTAAATATCAAATAGTTGAACTCTAAAAGAATTCTCTCCACATTTTATTGAATATAGGTTGTGAGCAAAACACCTATTCTCAGTTTAACTACCATTATAGCTTGCTGTGACAAAACAAAGCCTTAAAGCAGTCTGTGTTGAAATGTAAACACATTTAGCATTTGATTTAGTGTGTATTGTGACCGTGCACCACAAACAATGTACCAACCATGGCCCACTAGTAGGAAATTTCATAACAGAGCCAGTTATGGAGATGGAACATAAAGCCAGATGATCATTTCATGCAGAATGGTTTAGATTTGGGTCCAATACACAGGGAAATTTGTTAACTTAATTTACACCAGACACTTTTTATTAGAGCTGAATCTCGTGTGTAAAGTTTCTACTAATTCAAAGCGACTATTTCCTGCTGCCTTTGGTTCACATTAAAAACCTTGCAGAGAAAATCACACGGAGACTTTTAATTTGAAGCAAGTATATAATGTTTGTAATCAGCACGGTTGGCAGTGTCAGTGCATACTGCTTTATGCTTCCACTGGTTTAAAAAATGTAAATAAGATGACCTAGGGGTAAAAGTAGGTGAAATGCATGTTTAGTTGGATTTAACTGATTGACTAGATTACTATATTGATACTGTTTACTGATTGACCAAATTACTTAAGAACCACAGTGGAGTCCAAAAGTCTTGAGTCTCCAGATGAAACGCCCATCTCAGATATTCATTGAATCAGTTATTTGAATGTTTGTTTAAATGGAACCCAACTGAGGAGATCAGCATCATGTTAAGGTCTGACCACATTTAAAGACTAGCTAACTGGGCTAACATCAATATTAACATTAATAGCTAACAACTAGTTGGGTAGCTAACTAACCAGTCACAGTCACCATGTCTATCCTGATGCTAGTATTCATTTCATATAGTAAAGCTGATTTTTTTTAAATCAAGTGGGCAAGGTGAATGTCAGGTCTATCACAAGCTTCATATACATTTTGTTTTGTTTTTCAGCACTAACGCTTGAAATGCTGTGTGGTGAACAGGGATCAGCATGGGAGAAATGTATTGCTGCTGTGACCATGATGGTGTTATATTTTTGTGGAATCTCTGAAATAAAGCTGAAAGTCTACAATTGCATCTTGATTGTTTTGGTTGGTGGTGTATAAAGGCAAAATCATAAAACTCTGTCATTGTCCATATACTTCTGAACCTAACTGTATATCAGATTTGTATTTGTTTATCTGAAATATTCATGGTGATTCCAGCTGTTCACAAATGTCAGCTTTTTCATATCTGTCTGGCTCTACACCACTGTATTCGCACATTACCTCCACCAACTGGACCACGGTGTAATTGTTCCCCTGTAGTGGATCATGAGTTACAAGTGGCTCTGAATACCAGTATGGTAGTGTGGCGGCATGTTTAGTGATTTATTATATGGGCAATTTATGTACAGAAAAATTGTCATGATGTTAAAGTAAATGAATGCATGTAACTGACATGTGAAAAACAGAATGTCATAATTAAACATTATCAGACACTGTATTTAAAATCAGTCAGTCGCATGTGAACTCATTCAATTCTGTATCACCAGTCTCATACTGTAAGATAATGATTCTTTATTGATCCCCTTGGGGTAATTCTTTGCAGACAGACTGCCCCCTTAGCCACCAAGGGTTCAGGGTTCAGTGTCTTGTCCAGACACTTCAACATGTGGCCAGGAATCGGGGAGTGACCGGGAAGTGAACCACCAACCCTGGGGGTTCATAGACAATTGACATTTACTAGCTGCCCTACCTACTGCACCATAGTCACCCCCAGATCGTGAAAGCTATTGAGGTCAAGCCAAAAGAATAGCACCTGAAAGAGGAAAAAGAGTTTGTTGGTTTCCTTTATAAAAAACAGAGCACAAACAGGTAGGTTCTCTATAAATAAAAGAAGCAGAATGTAGTGCATCAACATTATAGATTTAAAAAATACTGATTTAGATTATTGATAGAAACATACTGTATACAGCATGACTGTGTGCATATGTGTGTGTAATGTAATAGAAAAAGGTTTTATTACTGTCTTCATGAATTTAATTTCTGTTCCTTTCTGAAGCCCCATCTTAGTTGGTTTCAGTCAACAGCAAAACATAAACCTGGATATGGAACATCAAAACAAATTCAAAGTGCTGTAATGTAATGGATCTGGTGACACAGTTGAGTATAATCCAATACAGTGACTTTTAAAGGTGTACTTAGGTCTACGTGAGCGCATGGTTCTTTATAGTGCTTGTCCAAATAAAGGGGAGCCACAAACTGTCAGTTACAGGTTAAGCTGAGTTAACAAACTAATCCAAAAAGATCACTAAACATACCTGAAAACACCTTCAACCCGACCAACCATAACATGGAAACTATTCAGTTCACTTGGCTGCACTTAACTGTTTGTAGCGATTACAGCAAAGTCCTGCAGTGTCTGTTTGAGTGCAGCAAACTGACTAACAATCTGACTACTAGGATGTAACTACTGACTACTGTGTTAGAGCAGTGTTAGAAAAAAGAGCACTGCATAGATGTCACTCTGAATTAAGAACAATGTGTCGTACGGTATTTGACTGTGATGATGGATCATAAAGGCACATACAACATTAAAGATACCACATAATAATAGGCTACTATCCAAGTGGGATATCTTTCTTGTCCCAAGCTAAACTGGTGCGCTCTGTTGTACGCTTTGTAAGGACTGCATAAATGAGGCCATGAAACACTGTAGTAAGTCGTATCAACTTTTGTTGTCCTAAAATTACTTTTGGTCAGCCAATGTGAATGTGAACACCTTCAAATTATAGCTGAACTTAAGATACAAAGCCAGCACAAGTCTGAGTGCTTACAGACAGCAACATACAGGGTTAATATCAGATTCCAAGAATTGGGAGGTGTTTTTGGGTGAAATGAAATCTATTTCCAGGTATGTGTTTCCATTTCCCTTACGCTGAACCTAACCTTCACCTGAGGTCTAACCAGTCATGTTTTATGATCCTTGACCTGACCCAAACTTGATGTTAACCTGAGTGCAACCATTAATATTTACCCTGTACATACTGTTTAAAGCTAAAGGAAAAAACAAAGACATGCCTGCTGCATTTCTTTCTTCAGCCTTGTTGCAGAAGCGAAAATTTTACCTAATATCCAAAATCACAAATACAAAATAATATTATTTAAATGTACCATGTTTGATATAACATGTCTGAATGTGTAGTTCTGGTGCTAGATGGTTTCAGTTATCTGTTGCTGACTATCACACTCAATAGTCTATGTATATTATTGCAATAAATGGTATGCCTAATATAGAGTGTACTGAATTTTGTTGCATTTAAGACCTGAGCAAAAACCTGTTTGACGTTTTTAAATTCCTTTACTTTGCCAGTGTTATTTATTGTGATGGCACCTTCTGCATGTTTTAGGTAGAATCTTTATTGATGCTAAAATATTTCTGCAGCATTTCAACTGTAGTAAGTACAGTAGGTAGCCTCTGTACTGTATACATAGAGATACGTTCACTATTTATCCTGTCCCTTATAGTGTGGGACCAGAAATAAACAGATAGAAATGGTTTAACACCTGAGACATATGAATATTGAAACTGGTTCTTAGGTAACTGACAACTGGGACCTACCCTAGGTACTTACACTCTAGCAGACAATCTAGAGAAACGATATCTACAATATGTACCAGAGGATATTTGCTGATAAATGGGTGTGAGCAGGCAGATAGTTAGATCAGGTGAAAGGGAAAACTCAGTGAGGGCAACTAGTGGAAAGATGAGATATTGCATTGCCTGAAATGGCAACCTAAATTTAGGGACTAAACATTTTCTGGGACTGTTTGTTGTCTAGCCATTAGCTGTTTTGCCTAGAAGATGAAGAAGATGTGTGGCGCAAAAAAATCAGCAATGATTACATTGTCATTTTATCACAGAAGGACAGAGATTATCCACTCCTTCGTTTTGCATAAATACTTTGCTTTGGGTGCCAGTTTATAACACTTTAGATGCAGCAGAAAAATAACCTTGCACAGCATAGAAAGAATACATGTTGTATTTAGGTTTCCCAGATGAGGCCACACTTTCCTTACATTTTCCTGAACAAAACAGATCACCTGCTATGACAGCTTTGTATACCAGGTAGCTGCTGGCAGACGTTTGCCTGGAGGCTTCAGCCATGTGGACCCTGAACTCATCAGTGACAGAAAACTGACAACTTAATTGTCAGCCTGTAAGTTGACCTCTCTCTTCCTATTGGCACCAACGCATATTATTATATATTACCAATGTGAGTAGCTTCACCTGGTATTATCAACTGAATGGCTGTTCCCACATAATCAACCATACCTCCTTAGGTTGCTTTATGTATATAGGGTTGTTATTTTGTTTTTTGTTGTTTCTTTGGTGTATATAGATATCTTTTCTTGTTCTTATATTTATTATATATATTATATTATATTATATATTATATTATATTATATATTGATCAATAAATCACATGGTTCATGTAAATAACCTCAGATTTTACCTGAGGGTATTTATTATTGTTCATGTTTGTTTTTTTTATTTGCTATGTTTTCTGTCACGATATATGTAGAAGATACAGCAGTGTCTATAAACAACCCTCCCATACAGGGCACCATAATGTTTTAAACACAATACAAATCAAAGTAGCCATGTTTTTGCAGTACTTTTTTGCATTTCATTTGAATGTACTGACACTGTGTAGAGAAGAATTCTCTCCAGAACAAGGAAATATGTACAGAGGTCACAGTGAAAGATGCAAACCCTTTGCAGCATCTAGAAAACAGTCTACACATCAGTTCCTTGCTCTGAAGGAAACACCTTAAGTCCTTTTAGGATTTGAGACCAGAAACACATTTTATAAGTCAGCACCTAAATAAATGATTTGTGACAGTAACCAACTTTATAATGTATAGAACATATAACAAAAGAATATGTGAACTGATTTTTCCTTGATGTGACATGTATACTATGACAAGTAAGGAAGGTCTGTGTGAAATTGACAGTAAATGGGTAAATTGCTATTATTTTGTGTAAATGCTAATTGTTTATTTCATTAAAATATAAAATATAGGTTTCAGAGAACACGAATTGACTTTGAACAATATTATTATCAGTGGTGCTAGAAGTACACACACTCAATACTGAAGTAAAAGTGCAAATGCTTAAAAAAACCTAGAAAAGTCCACTACAAGTAGGAGTAGCACTTCATATTCTTTACTCAAGCAGAAGTCCTAAATACGTGCCATAAAATGTACTTAAAGATAGATGTCCCTGCATCCATTTGTCTGAGTTACTGACAAAAGAAAGTATTTTAACTACTTGAACTTGATGTTGCTGATAACATTAATGTGTGAGTCTAGTCAAGATTTTCTCTGCATGTGTCTCTTAAAGGTTTCTCCAATCTGAAATCACAAATGTTCTGATAAATTAATGTTGAGATTAAAGGAGTTACAACTTCAAAAACTTTATTTCTGAGAATTTCATTAAAAAAGCATTCATCTAATTTCTCCTATTCAGAAATTTACCCTTCAGTAAGATTCAATAAAAAAGCAAATGTTGGGGAGTAGACACCACATGGTTTTGAAAAGGAGAAAATATTTATTGTGAACTAATTTCACATGTGAGCTGTAAACTGTAAGCCACTTCTACTACAACGTGGTTAATCCATAATAATAATATATTAGTTGATTATATTTTTTATTAATAATCAGTATCAGAACCAGTAACCAGTAACTAAAGCTGTCATACAGGCTAAATGCAGTTGAGTAAAAGCATATTCCTCTTTGACTGCAGAGGAGAAAAAGCAAAGTGTCATAAAATTTAAAGTAAAATACAATACTTAAGTAAATATATGGTACTTAGTTACTTACTACCAGTGGTTATTCTAGTTAATGCTTTAGCTGGGATGTTTAACACTCTTTTTCTTTTGTGACGCAAAAAATCAACAATGAAAACATAGTTGTCCTCTTAACTTCCGAATAAGAAGCATCGTGGATACTTTTTTCCCAGAAATGTTTTATTAAAACTTCTTCAAAGTGACAAAAAATGCGACCGTAACAGAAACGTAACTGATTTCTCTGACGTCACAGCCGCTCCATCGATCAGCCCTCTGATTGGAGGGCGTGTGTTTACGTAGCAACGGTCCGGAAGATGTCGCTTAGGCCAGTCCTAAAAAACTTCCGCCTTAAGTTGAAAAGAAAACAGAGCAGCTAAAAGGCAATCGACGGCGTAACCAGCCCATATAAGAAGTCAGAGCAAAGGTAGATACAAGGACATATTTGACACGGACATACCGACTTACACATATGCGCCACAGCAATTTGTTGACGTATTTGAGCTCATCAACAAGCAGAAATCTACAATTTACTGTAGCTAGCTTCTAAGCTAACTGCGTTGTTCATTGCTAGCAGTTCGCTAACACTGATGTATTCGGCTATAGGCCTCCGTTAGGTCTTTACGGCTAGATCGCTATAAATTTGTCACTTTATTCAGTCAGTTATTGTTCTGTAATTTGATTTCGGTAGTCTATTGCTGTAACTAAACATCACATATCAGTTAACGTTTTACTATTACTACTTTGTTAGCTTTACTCAGTTAGCCTGGCCTCACCTGGGCCATCCACCCTGACAGTTAGCCAGCATTCGCATCAGACATGGCTGAAAAACAGTGATGTTACTGTATGTTCGAAAATAATATTTTACTGCCTGGACAGGCCATGAATATCTTATTGAAGGAAGCTGAACACTCAAATGCTTACCATGTAATAAGCTAAAACTGGGCCACGCTACCTTTATACCTTCTTGCCCTTTTAAATCACACTCTATGAACAATATTTAAAAAATTAGGTGCTAGGAAGGAATGTCTTTATTGTAATGAGTGCTCTCCTCTTTCGACCTAAACTGAACAAAAAGTTATGGTAGGTATACTGGTATTGGTAGGAATATCTGTATTATATCTTAATATATCTGTAAACATGGTGAAAAAAGTAAATGGCAACAGCAAACATTCAGATATGTATATCATATATATAATGTTTGGGCAACAGTGCCAAACATGAATGGGAAAATAATAATTAGTTGTGGTAGTTGTGCCAAATAGCCTACATGTTTAGATTATAGATATAGATACACTGTCACAGTTTGAGAGTATTGACAGATGTAAGTTTTCTTTAAAATGTTATACAGATACATCTTTTTCTCTCCCAGTACCAACTCCCATGCTTCCAAAGCAAATGATACCAAGTACTGATTTCTACAAATAGCCTCTAGAGATCCTTGTTGAAATATACAGTAATGCTTGGATGTTTGATGTCTAGCCATATAAATGGGATATAGCCAAATATTCTTTTATCAATTCATTGCTTTTGTCTTTTTTTTATTTTCCAGGCTCTTGTCACTCTGGAGCTTGTGTGGATTTCAGAGTGTGTGTGAGTGGGAGTGGGTGAGTTTATGTGTGAGTGTGTGTGAGCTCCAGTTTCCTCCTCGCCATTTGACCAAGAGCTGCTCCTCCCTGGAGGATGACAATGGAGGAGATGAAGAATGAAGCGGAGACAAACTCCATGGTATCCATGACGCTGTATGCTGTGATGTACCCAGTTTTCAATGAGGTAAAACGCTCACAGTCCCTTTTTGCAAATAGATTGTCTTAGTCTTCCTGAGTGTTAGTCATTAGTCTGATAAATTTTGTTCATACGCATGGGTTGTCCTCTTAATAGCCAGAACATGAATTTTGACCCATTTTCCATTGTAAATGAAAAACCCTGTTATACGGTTTTCTTTTGAATGACCTGTGTGGGGCCGACCAGTCAGTCAGTAAAGTGTAACTTAGCTTGTAGCGGCATTTGAATGTCCTTATACTGTCCTAGTTGAAGTCGTATGACATCACGTAGACAGCAAGCCAAACTCCTTTCATAACCACACGTGAGTCAAATATAGCTTTTGAAGCTCCAAATTTTTCTGACTGAAAGGCAGAACAGTCCTGCAACATGTCGTCAAATTCTACATGAAACAACAACATGTCCATATTTGGAAGTGATGTTATGTGTTCTTCCCTTTTTTTCCATTAGCTGGAGAGGATCAACCTATCAGCAGCTCAGACGCTCAGAGCAGCCTTCATAAAGGTAGGGTACATTATATTACTACTTACCAGTAACCTGCCAGAGGTTCAGTTCTTCCTTGTGGACACTGGAAAAAAGTGTAAACATTATCTGTGACTGTAGTTGAAACAGGTTGTTATAACAACATGTCTGCTGCAGATGTTACCAAATTTGAGTCCACTGCTACATCCGAACTTAAATGATCCCTGCAGTTATTGGCTGTAATATTCCTTAATATTCCTTTTTAATGCCGGAGTTAAAATCAGCAATTGAGTTGTACTGCTGCATTTAAGGAAAACTAAAGCTTATTGAAACTGTAGTTTTTATAGTTGAGGCTGTCAGTTCTTTGATTATGCTAACTTTTTACTCACCAAAGTGAGAACTGAAATCAAATTAACAACCCAGACTCACAGGGTTAGGGTTAGACATCTACCGCAGCTTTGGCCCAACACCCTGGTTCAACCTTGGCTGTGTTCACATTACATCTGAAATGGCCTAAATCTGTTCTTTTTTGCAATTAAGTGACTTAGATTAGATTTTTTTCACAAAGTGTGAATGAACCAAATCTGATTATTTTAAATGAGATCTAGGCCACTTTCGTATGTGGTCCTAGATCTGCCATCGGTCAGTGTTGACATCTCACAGTCTGGTGAAATTAAACATAGAGAGTTATGGAGATCTGTTCAAGCCAAACATAGGAACATAATACAGCTGAGCTTTGGAGTAAGTCAGGCAATTTGTCACTTATTATACATGCATAATTCACATTTTTATTAAATGAGCACATTTGTAGCAGTTTAGGGCAGCAGCTGCATTCACACTGCGCATGGATACATGTGACTTACAAACATAAATGTGAACCGTCAACATAAAAAGATCTGATCTGGCTAACAATGGGCATAAAGCCTGTAATGTAAACGTAGCCTTAGACTGCATTGTTTCATGCATCACTTCTGTTTTATCCGCAAACATTGCAGTTTAGATAACCTAGCAAAGCAGATTATCTCACTGCTCCTCTGTGTGTCCACATTGAAAATATTTTTGGTAATGTTGCCACATTCTTAGCACTTCCTTTGGTGCAAACAGTTCTTTGTGAGACTCCACGCCTCACTTTTCACGGGCAAAAATCTGAATCGAATCACTAGGCAAAAAAAGCACACAGTACAATGTTTCAGCTGAAATCCTGTTCTGAATTCAGTACTTCCTTTTTTTCTCGTGCCTTCTGTGCCACTTGAAAACAATAAAGAGTGCAAAATGGGAGTGTTTGAACATTCTCCTTTTTCTAAACAGTTAAGTAGAACTAATGTGGTGTAGAATCTGTTCTGTTGTTTCAGCTACAATAGCATTTTAGCATTGAGTGACATTTTAAATGAATTATCTGTGAATTCATACAGTTTTGACAGTTTTGATTAGTTTTTCACATTTGTTATTATTTGTGTAGAGACTGTTAGATTCAGTTTATATGGTGTTCTTTATGCTTGAGCACCTTTTCACCATTTACGTGACTGATACACAGCTAAATTAACTCAGCTCGATCAATATATCATCACACATACCATTTCACAATAATACCCGACTGTTGTTATCATATTAGACTTATTTATTTAGTCAGTTATTTTTTTGTTCCTCTTTTTTACAATGCTGTGATTACACAGTGGTCATGTATTATCTATATACTGCTGCAGATCAACATGTTCACTGTATGCACAGATGAAATATTAATGAAGAAGCACCACAGGGAGTAGTTTTCACCTTACACCTCTTTTTCTGTGACATTTAAGGGTCTATTATTCATTTGTCTCACTGATTGGTCTCCACTGCCCCTGTTGCTTCCTGACTTGTGTAATTCAAAGTTGAATTATTCAGGCTTAGAGCTTTTGTGCATTCATCTGAACTACTCACAGCATCCATCTAATATTCAATAAAGTTCTAGCTTTTTGTTCTCTGCAGCCCTAAACATCCTCTTACTTTTGTTGGAGGAGGCAAACTGTGCAGTACCTTGTTTTTTTTAACTCAACTTCTTTTTTGTCAGGCGGAGAGGGAGAACCCAGGTCTGACTCAGGACATCATAATGAAGATCTTGGAGAAAAAGAACGTCCAAATCAACTTTACTGAATCCTTACTGCGCATGGCAGCTGATGATGTGGAAGGTGAGTACATGAAAGAAAGAGGTCTTAAGATATTGTGGGGCAAATGTTTTTCTGTGACTCTGAGATCTAGGTTTACAGGTGATGCAGCTGGGTGGCCATCACTAGTTTTCTGTTTACTTTGCCAGCTTCTTTGTTTGTGTACATGCTCATTTATGTAAACCAGGCCTATTCAAATATTCACAAATTCCTACAGTAGCGCTGACAGTGAATGCAGGATTCTCCTAGCAACAGTCATAACACAGGCAGCGTGTTGTTTATGTAGCGGGCAGCGGTGTTAGGATAGTGCAGAACATGTCTTTATCATCTCACAAGTGTAAAATAGAGGACGAAAACCATCGGTTTAACCTGGACCGACAAATTTTTGCTTATTTTACCAGCAAGTCCAAACACCAAACCTGTGTTTAATTTACCATGAGTTTGTTGCTGTATTTAAAGATCACAGTGTGCAGAGGAAACACTTTGAGAAACATCCGAGTTACCGCACAAACTTTCCTCATGTTAAAGAAAGTTTTAGTGCTGAATATGTTCAGATCAACTTATGCTTGTTCAACACAGTCCCCTAAAAATTCCATTCGTATACAACTAAACTGCAATCCCGATTATGTTTTCGTTAACATAAATAAAGTCGCAAATACTGAACATGTTAAAGAAATGTCCAAATGGCCAAAATATCCGATCTACAACATCCTGTGTTCTGACAGCGAAAATATCGACATTATATATTAACATCCAGATATGCGAGTGTAGTGAGTCATGGAAATACTGTGAGCTGGTTAATGGGTGAAAATGTTGCTAGTAGTTTTCTTTTGTTATGGTTTTGCACACTTGTAGATTTGACTGCATTGGTCGTTATTTTTTCTCCTGTGCCTGTCAGTTAAATGTAATTAAATAGTAATTTCTTCTACAGCCAAAGATAATGTTGGTGATACTGTGAACTATTTTGTTTTGTATGAATTTAGAGACATTTATTTTGTTGAGTTTGTTATTAAGTTGCTGCTGCAGATTATCAAATCTAGTAAGTCATCCGTCACTGAAAATGTGCGGCCCAGATGACTTTCTAGATTTGATAATCTAGCCCAACTTAATAGGTAATTGAATAGCCCTGATGTAAACAATCAAGTCTTTGGTAATGTGCTACACCCGCATGTCCTACAGAGTTTATGATTGACCGGCCTGAGCAGGAGTTTCAGGACCTAAATGAGAAGGCCAGAGCTCTGAAACACATCCTCAGCAAAATCCCAGATGAGATCAATGACAGAGTACGCTTCCTACAGACTATCAAGTAAGTGAGAGTACACACGGTGGCATCAGTTTTGCGCTACTATGCAGTAGCTTGTGCTAAGTCATCTGTAGCATGATCTAATCAGTAGTATAACAAACTAGCTACACTCCTCCTACTTATGTACAGTAAAACAATACTTTAACTTTTAACTTCCAGTCTGTTCTGGAGCTGGCAATTTGTTGCTTTGTTTATGTTGACATCTGCTGTTTATGACTCCTTGTGCCACCTAGTCCTTCTACTTAGCAAATGTTTGACCATCTTCTTATAGTGATTATGAGTGTGTTGGTATTTGTGTTTTTCTAATGTGTGTGTGTGTGTGTGTATAAAACAGAATGATATCAGAATGACGCCAGTACAGTATTTCCTCCTCCAAAGCGCAGTAGACTCAATTTGATGTATTTGTACTGTTACACTGTACCGAATGGATCTCATAAAGATGCATTTCAGAAATTTATCGTGAAAAGAGAAATCTTTTTCACACCCTCTCGTACATCATTATATTAGATATAAACAGGATCAGTCAGGTTTTCAATTATATTTACATAACTAAATATTACTTTCATTGTTGATTAAGCTCCTGATTATTTTTAGTCTATGAAAATGACACAAAATAATGAAAAATGTCTAGAATCAAAGATAATGTCTTTAGATGAGGCTTTTGGGGTGAGTTTAAAATAGTTTGCAGTAGTGACGGGGGTTAATGAAACCAAAAAATGCTGCATAAGGACAGTACACACCTAGAATATCTTGAATTACATTGGTGAGGATAGTCTTACTATTGCAGTGGTCCATTCATTGTTGCTACACAAATATCACTACTTCTGTTTTCTTTACAGAGATATAGCCAGCGCCATAAAAGAGCTCCTGGACACAGTCAACAATGTCATTAAGAAATATCAGTACCAGAATCGCAGAGTGAGTAAACAGATGAGCACCCCTTGTATGTGTTTTACCATGTGTTCCTTGTTTCTAAATGATGTTTCTGTGCTCATCCAAGGCTCTGGAGCACCAGAAAAAGGAGTTTGTGAAGTACTCCAAAAGTTTCAGTGATACCCTCAAAACATACTTCAAAGATGGAAAGTAAGTATAAACAAATCACTGTGTATGATACTTAAGCTCTCTGTGGCATTGTTATAAATATAGAGATGTCAGTGTGAATGTTTCAATGTTTTCCAACACAGTTGGACATGTAACTACTGGAATAATGTATTAATAAGTTGTTTTGGTGACCATTCTGATCAACTTATTCTAATGAAAACCTTTTATTTTGAAAGAATAGCTCTATATGGGAGAGAGAGTCACGTCACCTTAGCTGGTTGTCTGACAGTCACTGTGTTGATAACACTGGAGACTTGCTGCCAACAAAACGTCCCTCTATAATCTCCCTGTTCACCTTCAAATGGACATTTTTGCATTGAAGCTTTTAAACTGATTAAAGGGCTACTTCAACACTGAAAACAAATTAGTGTATTTCCCATGGGTAAAATTGCCATGTGCTGATCACAAATTCTCAAACATGAGGACATGCTTACTTTTCTGTGCTCTGTGTTAGTAAATTGAATAATTTTGGGTTTATTTGGTTGCCGTTCAGACAAAATGGTCACCATGTAAGCTTCCTTCTGGTAACTTATAGATACATTGTTTTCAGTTCATCCAGTTCCTCATACATTCCCACATTGCGTCAGTATAGTTAGTATCAAAGTCTAAGCAAATTTCTCACTCACAAGATCAGGAGTGTTTGCAGTGACACTGCTTAGTTTGTTAACTAAACCTGCTGTGAGAAAGTCTTGGTCAAACCAGCTTATCCTTAGTCATTTTGTACCTCATTAATAGTTTACTATGTGTTTGAACAGCCTGCGAGTCTTTCCCATGTGTTGCCTCAAAATGTAATTTTGCTTTGTTCCCAGGGCAATAAATGTCTTCATCAGTGCAAACCGGCTCATCCACCAAACCAACCTCATACTGCAGACCTTCAAAACTGTGGCCTAGCCCTCAGAGACCACAGAGTCCCCCTGTCCTGTGGGAAGCAAGTGCTAGAATGGTGGAAGCTTGAAGAGCGCCTGACCCATTTATGTAAATTAGGAAGAGTTGATTTTAGGGTTGGGGGATCGATTCCATTGGAGTCGAGATTCTAGATTCCAGTTCAAGAGACTGAAAAGTGCCATTTTTTGAGGATTTTCCAGTCTTGAAATGGAACTGAATGGGCCCAAAGTCTTTGTTGATTGATTTTATTTGGACAGTTTTAATTTATAACCCTGGTCTTGTTGGGAGTAGGTGAGGCAAGTTGTTTATTAAAGACTAATTGCCATTTTTCTAATATATTCATATTGATCATTTTACTTTTAGCTTTTCAATCATGGCTACACGAGACCATGGCTACAAATGAGACCACATTCAGTAGGGGTGTCTCTGTCCTCTATACTGGTTTTCTCTTCTATCTGAGTATGTGCAAGATTGACAAAAAGCATCTGACCGCAGGTGAAATAACTGCGAGGAGAGGAGAGGAAGCAGTGTTGGAGCTTTAAAAAGGTAGACTCAGATTTCATTTCTCTTTATTATTAGCCAAATGACTTTGAGCACAGTGTGCGCCTTACTAAGTCCTGAAACATTCCCTCCTCTCAGAGTGTAATGAAGTGAAGCCGGCCCCTGCTGTTGGGGGATGTAGAGAGAGAAATGAAAGTTCTGTATTTAACTGATATCTGGTTGCAAATGTTCAATAAATAGTTTCCAAATGATTTTGCTTTTTTAAATGTGTCTGAGTCCAGTACGTGTGAGGTGACTTCTTTTCTTTTGATGATGGAACAGAATACAACTTTGTGTATTTGTGTGTAATGGACAGGATTTTAGGCTTTGTTTGGCCTCATCTTCCTGTTTCTTTTATAGCTTAAAATAACAACATACAGAAATGCACAGATTTTTATTGTGACCTCTTTCTGTGGGGAAAAATGAAAAGAATGGAATATCTAATCAGTCACCAGGGTGTATAAGTTGTAACTAATTGCTTTCTAATTAATTAATTCTGCACACAGCAGAAATGATCTTTATTATTTCACATTCTTTTTTGTTATCAAAGTGATAGACAGAATGTGGTTTCTCAGAAAGTCCAGTTTCAGAGGGAGTTGTTGAAGCCGCTTAGATGCACTTTGGTGTCCAGTTTCTGTAGGATGATAATGTTGAGCGCTGACCTGAAGTCAATAAACGTGTCGTCAGGTCCCGCGGACTGGTGGGAGAAAGTTTCCCTCATGCTATTCAGGGGACAGGCATAGGGCCTAGGAGCTGCATTTTTATTTTATTATTTATTTAATCAAACTGTTCAAAAGAGTCAAGAGGTCATCAGTGAGGGACATGTTATCATCACAGACCTGCAGTGAGGGACTTTTGTGGCCTGATCATAGGCATCTAGTGTCACAACATAGCAGCAAAGCATGAAATTGTCCAGGGACCAGAGTATTTTTGTAAAAGTCCCTTTCCCTCCCCTTTCCTGTTGTATTATGTTCTTCAAAGTATAACACTGTCAGTACGGCAGACAGGAAAACAGAGGGTATGATATGCAGCAAAGGTCACCAGCCAGAGACATTGCGCTTACGTGCCATGTTTTATAACCATTCTGCTATCAGGAGGCTTCTGTACGCCTTTATTTTTGATAAAGCATTCCTCCCCCCGATACCATTCACTTAAAAAAAATGCTTCCTGGTAAAGTCTAGTCTTGAGTTTGCTATGTGTTTCTTCTTAGACACTGTCTATAGAGGCTGACTTCATGCAAGCTTCTGCTTTGTCTGATCAGTCACTAAAACGCCAACTTTCACATTTAATCCTTAGGACAAGTCAGAAGGACTTTGGATGGGAAGAATGGTGTGGGTTGTCCGGCAGTGTCCTCTGGCAGAGGGAGGACATGCATGTCCACAATTATATATATAAAAGATGAATTACATTTTTTGTTGGTTATGTTCATATTCTATTAATATTTTAATTTTAGTAAGAAGGATCTTAATTTCAAAATTTTAGGTGCAGTTAAAAATTGCTTTTAGGGTTAGACATTGCAAACAGGCGTGCAACAGCACAAGAAAGTGATGACACAAAAGGAAATTTCTGACTTCTTTGTGAGTCCATCAAAAAGAACAAAGTCTAGCAGATCAGAAACAATAGCTGACGGCAAGACCCGCAGGACATAGGATGATAGCCTCAGGCACCTTGGCGAACCAGAATGATGGGAAGGGAAAAGAATGGAGGCAAAGCTCATGATCCAAAGCATATCACATCATGTGTCAAATGTGGTGGTGGCAGTGTTATGGCATGGCCGGTGGAACTGTGTCACTGGTATTTGCTGATGGCCTGACTGCTGATAAAAGTATCAGGATGAAATCTGAAGTGTATGGGCTGCACTCTCTGCTCATCTGTTAGGATGCTACATTGCAGATGGACAATGACTGAAAACATACAGGAAAAACTACTGCTAAGAATTTGTCATGGCAAAGAAATGCAATATTCTTCACTGGCCAAGTCAGTCACTCTATCTCAGTTCAACAGAGCATGGTTTCACTAACTGAAGACAAGACTAAAGGCAGGAGGTGGCCGCAGTGAAGGCCTGGCAAAGCATCTCAAGGGAGGACACTTATTTTGTTATGTCCATGGGTTCTAGACTTCAGGCTGTCATTGACTGCAAAGGATTTTAATACAAATTCAATATTGTGGTGTAAAGGACAAATTGCCAAAAAAACCTAACATTCTTCCAGTATTTATGAACCTGACTTTATCTTTGTCAGCCTTGGGACCATGTTTTTGCTAGTCAGACTTTTGGAAATGAAAACTTCCACTTCCACATTTAATGCTTGTGACAAGTCAGAAGGACACTCCTCCAAACTCATATAATGTGTCATCCCCACAGCACCAACTACTTGATACATATCTCCATGGCTGTGGTGTAAGGTTGTGTAAATAGTGAATTGTGTGTGGTGTCATTTTTCAACAGTGGCCACTGCACCTTCTTTTATGACTCTTCCTATACCACCTAACCACTACTGCAACTGTGCTCCAGCTCACGTTCAGTAGCTACTGATGCTATTGTGCACTCTCCTTTCTTTATGAAGTCTAACAGTCTGGTTTATTACTATTTCAGGTCATGCCATGTTACATTAGACACAACTAGGCCAAATACTGAGAAAGCAGTTCTTTTACATGCTTGGCCATCCAGTTAGTCTTAATAAAGCATAATAACAATGCATCATATGATGAGCAATACGGTCATGTACTAGGCCAAGTGTACTTAGTGTTCTTCCACTATTGGTTTTCTTTATGGCAAGATTACGTAATGTGGTGAGTAATGTGTTACAAGATGATAAAACTATTTCACAGTTTGAATACTGCTGGTGACTAACTGCTGAAATGTGAAACAACTTCTGTGTTTTTGTAAACCTGATCTCACAAAACCAGTTAAGGCCTCCACTTTCTGTAAAGGAAACATTTCAGATGTGGAATAAAATGTTTGTATAAGTGCTCAGAGAAGAGATATTTGTATTTGTGTGTTTGTGTTTTTCCAGCTTAAATAACTAGCATAAATAACAAAACAGCTTCACTGTAGTGGTTTGTCTCCCTTTTCAACAAGTTGTTTGATCCAGTTTGCACAGTAACAGTTTACATTAGATCAATGTTTAAGAAAGTGTTTTCTTCTTAAAAGCACCCTTGAAAAGAAGGAGGCTGAATAGTTGTACTTCACAGGCATGTCATTTTGTGTTTCCTTGCTGTTACCATAAATGGTTGAAGTTCTCAGTAGAAAGCAGGTGCTCATTCTGAACAAGGAAAATGATTTACTTAAGTCTGATACAAATGTTTTTTTATTTTGTTATTTTTAAATACCCTGAAGTTTTCAGAACAGAAAAATGACTTGATTATTTCTCCTACAGTTGTAAACAAATTATTTGGACTTTGGTTTAAAAGCCCTTTTTATGCCCTCTTGTGAAAATCTCATTAGACGCCCAACTATTGATAGACATAGCAGAAATTTGCCATTTGTCAGTAAATGACCCACTGAGTATTTCTGCTAAGGTGTTCTCACTGTCTCATCCAAATAGATAGAGGTAGACTTCCATGTGATGTGGCTGTGTCGAGGTCAATGTCAGCAGCAGGCTGCAGCCTAAAACCTAAACAAAAATTAATTGCCCTCTGAGCCACTGTCATTTTGAGAATCATGGGTGCTGCCTTTGTGTGTCCCTTCTAGTAAAATAAACACCTTTTTGGGTTTGTCTCAACCTGCTTGTACTAAAACTACATCAACTAATCAGCAGGTAGGCAGCTGTAGACAGAATAGACACAGACATTTTCTATTTGTTCTGTGCAATATAGAACACAGACTAGAAGAGGTAAGTGAATACAGAATCTTTAACCTACAGTGACTTTGACATGAGCCTAAATGTCATCTATAACCAGTAATTCAATTAAATATTTAAAGAATTGTGTTAATCACAGAGGGAAATTGATTTAGATCACATCCAAGAACCACACCAAATAAAATCAAATAGCTTTGACATCCATCCAAAATCTAGAAATATTTAAGAATTGAATAAAATGAGGTCTCCATCCTATCCATTAAATCTGCCCCTCTGAGCTCAGCAGTCCCACTTTCTTAAGCACAATGTCCACGTTTGGAATCAATTTTTTGTGGAAATCCCACAGTCGTTTGTCCACATTCAGCTGCTCCAGTGTTAACGACCCCCGCAGAGCCACGCGTACATGAACAATCCGACAAACATCTGGTGGAACCTTGTACCGTTCTCCAAAATTCTTGAGAACCTCATGTACCGACGTCTGCTCCACCATCCTGTAATGCACAGAGATATAACACGGTTATTTTATCTACCTGTATTTGCTATGACAGTCAAGACACTCTGGGAGTTTGCTAAAACAAACACTGGTTTACAATTTTTAAATAATATAGCTGTTATCCATTTGCGTTTTGTTGATTTTGTAGTAGAAAGTAGTTTCCTCATGCATGGGCATGGTTTTCTGGAGAGACTGCCAGGCCAATATGGGACACATTTAACCTTATTAAGACTAGAAGTGAGCTGTTAGGCAGATAGTGTCTGGCAGTCTGGCATCTTGCAGCAGTTTGTGTGTTAATACTGTGTGTGCTTCTGGTATATATATCAGAATCATCAATCAGGTTTTTTTTACTGCAATTTTTTTGCGTGTATTCATAAATTGCTGGAGTGAGGATGTGTTTCCAGTTTAAAAATGACCATGTTTTTTTCAAGGCGTAATGTGTTTCTCCAGTGGGTACATTTCAGATGGAAACTTTCAGCCTACCTCGGCTGAACTATCATCTTGTGAGGGTGGTATCTGCTTCTGTCGGGGTCCTCCCTGTAGATGTGCTCCAGAATATTGATTCCTGGCACACTATTCCACTGAGGCAGGTGAAATCTTTTACTTGGCTCAAAGTGTTTCTTGGGGAAAATGTGGTTCTCAATGAGGAACACCCCTGTCTACACAATGTGATACAGATGGACGATGGAAAGAGAAACATAAATTATTTTAAAATATGAGTCTAAATTTTGGAGATTGAATAATCTTTGTCTTTCTGAAATGCACAGCCAAAATACCCTACATTTGGATGCTGCTGTTGGAGCATGTCCATCAGACTCATCAGGTTGTCATGCTTGTATGGCATTATTATTTCATCTATGTCGTTCAACAGGACGTAGCGTGACCGATCCATGGATCTGTAAATGCACTCGTTAAGTGTGGTCAGCTGGCCGAAGTAGTGTAGCTCCCCTCCATGTTCTGAGATGTGCCAGCCAGGAGATGGATTCAGATGCTTATTGATCAGCCATGGAACCATCTCCACAAAGCCCTCATCACTGTAGCTCTGCAACAGACGGTTGAGTTCTGGGCCACAGCTGGTGTTATAAATCACCACCCTGCCCACACCTAACAACCTGTGGCAAAGTGAGTCAAAGTTTTTCATTCATTTTACAAAGAAAATAAAAAAACACGTTTTTATTTAACTCTGCTGGAGTCTTGCCATGTGGACAGTTTGGTTTTATGTGCCCAGGGTTTGAGATCTAATCTCAGATTCATCTCTGCGATTCCTGCCTTCATTGCAATAAGATGGAGGTAAACAAACTTTAGTTTGTGTTGCTCATAGCACAAAAAACTAAATTTAAAGCTGCAATAACCATTTTTAAGTTGCTCTGGCAAACATGTCAGCAAACATTTGGTTAATTTTAAGATCTAATTTTAAGAGCTGCATCTGGAAACTATTATAGTATGAGAGCAGTGATACCAAAACAGTAAAGTTGCTGACTGTAACACTAAAACAATTACATCCTATCATTACTTTTTATTTAAAATTCCAAGTTTTATTTTTATGTGACAAAATATCAAATATGCTAATTGGAATTCATAATTTAACAGTTATAAAAAACCATCAGAAGAAGTTTTCTTTGTAGTCCAGCAGAGGGTGTTGTTAAAATTCCTAAAGCTATCAGTTATCTCATAAATAAATAAAAATAGAGGACACTACTGAGCAAAGCCATGCTGATGGGACAGTCATGACAGAAGGACCTGATAAACAGTGTGTGAAAGTATGTTGAATTCTACTGTCTTTTCTACAGAATATAACATGCTTACGTGACAGCTACAGCTCACTGCATATCAGGATTTAGCAGCGCCAGTAACAGACACACCTCTGTAATGTGATGAAATCCTGAGGTGCAATAAACGTTATCTTTGCAATTCTTACAATGCTGACATTTTTTGACAGTGTTAGAGAAGAAGATTCAGCTTTGACTGAGTGGTGTTGTTGTGCTGACCTATACATCTCCAGGGTCTGCGCAAACTGAAGCACATTGTTGTAGTCTCCAAAAAGGCTGGAGACACAGACAGTGAAGTCAAACTGAAACTTTTTATCCTCCTTTCCATTGGTCTTTTTGTTTCTTATTGGGAGCCAACTTGAGTTTAATGACTTTACATTATCCGGCTCAGTCATAAGAGTGACATGTGTAGCACTGCAGTTTTCAGGAATTTGACACATGACATCTGTAGTGCCGAAGGGAAAATCAAAGTGGTCTGAGTGCACTAAAACTGTTGCTGGAGTTGTACTTGACAAGTGGCCTGCACAGCAGAATAGACAGTGAAGGGTTTGGATAGAGTCTCTTCTAAATATGCTAATGATGCGTATATCAAAACCCTTCACCCTCTGGTCCATGTAGGCTGACACCAGTAAGTGCTTTGTATTTTTTAGTGGCGTGATGGTCTGATCAGATATTTGAAATAGGCAAGTTTTCGGAGTCCCACGTTGCGGTGGGATTGACCTAGATATCCTGGGTGTTCCCACATTGAAGATGAAGATGATGGTAACAATGAAGAGGGTAAGGACTGTCACTCTTAAATGCTTTGCCTTGTCCATCCAGCCGAAGGCGAGGTCGATTCCCAACCTGATGCAGAATTAGAAATCATGGAGATTAGATATATGAAGAACACAAACACAGCGATGAACTATATATATTAGGTAATAGATACTATATATCTTTTTCTTATCACAGATGTTGATTCTACTATTGGTTTTGAATCTGCAGATGCTTGCCATTCATTTAAAAGCTGTTTCTAATTGTCTTCTATTTACATATATGATGGAGCTACATTATTAGAAACACTAATTAGTCTAGCATTAGACTAACTGGAACAGTATCTAATAACTTATCAATTTATAATTCAGTAATTTTGCAGATTAATTTTGAGGACAAGAGGATTCAGGGTGAGCAATAAAATCAAACTATACTATACAGTGACTAGGACTATAATCCATAAAAACTCAAACCAATGTAAAAATATGCTTTGTAAAGTGACAACCACATTCCACATTAAGCACCTGAGCATCTACAAACCTTTTAGGGCAGAGTAAATTAATAAGCTGCCATATCATATATCATATCATGGCGGCCTGGTAGTTCAAGGGTGGCAGGATCAAATCCCAGCCCAGACCCCATACCAGGTGTGTCCTTGAGCAAGACACTCAGCACTAGCTCCCCGGGCGCCGCCTGTGGTTGCCCACTGCTCTCCCCGAGTGAAATTTCATTGTAACATGTAAATGTGATCAACGACACATCAATTACTCAGAAACGTGTTTCTGTTTTTTTGGTTTGGACTGCACTGCTAGCTTGATGAGACAGAAATGAAACTACATCAGGAAGTGTGGGTTAATAAAAAGGTTATTCTAGAAGTAAGTGGTTTAATTCTGTTAATATAATTCCATACAAAGTCACTTTGTTCTTGACCCATAAATAAGAATTACTATGTGTGTCCATGTACTTTTTGTCAGAAAAGCTCACTATCTGTTTCATACGATCTTATCTTGCTCAAAACTGTAGACACTGGAGCCTTTCCCAAATGTGTTTGGCAAGAGGTAAGGGAACACTGTAAACAAGTACCTGGCTATCACATGGCTATCATATAGCACCTGTGGGTAAAAAAGGACAGAAGGACATAACAAACACATTCACACTTACTGTAAAATGACCAATTATCAATAGTTTTTCATAAGTAATCCAGCCATTATTAGATACAGTATGTAAGTCTAATTATTCATTATTAAAACATCATCATTATTATTATGATGCTTTCAACACCACCACAGTAATACTATATTATCATTTGACATGCAAAATTATGATATTCTAATGCTGCTATTATTTATCTTGGGAAGCTCCCCCATGTGTTATCTGAAGATTTGACGATTGATTTTTCATCAGTAAAAGCTCACTAAGTGTGTATGCTTCTCAGCATTTACATCTTAAAGAGCTTTCCTCTTTCTGTATGTATGTTAGTTGTGGTTTATTATCGCGCTTGTGAAGGCCATGTTTTCTTCAGCTGAGTACTTGTTCTGTATCTGAATTTAGAATGCCACAGATAAAGAATGTGAAAGAAATGTTACAAGTAATTTTATTTGTGATGTGCTTTGTTTCAACAGGATGTTTGAGCAGTGTGAAAGATGACTGCAGCTCAGGACATCCTCTTTGCTGACCTTTAGATAATAGCATTAGGAAAAGGTTGAGAGGGAGTTCTGTTAGTGTATGTCTACTTTCCCAATATCATCAAGTATAGTTTACTTTGCTATAATAACATGAAGTGCAACCCTGTCTCCTAAAAATTACGTTTGTATACAACTAAACTGCATTCCCGATTACGTTTTAGTAGAACGTAATTGTCACGTTGTACTGAAACACATTTTTGAATGAATGAATGAATGAATGAATGACGCGTTACACTTATTAATGCAAAGTAATTTGTCAGGAGGATGGCGGGTGTTTACTGTGCAGGACTGACATGCCGATGTCGAGATCAAAGACCATGAGGTTGGGTTTAGGCAAGAAAAGTACTGAGGTTAGGGTTAGAAAAAAGATCGTGTTTTGCTCTCATTTTTAATGCTGACGTTGTTTGTGTGAAGCGACTGTATGAAGTGACATTTCTATCCAATAACCAGCCCCCAGTCTTTCACTGATCCTAACCCACTGCTGTGATGCCTGATCCTGACCATAAAACAGAAACCCGACCATAACACACGTTAACAGAAAACGTAAACGGGATTGCAGTTTAGTTGTATACAAACGTAAGTTTTAGGAGACAGGGCTTGAAGTAAATGCAGAGAGACACTGTATCAGAGAGCCTTAGTAGTACAGCAATAGTACTTCAGAAGCATGTGATTTACAGTGTCATTTTGTTGTAATATGCGAAAAATTTGACATATATGTTGAATGTTGATTAAGCTTCTCTAATGGTGGAGAGGTTATTTGATTTTACTAGTTTTACTTGTGCAGATATTTGGTTTATCATCCACATAAAAATGGAATAATAGCGCTAGGATGGACCATGTACAATATATGAGGTAATAAGATATTTTAAGGGGACTTCCGGACTGGAAAAGTACTACAATTACCATAAGGTCATACGAACACTGGTGAATATTAAATAGTTAATAGGCGATCATAGCGTTTTACCGTTAGCAGGCCACAAGTAGCGTTTGCCGAGTAATAAGTCCGCCGGTCTAAATAAGAATACAAGATTTAACATATTAACATATTAACAGTTTTAATATTGTTGAGACTAATTTCAAGATAGAACAACTCACAGAAAGCTGAAGCGCAGCCAATGAGCTCCTCCCGTTGTGAAGACGATGGCGATCCACATGAGACAACACTAAGTCGAACAAATCATAACTCCTGTATTTCCTGTCTTTCTGGTTTGGGCAGGTGCCGTCTTCCTCCCTACCCTTCTCTCCCCATGGCTTCGCTTTTCTGATTCACACTCGCTGCTTATTATCTTCATCTGTGGGCGTGACTGTTGAGAGTGTAAACTGAGCACTTTGTCCCGTAGACTGCGTAGTTCATAAAAACCAGTGGGTCAGGAAATAACAATATCATGAGTGCATGTGCTATTTTGGTGGTAGTTTGTGTATTGTTTTAGGGTCTAAAAGCTCATAAAAATATTATCACACAGCTGCAGCCACCTACAAGCTTATAGCAAAAAAAAAAAAAACAACTAAATTTGTACTTTGTACTACTGAGCAAATTTCTACACCATTAAAATATGTCATCAAGTCAGAATTTACATTTGAAGAGAATAAATATGATGCAAAACCCATTAAAATACATGTTTCTATTTCACCTGTCATATTAATCTGAATATTCGAATTATTTTACAAACATTGTAATATACTGTATCTGTCAAAAGTGCAATAATTAGTTGTATGTACTGCAAGTCATTTTACTAACCATTTCCTGTTAGCCTGTACTGTAGGGTTTTATATAAACAAAGGGCCTGGGTTCTGGGTAAAGAGGGTGTATAGTTGAAGGGACAAAGAAGGCTAAATTTACAGGGCCTGGATAAGAAGCAGGACACAAGACTCTTATTTGTAATATTATTTTACTGTACTGATACTTTTACATACTGCCAGTAAAAGATCTAAGTGCTTCTTCCACAGAGGAACAGTGTGTCCGGAGGAGACGAGAGGAGCGACGTCATCAACACTTCAGGCTGCAGTTCAAAGGACTCTACTCCAGGATCATTCATCACTTTCAATCACTTTGTTGCTGTGTGTCCATGAGACAGTGAGTGTTAAACAGCTATTGATATTTGGTAGATTGTGTTGTTATTCATTGTTATTAATGATAGATATTTTCAGTGAGTAGCTGCACAATATAACTACTAAACTAAGTCATAATGTTGTTAATACTCAGTATAATTGTGGATTTGTACAACATAGTCTGTTATGTCTGTTTTATGTTTATGTTTCATTTGTTACTTTAATTGTTTAGAGATAGTATTACTTTAAGGAAGATGATTCTGAATGTGTTTTCAATAAGATGTTTACAGATCACACATAGTTTACTATTCATTGTCATGTTCACAAAGTAGTAATATCTGCATTTATTGTAGTTATAGTAACAGAGTTGTAGAGATTTAATATTATACAGCTGATGTACAATTATTGATATATGTATACACTACTCACAAAAAGTTAGGGTTATTTGGCTTTCGGGTGAAATTAATGGAAAACATAAAAAGTTGACACTACAGTGATATTATATCATGAAAGTAGGGCATTTAAGTAGAAGCATGCAATGGTGATTTCCTC
>JAUMHL010000015.1:7836359-7847928 GCA_032362345.1 Sandelia bainsii
AGATGGCTGCCCACCCTGAGCCTGGTTCTGCTGGAGGTTTCTTCCGTTAAAGGGAGTTTTTCCTCTCCACTGTTGCCACAGTCCATCCTCACGGGGGGTGTAACGTCTTGGTACAGCAGCTGCACTGCTCAGGACAAGAAGACTCTGCAGAGAGTGGTGAAGACGGAGCAGAGGATCATAGGCACATACACTCCCTGCAGTAAATGACATTTACACCACGCGCTGTCTCAGAAAGACAAAGTGCATCATGAAGGACTCTAGCCACCCTGCATTGCCACTTTCCTGCCATCCGGCAGGAGACTCAGGACACTACACACATGCACAGTACGATTCAGAAACAGCTTTTACCCCAGTGCTATCAGACTGTTCAACACACAGCAACACATCTGTACTTTTTCTCTCTCCGTGCATTAAAAATATGTTTCCTCATACTACGTGCAATACTGTAGCACACAACACTTTACACTGCACTGACACTTTACGTTTATGCAACTTTAAAACTGTGTTTATTTATTGTATTGCTGCACTGTTATGTCTTTCATGTTCTGTCTGCAGAGGTGGCATTCAAGTAAGCATTTCATTGTGCTCTGTACACTGTAATTTGTACATATGATAATAAGAAACTTGATTTGATCAAGATTAGATAAGATTAAAATAGGCTGTTGCAGGGAGTATGGCGTGTTGCCTTTGTCTTTAGGACAAGTCTGTAAACCCAGTGACCTCAAAAAGCTGTTTAAAAAGGCTTCTCTGATAGGTCAGTAATAGTTCAATACAAAACACAATCTAGTTAGTACATTGCAGACACTTAATGTCATGACAAACAAAAAAGGTCAGTCTGGTTCCTTTTTCTCAGGCAACTAAAATACTAGTTGATGTGTCACATTGGTTAAAGCAGTGAAAACCAGTGACCTGTAATTACATTAAAGACTATTAAACACGGTGATCCCACACTATTGGTAAACTAAATAATAATCAGCAGATAGCCTAATGAATAATTCAATAATCACTGCCAGTCATGAATTGAGCACTGTTGTATTTTTTTCTGCATTCATTGACTCAACTCTTTGAAAGTTATCAATCTCTTAAATCCACTTTGATCTTTAATGTCTTTTCATTACACAAATAACCCTGTTTCCATTATACTAGTCACACATAAATATATGAGCAGCAAATACAAAACCATATTTTCCCATGTCCATTTTAAACTGGAGTTTGAACAATTTAAAAACAAATGAAATCAAAAGAAATATTTTACTTAAAAGTTGTAATTTTACATAAAAATATAAATATGACAGCAATGATAATATGAAAGAATGTGCAAGAAACAAATGTCACAAATAAAAAAGTGGTACCTTTAAAGACTTTGTAATAAAAAATAAAAGATATATGCAAAAACAAAAAATATAATTAATATGAGTAGACTAATTTATTAGTGGAAATCTGGTATGGTTTTGGTTGTAGGTCTTCCAACTATGCTTTAAATATTTTAAAATGGCACAAATTATGTTTTTTTAAACTATACATATACAGCATAAAAATAGTTTTGACCAATCTCTACTTTGAGTCTCCTAATAGGTCTCCCATCTATCTTTAACCAATGTGATATTTGTCTTGTTTGCCAATAGATCATCTTACAATTTTGGCCTTCTTAAAGATTCACCTACAGGTGAAACATCCATCCATCCATCCATTTTCCTAACCGTAAGGGTCACGGGGGGTGCTGGAGCCTATCCCAGCTGTCATTGGGCGAGAGGCGGGGTACACCCTGGACAGGTTGCCCAGGTGAAACATCACATGTGAAAAAGTTTTTCTGAGATCAGCAGCCATGAGTGGTTAAACCTCCAGAGGCAGTGGAGTGCAATGGTTGGGACAGGAAGGAAGTTTTGATTGTACAAATGTTCTGTTCTCACCTCGCCAGCATTTTGGAAAATATTATTGCAGAATGAACGTCCTGTCTCAACTCTAGACACATTTTAATGTCTTGCCACTGAAAGTATTTATTCATTTTTCGCACTCAGCCTATTCTGCTTGTGTCTAAGTGTCTGTCTGTCTCTCCTCTGAACTCAGCAGAGCCACTTGCCTCAGCATCTCGTTCACTTTTGATATTAGCTTGTCTTTAAAGTCCCACAGTCGTGTGTCCACATGGAGCTGCTCCAACGGCCGTTGTTTAGGGGTACTGAGTGGGCAGTGAATGATTCGACAGACCTCCAGTGGAACCTTGAACTTTTGTCCAGACATCTTAAGCACGTCATGCACAGAGGTCTGCTCCACCAACCTGTGACACACATAAACATGCGCATATGGTGAGCATACATTGAAGTAGGATCATATGAATACTGCTACTTATAATATTTAATACTTCTAAACAGTTTCTCTTGGAAATCTCTATTCCATGTACAATAGTCATCCACATTATTGTGTGAGCCTTGAGGAAAAGAACAACTGCGACTGAGACTTCATTAAATGGTCAAAGAAGTCCTTCTACCTCGGCTGAACTATCATCTTGTGGGGGTGGTACACGCTTCTATCAGGCTCCTCTCTGTAGATGTGCTCCAAAATATTAAATCCTGGCACCCCTCTCCAGTGAGGCAAGGGGCTTCTTTTACTTTCCTCAAAGGGTTTCTTGGGAAAGATGTGGTTCTCTATGAGGAACACTCCAGTCTGAAGAATATGGACACAGGTTTGATGGGTACAGAGTGAAAATTGGAAAGAAAATAAAACATAAATAAATCTACAATTGGACATTTTGGGTAAATGGATGATATTCTTAAATGCACAGCCAAAATACCCTACATTTGGATGCTGCTGTTGGAGCATGTTCATCAGACTCATCAGGTTGTCGTGCTGGTATGGCATTATTATCTCATCTATGTCGTTCAACAGGACGTAGCGTGACCGATCCATGTATCTGTAAATGCACTCGTTAAGTGTGGTCAACTGGCCAAAGTAATGCATGTCACCTCCATGCTTTGAGAAGAGCCAGCCGTGAGAAGGATTAAGATGCTTGTCGATCGGCCACGGAACCATCTCCACAAATCCTTCCTGGCTGTAGCTCTGCAACAGGCGGTTGAGGTCTGGGCCACAGCTGGTGTTATAAATGACCACCCTGGCCACACCTAACAACCTGTGGCAAAGCAAGGAAAAGGTTAAAATTAATTCCAATCATTTTGCAGATGCTTTTGTCCATGTAGGCTACAATAAATACTTTGAAACCACATAGGAACAAGAGTCAACTTTGCAAATTATTTGGGAGTGTATATGAACAAATAACCAAAAGCATGTTCATTGCTACATTACAAGTACTTAAAGACATTTGAATAAATGAGTGAGCACTACAGTAGCAAAGGCTGTTAAGAAGTAGAAACTAAAAAGCCAGGGAAATAAAGTTGCAAACGCAGGTATTACAGCATATTGTCTTCTTCCACACATGTATGCTTTGTAATGCAAGGGTTCAAGTACACATATGAGAAAGAGCTAAGATTTGCATACACAATGACACTGCCCTAAGAGACCAGCAATACCTGCTACAGTGTCCGTGAAAGCTTAGTCTGTAACTGTAGAAAGAATAATAGAAGCGAAGAGATGGCTAGAGTAGCACAATAACTGGAAATAGGAAAACAGCTAACATGACACAAAAATGTTGTGTTTATCTGGGGCTTATGTGCCAGGGAAGGCTGATATTTTTACAGTTTTCATTACTGGATTAAATTAACAAGATTTAACATTGTAAGCACCTCTTAATACAATGCACCAGTAAAGGACATGTAACTCTAATGTCATGAAATCCTAAGGTGCTGCAATAAACACTGTTTGCAATGCTTACAATAAAACAATGACATTTTTTGACAGTGTGAGAAAAGATGATTCAGCTTTGACATGCTTTTTTGTGGTATTGTTTTGCTGACCTGTACATCTCCAGGGTCTGTGCAAACTGAAGCACATTGTTGTATTCTCCAAACAGGTTGGAGATGCAGACAGTGAAGTTAACCTGAAGTGTTTTTTCCTCCTTCCCACTGATCTTCTTATTTTTTATTGGCAGCCATCTCTGATTTAATGCCTTCATGCCATCTGGCTGAGTCAGAAGAGTGACATGTGTAGCATTGCAGTTTTCAGGAAATTGACACATGACATCTGAAGTGGCAAAGGGAAAACCAAAGTGGTCTGAGTGCAGTAAAACTGTTGCTGGAGTTGTACTTGACAGGTGGCCTGCACAGCAGAATAGACAGTGAAGGGTTTGGATAGAGTCTCTCCTAAATATGCTTATGATGCGTATATTAAAACCCTTCACCCTCTGGTCCATGTAGGCTGACACCAGGAAATGCTTTGTATTTTCTAATGGGGTGATGGTCTGTTTAGAGATGTGAATCGGGCAAGTGCTCTGAGCCCCACGTGGAGAGGGGATCAAGAATGTCTTCAGAGTTCTCACATTGATGATGATAAAGGAAATGAAGACAGCATTGAAGATGAGGAATAACGTCCATAGTTTCCTCTTGTCCATTAAGGCAAAGATGAAATAGTTTCCCAACCTATGGCAGAATTTGGATTAACAGTAAAATATATTAGATATAATGTCATTACTGTAACAAGATCACCTTAGGAGGTCTGAATATGACCAAACTGTATTTGAAACAAGCGTTAACCCACAGCATTATTTTGAAAGAATAGAAACAAGAAAGTTCATCACTACAAGCCACTTTAACAATTTCTAATTATAACTGCTTTGAAAAAAATATGCTGGTCTCTGTGTGTAAATGTGTAACTAAATGTATTTTCATTTACATCATCAAGTGTATGCAATTTGTGCATACATAATGCATAGAGGGAAGAGGAAATAAGTTTTGTTCAGTGGCTCACTGGCAGGTTAATTTAGGTTTTCCAGCTCAATAGCAGGAAATTACATCTTGTTTTTGTGGTCATCATACATCTGACAGTAACGTCTGACCCGTTGTGTCAAGCTAAGGATCTTTTCTGACTGCCTAGGAACCATCTTTGAAACTATAGGCTGTAGTTGCAAAACTCTACACATACATAGACTTACAACAAACCAGCAAAACATTATACATCTTTAAAAACAAGCAAACAATTCTTGCAAACCTCTTCATTTCAAAATGGTGTGTTTTTGCATCAATGCAGTACACGCAAAGCGTTATTTGAATGAGCACATAAAACACTAGCTATGCAGTAATAATAATAATAATGAAACACACTTGTAGTGTTAGCGGGGTACACCCAGCAGGTCAGTACGTATCTGCTTTACAGTAATTCTACACCACACTCTTTGCAAAACTGTAAACACTGTTTGTAAGTCAAAAGAGTATTTCATGTCTTGCTGGCGTTTTGTGTACTGTGTTAATGCAAAAACACAACTTTTTGAAATAGTATGATGACTTCTGCAACAACTGAAAATATGTATAATGTTTAGATAATTCTGTGTAAGATTTGAAGTTTAGCTATAGTTTCAAAGATAAATGGTGCTTTAGCGATTTATTGATTAATACAATAGTTATTTCAATCCTACTTGCATTTGCTGTTGGAAAATCGAAAGCTAAACTTGATTGATATGGTTCAGGAAGTTCATAGTCATACATTTCCATGTAGTCATTAATTTAGTTCAAGCACGTAATGTTC
This sequence comes from Sandelia bainsii, assembly GCA_032362345.1. Taxonomy (NCBI): domain Eukaryota; kingdom Metazoa; phylum Chordata; class Actinopteri; order Anabantiformes; family Anabantidae; genus Sandelia; species Sandelia bainsii. The sequence goes on from JAUMHL010000015.1 coordinate 7,841,988, forward strand.
ATCTGTCAAAAGATTACATGTAAAAATATCTACGTTAATTAAACCTAAAAATAAAGTGTTTCTCACAATCCTATAGAGATAATTAAGACTGTAAATGCGCAAACACATTAACCCACAAAGACTAAAACTAAAAAATATATTTTTTTTTACAGTAACAGTAGGTCACGTGACATTTTTCATGCCCCCACAGATCCCAGTGCATAGAATAAAACAACTCGCACTTTACACCCAGTAAACAGTTATGTTATGTTAGCACATAGCCTGTGTCACCCTTACGTGCGTTTTAAACAACGACACAATGATAATCTGCTCAGCGCTCAAACAGCCACTTATCATCACGCTTCAGCACCAGATGTGACATAAGTAAAATCGTATTATTTACCGAAAACGGGAGTATGTTCTCCAGCTGATACAGATCCAAACAAAAAATAAAATAAAATAAATAACAACACAAAAATACGCTGGTAAAAGTTATATGAGATCAAATGCAGTCTCGCTCCCCACCTGCGCTTCTCTTCCTTAAATCTGCCACTGTCTTTGCGGCTTGATGTATTATTGGTAGGCGTTGCTGTTTTAGGGTGGAGCAACGCATGCTCACAATAGAAAAAAATGAAAATTTTAGAACTAAAAGTAACAGGCTTTAATTAACAAACAGACCTACTCCAAAGTGGCACTCAAGTAAAAAATGTTATTCAAAAAGTAAGTACTGACACTACTGTACTGTATGTTACAATCATGATTGTTATTTTATGTCATTACTGTCCTATTCCGTCCATTTTTAGATTTCTTTGTTCTTACCTTGTTTTTTTTTTTGTATATTCTGTACTTTTGTGTATTTGTGTATTAGTATTACGCATTGAGTATTTTGTGTTGGTGCTGATCTTTTTTAGTTTCTGGTTGTGGTTCTTTTCTTTCTTTTTCTTTCTATTTGAACTGAGAGCGGCTGTAACAAGGCAAAGCAATTTCCTTCTGGGATTAATAAAGTTTTTTGAATCTTGAATCTACAGATGCCTGAAAGTGTAATTATTTTTTAGAAGACACTACCTACCTACATTGCATACCATTGTTTCATCTATAATACATAAAATTATTGTTTGAGTGTTTTCACAGTTTTGTATGTAAACTCTCTGCAAAATAGTGCTGCTAGGTTAAGACAGGCCTATGGAACTACAGTGGTTTCACTATATAGTCATACCCCTTAATTTTCTTAATTTTCACAATTTGTGGATTTAGTTTTTAAATGGAAAAAATGCCATTAATATACACTTGAGAATCCATAATGGCAAAGTGAAAACATGTTTTTATAAAGTTTGACAAGAAAGCTTTCCTATTCTTATGAGAGATACAGAGCTCTTATAGGGACATGGGCAAAAAGAAAAAATAAAGAATTCACCAGAAATGTTCTTGTGTGTGCAAGATAAAAGCTGGTGTATACAAGACAAAAAATTGCCCATGTCCCTCCATAAGATCTAGATATTCACAGCCTTAATTTTGTACTTAAAAGCCTCTTTGACAGCAAATATAGCTTTGAATCTTCTTGGTAGAAGAAGAAGAGTAATATATAACTCTTTACTGACTAATTGGCACAAATGAAATGAGTGCTCAAAACCTGTTGTATGTGTCAGACAAATGACCTTTCACTGTGTGGGAAAACACAATAAAAAGTGTGTTTCACTTCATTTACAATGCACAGTCCGTCTTTATTTGTGCCACAGAAATAAAGGAGGACTGCTCTCTGGACTTTGCCTCCTTCTGTGTATTCTTTTATTGTTTTCTCCTCCTTGTGGTTCTCACACACAGACAATCACCTGCCACCTGCCACTTCTCCCTGCTCTCACTCTCTGCCACACACACACCCACCCACACACACACACAAACACTTCGTTTTCCATGCTCTAGTTTAACGTTTTTACACATAACCTTGTAGTTCATGCTTATGTTTGAGCACATATTGAGTAATATTTATTAGTTTTCTTGTTTCTTCTTTGCCTATAGTGTGCTGCTCTCACTTTGGCGTATGGGTGGCACAATCCAGTTTTCTTGGTCATGATTAGTATAATGTTACTTTACTGTTGACAGACAGGTAAAATGTTTTCCACCAGCAGATGTCACCAAACAGCAAATATTAACCATGAGTCCCTGTTGCTTCTTCAGTCTGGCTGCAATGTATTTGTGCTCTCATCATGACAGATGGCATTTAAAAACAGCCATCTTTGAATTCAAAGATAAACATATATGGTACTTCTACGTACAGGCTGACATACCGGTAATGTCTAACCAACCCGACATAGTAATAGTGGACAAACAGAAGAAGATCAAAAAAATACCAAGGGCTTAGAGAACAGCTAGAAAAAATGTGGAAGGTGAAGGCTACGGTGGTCCTTGTGGTAACTGGAACACTGGCTGTGACCCCCAAACTGGTAAAGTGGTGCCAGGCAGATTCCAGGAACATCTGAGATCTTCAGCGAGCTTCATGGGAAAAAGGCAAAGACGAGTTTTTTTTAATGAGCTACTACCAAACATACAGTATAGTGTAAATATATATGAACATATATGCATGTACGTATATATACAGAAATACATACATACATACATAAATTAGGAATCTCTAGTAATTAGATAAACCTTTTCTTTATTCTTTTAAGTCACTGATAATTTCCCTACAGAATTTTCTAACAAGGCTATAATAATGCAACCATGGCTGGATAAACCTATTAGGGAGCACTATGGCTCACAGCAGACTATAAATGTCAGCTTCATTATTTGCCGAGATACCAACCAGTACTCCTGTGCTGAAATACTTCGAGGCTATACTTTGGCACATTGATGCTTTGAGCTAAATGAGAATATCAGCACGCTAACATACTCACAGTGAAGATGCTAACAAGCTGATGTTTAACAGATTTAAGGTTTGCCATGCTCACCACCTTGGTTTAGCATGTTTGCATGCAAGTGCAACTGAGGCCAAGGTAATGTCATTAGGTTTGTTGGTTTTGGGTTATAAACCAAAGGGTTGCATGTTAATGCTGAATGTCTGTATGGACATTGCCACCTTTTAGCCATACTGCAGTATAGGGCTAAAAGCAAAAGACACAAAGTGAACCTGGGGCTTTTCAGGTCCCTGTATGTAACTTTGGTCAGTTTGTAATCCAAACTCAGACACAATAGAAACACTAGTTTTCTAGTATCTAGTGTCTAGATCTTCAAAGGCGTGGCCTAGCCTGCAGAGACCGTGCAGTCTCCCATGTTCCCAACTGTGAAAGCGCCTGACCCATATATGTTAATCAGGAGTTGATTTAGTAGATTCCAGTTCAAATGCAATTTGATATTTCAATGATTTTTAGACTTTTTGGTTTTTATTCAACACTGAACTGGTTCAAAATATGTTTGCTTTACTTTTATTTTGAAGGTGTTAATTAAAGTCAAACTACGTCATATTTATAATTTTAATGCACATTTCAATCCTGCTACATATCCTAAAATGCACTCATTATAGCTTTGTCTAAGACATCTGGTTTTGTTTTGCACTTTTCCTAGAGCTTATATCACCACAACCTGAAATAATTTCACGCTAACAAGCTTTTCTTGAGTTAATATAGCTTTGTTAACTCAGCTCAGCACACATCTGACAAGATATACCTAGAAAGAGGCTGGTATAGGAGAAATATGGGAAAGGGGAATAGGAATGGGAATAGAAATAGAAACAGAGGAGTCACAAGGATTTAGCATGCAAGGACCACTCCCAATTCAAATGTCTTAGTAGTGTTTGTGCAGGTTATTACGATGAATTGCTTGTATGCAAAGCATCAACTTTGCATACAAAATGTTTAAATGTAGCAGGTTCTACAGCCATTAAACACCCTGCACAATAATAGTTGGCCAATGTCTCCACCTGCTGTAAAAAGGCAGTTCAGACAGTAAAATGTAAATTTTTTTCTATGCTGTTAAGTCTCATTTGACTGTGTTTTTTCTGAAAAGCATGTTAACTTATATATGTATATATTATATTACCTGCTATGTTCTCCAACATGGTGGTATTGAGAGTTTTTGTAGGTGGATACTGTTCAATGTATTTCTGGTAAGGTGAGATATATACAACCATGTGTCCTTTCTATTTCTGCCAGGTGTATCCCAGCATAACAACACTGACAGGACATCCACTTAATATTTTCATTTATCACTGAAACATGACAAGCTTTTCTACTTCAGAACAATATCCCTGTCACAGTTGTTTCAGGTACACCACACAGATGCCACAAGAAATTAAAGACTTTGGCTTTGACCTTGTCAATTATATCATTTTACAAGGATAGAGTCCTATGAATAGCAGCCAGCTGGAGATTTCCCCAGGGGAGCCGGTGGTGGTGAAACTGGTGGTGGTGTTCTAGAGGAATAAAGCAAAATATTAGACTACAAAGTTAGGATAGAAACGAAACCGTTTATAAATGCCTCATAGGTCGTGTTTAATCTATTAATAACAGCATTTGTGTTGCCTTACAGTGATTTAGCCTTTCTATTTGGTAATAATTAAGTTATAAATGTTTAATGTACTTTAATAAAGACCCAAGGACTTTTCACTTTCTGCAGTTATATGTCTTACTAAACTGAGTTTGCTGCAGATGCATACATTCTCTACTCTGAAAGGTCAGAGGTCAAACAGGACATTTGAGTTGGCTTCTTGTGAACTACACAACAGAAAAGACAAAATAGAAAATACACAAATAATAAACCCCAAAGAGACTCAACCCAACAAAATTGTTCTTTGTAACGGCTTATAACTTATCTAAATGAAGTTTAATTATATTACAGACACACTAGGAGAGTACTATAGGAATATCATAACATTTTAGGATAAGACCTCCTGGGATTTCAGCTATGAAATTAGTAACAGACCTATTTAAGCTATAAGGCAATTAGTATTAGTCATCGTCTCAGCATTATTACAATCACAGTGCTAATGTTTAGTTTGAATTCTTCTCTTGATGTAGGCCGACTTTGTTTTTATGGTTTGAAAGCCATTAATAGTATGCTGCTATATTTCTGTTGTCTCCCACTTATAACAAACTTCATTAATGCTCCACAAATAGCTTTCTCTAGCAAATGAAGAAACATTAATAAAGTGCAATCCAAGAGCTCCCTAGTAACACGTTAAATAAAGTAACCAATCATTAAGGTCATTAGCAACTAATTTAAGCAAATCATAGTTCCTGTATGAACATTATGGGTTAAGTAATGGTTTTAATATAGTTACTTGTTTTCTGCAGCTTGCTCTCTGTTTGGCAACCCAGTAAAGGTCACCACACAATGCAAACACACTAACATCCAAAGTGTGGGCCTCTTGCAAAAGAGATATTGATCTCAATGAGATTTCCTGATCAAATAAAGTTGAATTAAGATCACTAAAACAGCATTTCTTTTGGTTATACCACTGCAATATAATAATAAAAAGAAAGTAAAGTATGTAAGAGAAAGACTACAGTACATATGTTGTGGCCAAAAACAAAACAAAAGTAGTATCAGTGAATGCGGCATGTTTTCCCAGAACCCCGGTGAACATTTATGTTCAACCAGTAATGAAACCTGTAGTTTTGTTGCCTCAGTTGCTGTTGGTGTTTTAATCTGATAGGCACTGCTGCTCTAAAATCTCTTTTTCCACTGTGCCTTGTTTGTATAATATTGCAGCAAAACATTGAACCTGACAGTAATTTATGCTGACAAGTGTATTTTATACCACATCTTTATTATATCTGGGACGTTAAAGGACAAATGCCTCTCTGTTCTTCCTAGCCTTTCAGATTCCATGCAGAGAATTTGTTTTTACTCCCTTTCTCCCAGACACACAAACACACTGCTGTCTTTATTATAGCTGAACATACACTACCAGTCAAAAGTTTGGACACACATAGAAATGACCATGTTTGTGAAAGAAAAGCAGATTTCA
>JAUMHL010000015.1:7851633-7899986 GCA_032362345.1 Sandelia bainsii
TCTCTTCTCTTCTCTTCTCTTCTCTTCTCTTCTCTTCTCTTCTCTTCTCTTCTCTTCTCTTCTCTTCTCTTCTCTTTCTCTCACATAAATAACTAAACAGATTTATGGATTAGTTTTGCTTCTCTATTTCCCCTCTGAGTGTAAATGCTCTATCGATCCAGTGGATCTCTCTCAGTGACCCACCACCGAGTTGTGAGAGCCAGTCGTCCCTAGAGTAGCTGGACAGTCTCCCATCTATTAAAATGAGTCATCAACACACCTGAAGATTTCATTTATTTTTCTGTGTAGTGTGTCACTGTGTCTATGTTGACATTGTGTGTTTGTTTAGTCTTTGGGGGATGTCTTTAATTGTGCTCAGGTTTAGCTATACAGTGCCCTCCAAAAATACTGGAACAGCAAAGCTAATTTGTTTGTGTTTGCCGTACGCGCCCGCAAGCCCGTGACTCATTGACATCACCAAATGTTTTGTTCCTTCTTTAGATATTTTTTGCCAGACTTTTGCCATAGATTCCTTCAGTTGTTTTAGGGATTTTCTACCTTCAATATCCTCTTCAGCAGGGGAAAAGCATGTTCGGTTTTTCCCTCTGATAAAGTTATCTGTAATTTGTCAGGCAAAACGACAGCAGAAAAATTCATTCTGCTGCTACCATCATGAGTTGCAACATCACTACAGATGTGTGAGCCTGTTCCAGAAGCAGCGACACAAGGTCAAGTCGTGATACTCTCTCCAACATGCTTCGCAGATGAGCTTCTATGGTTTGTATCAGTAGCAGATCATTTCGCCTTCCACACCTTGGCCTAGCCATAAGTGAGGTAGAGGTTAATTTTGGTGTCAGTAGTCAATAAAACTTCCAGAACGCATGTAGCTCCTCTCTGTACTTTTCTGCTAATTACAACCTGGCTTTTTGTGGCACTAGTCATAAGTTTTCTTCAACTGGTGGATTGTGATACCTTCCCCCCTTATCTGTTCAGGTTGTTGGTGATTTCACTGACTGTTGTTGTGTGTTGTTGCTTTTAACAACACACTGAGTCTTCCCAGGTAAAAACTTCGTCATTTTGAGCTTTTTATTGTTCGAGCAATCAATCTCACAGGAAACCCCTACCAGTCATCTGTTCCAGTACATGTGGTTCTAAATAGTCTTTTTCTGTTCATATTTCTTAACATCTTCATAACAGGGTTGTCAGGCAACCAGCAGAAAAAAAAATATTACAATGCCTAATTTCACCCCAGACATTTCAGTATATTATACTAAATCATAATGCGGTGTTAATCACTGAGCCTTGGGGGCGCTGGTATATAATATTTTAACTTTGGGTAGATAGCTGTTTATGCATCTATGCGTACGTACCATTGCTATTTTATTGTCAGAAAACAGACACTCAGCCACTATCAGCCCATCTCAGCGGACTGGGATATTTTCTTTTTTCCTCCAAGTGCTGAATTTAAAATGTCTCAGCTACAGAGGGTGGTGTGTTGAATATAAATGGTTACATTATTATTACAGCCATTTTCCTTTCCCAACATTAAGTAACAGGAGTCACATTTTAATATGATGGCTGAATCATTTGTTCCTGTTGGTTTACATGCTAAAACTGTGATTTTGCACCTTCTTCCAGCCTGCAAAACTGAATAGAAAGACAGAAAAACATTTTTGACTAACTACACACTCACAGTCACAGTTCATTCAGTCATTTGCATTATTCCCCAGTGTCTTCTTCAAATCCACTAAAATCCCTGTCATTTCAGTCACTATATCACTCTCCTGCTCAGACCTGCCCTACAGAAACCCTGGATATGGCAGTCACTTAAAGCTTCCCCTCCCCTCTGTTCACCTGCAGCCAGTTAACTAATCACCTGTCTTAGTATATATATATCATCCTGTTTGCATTAGTCCACTGAAGAAGCCATACACCATTTCAGTAGCAAATTAATTGTGAGTAAATACACTGTCCTCACAGGTGTAGCATAACCAACATGTGTGGTAAGTGTGAAAATGCTCATGCAGAGAGGATCTTTTTTCTTTGGCCTGTGGGGACTCTGGCTACAGTCTGTTTCGATTTTCTTAGAGGAAGTCAGCTGCTGAAAGTGGAAGGTTTCTATTGAATTTATTTCTTGATTTTCTTTCTCCACAGCATTTGTTATTTTTCCCTTTGTCTATATTTTCATTCAAAGCAACCTTCCATTCGCCCCCTTCTGTTGTCTTTTTCTCTCTTTCCTTCCCTTCATCACTTTCCCTCCCTCTCTTCTGTTCTCTTTCTTCTTGTGTCTCATTTCCATTCTGTCCCTGTCTTTCCCTTCACAATTTTTTGTTTCTCTCTCCCCTGTATCTCGTGTTTTCATCCTCTGCAGCTGACGCCGCTAGACAAACAGGACAGTAAATTTGCATTGCAGCACTGTGTTCACCATCACATTCTGCACTGCAATAGATACCAGTGAAACAGGAGGCACCTTCACAACTATTCTCCCTCTTACTGGTGTTTCCTTTGCCGCCTCTTCCTCCCTTCGTCACCCCCCTCTTCATCTCCTCAAGAGCTGCCGTTGACAGGCTGCAGTAGGATAATTGAGAGTTCTATAGATCGCATGGGGTACATCGATTCCCTCCACTGCTCTATTCTCTTCTTACTTTCAACTGCACCCCCACCCCCCACCCCCCACCCACCCACCTGTTTTGGCTTTTTTTTCTTCTTTCTCTCTCTCTTGCTACACCTGTCACTCTCTTTCTGCCTCCTTGCCTCCTGTTCCTTCTGTGATCACTAGTTGTAACTGTTGTGATTCACCGCATAGATAATTCAACCACCTCCTGATCTATCTGTCTGATAACTTGCTTGCGTATCTCTCTTTTTGTCTGTCTGCCTGCCTGTTGTATGGCGCATCATTCTCTATTGTGGCCAAAGCAGGGAGATGGATAGCCTCTGTGACTGACAAAAGAAATGAAGAAAAAGAGAAGAAGAAAAATAGAAAGCAAAGGTGCAATTTTCACAAATATTGAGTAGCACTCCTTTAGTATTTCACAGTTATGCTCAAGATTTGGAACCTTCTTCTACCTGCCTCCTCCATCTTATTTACATTTCCTTGTCAAATGTGGAATTGGTGAGGGATTGTTGCTTTTACCTGGATTTATTTAGTCTATTTTAAGAGGAGTCTGCCATATTCCATAGACATTTAAATAAAACAGCAAACCCTATCTTTCTATCTATCCAGTAATGATAATCCTGAACCTTTTAGTGCAAATAAATGTCAGCTTTTATACTCCTGTTGCCAATTAAAACAACACAATTGTGATTGAAGCTTAACAGCAGCAGCAACAGCAGCAGTGGCTTGACTGGAAAAACATAAGTTTACATGCACAACAATAGTATCTACAGATTAAAAATGCCAACAAAAACATAAAAGAAAGAAAAAAAGAAAGAAAAAAAGCCTCTAATTACATAAAACTAGGGAAAAGACGTTTCTTCTTGTTTGAATGACAAGTGCTCTCTGCTGAGCAAAGTGCATAAACACCCCAGCATTAAAGCTCTAAAGAAAGACACAAGAAAACAAAGGTTCTCAAAGGTTAAAACTTTAACATTTCAAGGTCTAGACTTTTAAAAAATGAAACATTTCACAGAGGCAAGACATGGAGTAGTATATTTCAGCCTTTAGTGCAGAAAAAGTCCTATCTGGAGAATATGGTTGTGCTTTCTTCACTGTTGCAAAGGCAGAGTTGTTTGCACATTGATGTGCCTTTTACTACCCTGCTTCTCTCCTGATATGGATTCTTTGGCTTGGCCTTCACTTGCTTGCTTATGCCCAGTCATCTTGATCTGCTGCCGATGCTGAGCGCCAAACACAAAAAACCAACCCTCCTTTTGATTTACAAGCGCTCATTGTTTCACCTTCAAGCAATTACTGCTGTAAGTTACAAACACAGTCATTACTGGAGGTGTGTTATTAGAATTTTTATTCCAGTTAATTTGAAAAGTCCAGTTTTGGTCATATACTGTACATCATATATACTTCTGATTTGAATACTTCTCAGAAACTCACTGGATAATGTCAAAAATGCATTGTCACCCAGCCAAAAGTAAAATAGTTTTTCTTAGTCTGTGAAAAGTTGACATTGTGAAGATAAAGGGTTTTCACCCAGAACTGGACAGGGGCCCTAGAACATGTCAAGAGTTATAGATATTGTGTCACAGCTGCTGTTGAGTTGTTGTCACAGTTCTACAGTTTTGAGCTGTGTTCTAGCAATCTCTCATTTGTAGAAAATGAAGTCTGTAAAAAAATGTCAAAAGTCCCAAAGACTTCACTGTTAACAAATAAATAAATAAATTAGGCAAAAAGCCTACAATGCAAAACAAAGTTCAATTTCATCAACTATAATTCAAATATTTTTCCAGTTTTATTTCACCATGGCATTTTTCCCAATGCCACTTTTACCTCAAGTCACTGTTTAATTTAATGTCACATTTTGTTTCATAACATCACTTTTCATGACAGTGGAGATGCCCCTACGCCTCACCCACTCACCCAGTATCTATAGACAAAATGTACTATAACAAAGAAAGAAATGTTCAGGTATAACTGGGCAGAAATGCTTCTGCTTTGGAAAGTATTTGCACCCCTTCACCTTTGCTGCATTGTAAATTTACAAACCCCATTTCCAGAAAAGTTGGGACTTTTTCTAAAAGCAGTAATTTGTTAATTAACTTGAGCCTTGATCTGACAAACGTACAAAGAAAGGATTTCAGTCTTTTCAATGACCAAATTAATTTTAAATTTTTTTTTAATATAAGCAAATTTGGAGTTTGATGCCTGGAACACACAAAAAACGTTGAGAGAGAGAGGCATGTTTACTACAGGCTGTGTTAAATCACCTTTCTTAATCTTTTGGGAAAAGCCAATTCTTGCTGTCAGGTCTGAAAAGACAACCACTATTTTGGTAGTGTTCTATCCAGCCAAATTAGTTTGAAGTTACAGGTCTTCTGAAGCCACACCCCCAAAATGTATGATTATGGCTATCATAGTAATTATAATATAATTACTATGATATAATGATAATAATCATTTTTCACATAAAACTCTGTTATCAAACCACATAAGCATAAAACACAACAGAATATTGAGTAAGGAAAGTTAGCTGTGACCAAACGACAATGAGAGCTCACAGAATTAGCAGAACTACAGCTGCACCACCTGCAGACTCCACCACTCTCTACAACCTGCTGTAGGTAACATCATAGCAACAGCAAACATTTGCATTTTATATGAAAGGTGGTAACTGTTGCTGACCTGTTCAGCAGACATACAGCAATGTTAATGAGGGAGCTGAAAACTGAGTTGGAAGCGCTCTGCTGCTCTGTTTCTCTCTCTCTCTCTCTCGGTTGGCAGAAGCGTGTCATAAAGAGGTTGAAGTGTCTGTAGCCTGTAATATTGTATACATTTTTCAAAAGGGTCAAGAGTCATGTTAAACTTTTTAAATTGTTGTCATGTGTTTCTGAGACATTCAGTTTTTGTTCAGTACAGTCTTTCGTGTTATGCTATGTGTGTGCGTGTTGTGTTAGTGTGTGTTGTGCAGTCCAGTAATAATGTACTAAAAGTAATAAAAAAACAGTAATAATGTGAAATACAAAGCAGCAGGCTCTGTTCTCTAACATAGCTTACAGTCTGACAGCACTCAACACTGACAATCAATAAAAACATTTGAACAAACTTTTATTTAATAGATCAACAAAAATCATAGGATTCTTAAAATACAGAAAAACAACCTTGTTTCTTTGCTGGGTTATTATGCAAACCATTGTTGTAGCTTGTTACTGGTTAAATTTTGCTCAGTAATAGTGATAATATCTTATTAAGAAAAAGTTAGGTATATATTTATGAATTTGATAATTTTTCTAATGCAAAACATGTTCAACAAGATTAATAATCTTTTTAGAAAGAAAATAAGAATTATATCCCAAAAACAAGGCTGTTTTACTTTCTTAGAATTCACTTTTTACAGTGTGAGTATTTGTAATTTGAATATGGCATCGCCACTTGCAGTTCTGCAGATATGTCTCAGAAAATAATTTTTCCATAGATTATTATGAAAAAAGGACACCTCAAACAAACATGGTTGTTCTTAACTCTGGAGGTGACAACAACACTGTCATGAAATGAAAAGAGACATGAAATAAAATGTGATAGATAATGAAAAGACTGTCAAAAATAAGATTTAATTAAAATAAGAAGATCAAATTTCATAATAACAGGTTGAGGTTATGTTTGTCTCTTTATTTTTTTCTTCATTTTATTTGTCATACACCCACAGATGTTTTATAGCTAATAAAAATACTCTCACTTCTCCTTCAATGAAAACATCTATGAAAATAGTAATTGTTTAAAAAGTTTAACTGCTGAACACAAGATCTCTTCTCAATCTCACACTTGTTAGTTGAATATTGAAGCATGATAGGGTGTGAAATATACTTGGATATTTTATTTCACTTTTGCAGCATTTTAAGGAGAGGTCATCTCCGTTTTCAGGAGGCTGATATAGTTAAATACGGTATATATTATTTCTGACATCTTTGTCATTTTACGACAGCAGCAGGCAAAGTTCTTTCGATTTCCAGACAAGGTGCTGTTTATCCTTTTCACCATGCTGTTACAAGTCATTATCACTTAGCTTATCTTCATAGTTTTACAGTTCGACCTGTTGCTGGGGCAGTGGTCATCACCACCAGTCTAATCATCTTCTAGTTCAGCTTCAAAATTAGTTGCAGCTGAAGGCGCTCTAGTTCTGCTTTTTCAATCTAAAGTTTGAATGCAGAACAAAATTTCTTTTTGAAATCGGTCAGAACTTTAACATTCTTCGTCTTCACAGAGTATGTGCTGACATAGGGAATTTACAGTATTGAACAATGGCAATTAACAAAAAGCAGTAAGGAAGCAGAGCAGGGAGAATAGGGAACGTCTTAAGGAAAGATGAGAGACCCTTTACTTCCTCATCGCTAAATCCTTGCTGACAGGCATGGAGGATTCTCTCTCTCAAGCCTTTTTTTTCTCTCTCTCCCTCTCCTTCTGTTTTAATGAGCACCCACACCCACACTTTCACCCCCCCCCCACACACACGCATACATACATACTCTCTATCGCCATTCCTTTCCTCATGTTTGTGCCTCTCTTTCTCTTCTGACATACACACACACACACACCCTAAAGAGCAGAGATTGCCTCATTCTATCATCATTGGCCTTATTTTGAAAGAAGCGCGTACAGGCATATAACGCAGAAAAGCCTAAGTCAGGAGGAGAGCAGTGTCTGGTTTTGCGAATCATTTGAATCCACCTCCTCTGTTTGGTGTTAATCTAGTGGCTCATTACCCCACCTGTCATCGTGAGAAAATATGCAGGAAAAAAAAAAATTCAACCTGACGCCCATCTCCGACGCTTGAATGGGAACGAGCTGCTTCCTGTCATTAATATGTGTGTGTGTGTGTGCATTTATGTTTTTCTGTACTGGGGTGTTGCTCAGTGTGTGTACAGAAGGGGATTGTTGATTCGCTGGCAAGCAGAACTATCTAAATGGTCTAAACAATGCTATTTTAAAATCCCCCTGATGCACACACACACACACACACACACACACACTCTGTTTGTGATCTGGCATGTGATCTGTGAGAACAAACCCCAGAGTGGACACTGTGACGGGGGTGATAGCTCTTGTTTATCTACCACTAGAGCAGGATGTTTACCGCGGTAACACACAGGTGTGTGTGTGTTTATATGCATGTGTGTGTGTGTGTGCCTGTGCTAGTGCATGTGTGAGTGTGTGTGTGTGCACATCTGGATGTCCGTTCACACACGTCTTTTGTGGACCAACTCAAGGCTTTTGGTTGCCTGGCAACCAGATGGAGAAACTTGTACCTACAGTAAAATGATTTCACTTCTCGTTTACAACACCCAAAATAACCAAACCTGAGCAAACACACCCACATCCATGTTAACATACTCTACACACACAGACACACACACACACACACTGTACAAATCACACCCACTTAGCAGTGCTATGAAAACCTGGATTAACTGCATTGTGACCTTTGTTTTGATCACCAGTATCATGTGGATGTTAGCATCCTCAGTAAGATCCAAAATAACCAAAGCTGTATACATACACACACACACACACACACACACAAAACCCAAATGGAGATCAAGACACGTCTGCAAAGTATGAATTATGATTTGTTAAAGGCTTTTCATGCATCCAGAATCAAATGTTTCACTTCTTTGTGTGTGAATCATTGTAGAGTAAGTGAGCTACAGGGCTTCAGTGTCCTACAACTTCTTGTTTGTTGCTTAGCTGCTTTGTGGCCCATTAAAAGAAACAAAAGAAAAACAACAACAAGATAATATGAAGATTTCCGTTGCCCTTCTTCTCGCTGTGTCTGTCGCATCGCCTGCCACCTCTTGATCTCCCGACTTCCACTGAGAAAATAAATGCAATCCTTTATAATTATAGACAAGAGGCGATACAAGGACAAAGAGAATGAAATTCCTTGCATCGCTTCTTTTGACACATTCATCACAGTTGTGATGAGCAGGATAGGCAGACAGTGCGCCTCACTTCAGCAGCTGAAACAAGACCGGGTAAGACTTAAGGACCAGAGAGGCTTGAAGTGACACCCATGCTAATGTTCTAATCTTATTCCTGAGCCTATATTTGGAACCCACCCATGTAAATTTAGCTTCATGGATGCCTCGACACACCCAAGGCACTCTAGTTTCTATCTCACATTTGAATAAGTCTGTTTTTCATGAGCAAATCTATTCCACGATTACACAGCGAATAATTACCTACAGCTGAAAATGGAGGATGAAATCATTATTCACCGTCAGATTATTAATCACTACTCCAGACCTGATCTGGCTCCTCAGCTGTGAAATTATAGTTCTACTTTAGCAAACAACAATAATGGACTGTACTGAGTTGAACAGGGTGAGAAGGAGGGAGCAAAAGAGAGAAAGAGTAGGGGCTGATAGAAAAGCTGAGACAGACTAAAGAGGAGGTGGAGGAGGAAGAAGAGAGAGAGGACAGACAGAGAAATATAAACCTGAGTGGAAGAGAAACTCAGGTGGAAAAGGACAGATAGGAGAGAGGGAACACAGGGAAAATGAGTTTGCTGAACAGTGTGCTGGAATCCAGAGTAATAATTACAGCTCTAGCTGCTTCCATTGTGTGTCTTGGGAAGCTGAATCCAGCCACAGCCAATTTCAATTCATCTTTACTGAAGCTATTGTCAGCATCCTGGTTGGCAGAAAGCGAGGACAGAGAGAGACAGAGATGGGAAATGGGACAGGAGGAAGTGCTCAGGGAGAGGAGACAGAAAGGGACATAAGGCATAATGCATGAAATGATGAGAGGTTCTTGCTGTCGTTTTAGACTCACCAATTGGCTGTTTGCTAAGCCTGCCCATCTTAATTACTGTTGCTAAACCTGCCGAGCTTCCTGTTTTTGCAACGCATGTTTGCAGTTCACCATGAAAACTGTGGGAGATTTACTGTCTGAATTTCTTTTTTTTTTTAACAATGCTTCGATTTCTTGCAGAAGTATGAAGATAGCTGATTTTTTCACCTACTATAGCTGGAATGCCTCAGTTAGTGCTGATATTAAAACTATGTGTGTTGGTTAAAAATGTAATGTTTTGCAGATGTAGCAAGTCATAAATTAAGTATAAATACAAATACTTGTCTAAAAGGGTACTCTGCTACAAGTATACATACCACTTTAAATTCTTTACTTAAGTTGATGTAATCAATACATGCCTTAAAACTTATTTTAAGTGCAAAAGTACAAGTACTCCACCAAGAAAACACTATCACAAGAAAATGTGACGCTGTGAATACATGAATATGCTAATTCCAGTCCAGATTTGTTCCACATCTGCATCATAAATAGCATTTCTTCAGAAATATAAAACGTTAAGACCTGGTTAAGTTTAATTCATGTTCTAATTCAAGGACATCATTATTTAATTTAGTTAGTAGCAACACAAAACAGTTGTCGGGGGCTGCACACCAGACTCTGATGCTTTTAACATGAGAAAACATTTATCATTTATTGTCTACTTGTTTCACCTTTGTCCTTTAAATTAGAAAAAAAAAGATTCCACACATGAAAAACATGATAATTAAAAACTGTGATCTCTGTTACCTAGAGACTTGGTGTGAAACAAAACCAGCAGCTGATATAGATATATCTGATTTTAACCACTTTTTGTAGTGACAGCTGGTTATTCCTTAATAATAATCATCATTTATTTTTTCATTATATTTTGTGATGACAATCTGAATAAAGTAATTAATAACTATGCCTATCCCCACAGAAATCTTTGATCATAACATGTGCCTACTAGTGTAGTAGGTAGTAAGTTATTTAATGAGACATGTTAACATTAACTCATGTTAGAGCAGGTAAACACATTGTCTTGTCGGTTTCTTACACTTTTCCTCTGGTCTTTTGGAATTAGACTGAACTCTGAGTTATGAGAATGGCTGTATGAGGCAGGGTTTAGCGAACAGCTGGTGCACAGTATCGTATTCCCGACTGTATGTGAGTGTGGCTCTGTGTATTTGTACATGCATGTTACTGCCCATACAGTATGTAGGCTATGTCCATTATACATGTATCTCACCATTGTATTGTTGCTGTTCCCCCTACTGCAGGGAGACAACTCGTTAATTCAGCTTGCTGGGAGCTATGACGAGTGAGGCATCCCAGAGCAATAATATTCAGGGGGTAGTATTTTAAAACATATCCTCTCTGTTAGTACTGAAGCCCTTGGAACATTGCGCTGCTCATTTTCATACATATTGCCTCTTCTGTGTTCTTTGGATGCACCTCTACCAAGATCCATCACAGAAAGAAAGTGTTTTCTTTAAGACGTATCTTGCCGTAGTCAACACTGCTGAAATGCCCCTTTGAAGCGATTTTTCACAGCGGCAGAATGTGTTCAGTGCTTTTTTAAACACACACACTCACGCCTCCACAGGAACACAGGAGCAGTCAACCTACAACACTGGCAGCTTTGGGAATCGACTGTAACCACCAGTGTTCAAGTGTTTTCTTTATCTTCTACTTCTCTGTACTCAGTATAAATTATTGCAGATTCACAGAACTAAAAACATAATTCTTTGTTAGTCCATATACTGAAAAACAAAACGGTACTTTCTGAGTCTAATGGCTATTTTTTTATATATTACAGATACAAACAATATTGCTTCCAAGTAAAAGCAATTGAGAGGTGCTAAAACCAGTCATGATCTCTTGTGGAGTACGTGCTAAAATGTGCAAATGGAAACAATTGGCACCTACTTGCACAAAATTATTGCTAGCTTGGGAGCAAAGTCTATTATGATCAAATGAAATAAAATAAAAATAATAAAAATGTTTTAGAACAGTGGTTCCCACTTCTCTCCCCAAATGCCCTGCTTGCTGCCTGTTTTCCAGCTGTGCCTGCCCTACCCACTGCTGATTACCTGGATCAGGTGTGTTCAGTCAATCAGAAACTGGGAGATACCATCTCAGATGAGGGTGGAGTGGAGGAAGGCATAGTGAATTAGTATCTTTTAGCTTTTGATTGACTGAACACACCTGATCCAGGAAATCAGCAGTAGATAGGATAGTTGGAAAACAAGCAGGGCAGGGGGGCCCAAGGACCAAGTTTGGCAACCACTGTTTTAGAATATGGATTGCCTGGATTTCAGAGTAATATTTTCAGGTCACACAAAAAAGCTTTTCTAAATAAATGTGTTATGTTTTGGAAAAGCTTGGCCTCCAACAGCAAAAATGCCCCTGTAAAGCTTGCACTGTATAGAGATTAAGAGCAGAAAGGTTACAGAGCCTATTTTGTAGTGTAATCCACTGTAAGGCCTCAAAGTTAAGCATTGTACAAGACGCCATATA
Organism: Sandelia bainsii; assembly: GCA_032362345.1. NCBI lineage: Eukaryota > Metazoa > Chordata > Actinopteri > Anabantiformes > Anabantidae > Sandelia > Sandelia bainsii. The sequence goes on from JAUMHL010000015.1 coordinate 7,863,566, forward strand.
GAGATACTTGTGTGAAGGATTATGAGATGACATCAGATAACCATCCCACACAAACTATGAGCTGAACCGCAGGAGAAGACAGCATCCAAGACATTGACTCTCAACCCCTCAGGCAAAATCTGCAGTTGCAGATAAAACATTGCCTTCACAATCTGCAGGGGGAAAGAGGAACTTCACTTTTCTTGTATGAATTTGACCACTAGGGGTGACCGTAGAGAAGAGACCTCCTTACCCTTGAATGCTCTCACCACTGTCGTTGACACTCAGCTGTTGGCACAGAGCCTGCAGCTTCGGTTGTCAGCTCGTGGAGTGGACATCACCAGCCTGACCTGCCATGACACTGCAGTGATACTGTTTCAAAGGGAAATAACATAAGGTGGGTGGAAGTCCTTGTCCAGCTAAACACTACCTTGCAGTCTGTTTGACACGTTGGCAGTTTCCAGCGTGTTTTATTTAGACGCAGCAGTTTGTGCGACAGAGGAAAAAGTATCACACTGTTGGGATAGAACTAAAATTAGACTAAAAGAAAATGCAGAAAAAGACAAAGTACTTGGGATCAGAACTTTAACAATCAGAGACAAGAGGAGTAAATTTACAACTTACTTTTTTACTTGAAGTAACTGCTTGAAGTAACAACAATGATCTTCATATAAACAAAAAAGGGTGACTTTTAAGACCCCCTTGATCCTTAAATGAAAAATAATGACAGTGCTGCTGTTGTAAGTGATAAAAATTACACTTGCCATATGTAACCTTTGTGACAACAATAAACAGCAGTCACTTTGAGCAAAGAAAAACTACCTTCTTTATCTATAGGTAGGCAAATGACATACAGTATTTTTAAGAGATGTTCTTTTCTAAGGCTGAATTTATAGTTATTAGTGGAGTAACAAATGTCAGTGTGATTTTGAATAAAGGTTTTCTTATTTGTAGCTGTGTGTTAAGACATTACGACATGCACAACATGCATCTCTGCAAAAATGTAACCACATATAATTATTGTAGATGCAGCAGCGGCTACAGAAACACCACATGTAGTCCACGAGGACTCTGTAATGTTGTCCTCATCAGAAACACTATTCTAGCACAGAGCACAGCTATCTCTGCTGCAAACCTTGTACCCACTGTGATCACTGGTCTGAATCACAGTGAATGTCCACCAGCAATAGTCTCCAGTAATGAGACAAACTGAGGTTACGTGAAAGTATCTCCAGTGCTGGAAATAACTGCATAGCCCAGAGTCATTCTATATGACAGAGTTAATCAAAGAATATAAACACACTATTACTCTGGGTAATATAATTAAAAGAGGACATGGCCTGATCATGTACGTTTCAATATGTGATTAATCAGTCTAGTGTTTCTGCGGTGAAGGTAAAATCAAAACCTACACCAGTCAATAGCAGGACTGGTTCTAAACCTATGTGTCATAGAAAATGACGTGACTTAAGCTCCTTCACATAGTACAAAATACGTGACACATGAATAATATAGCTTAATGTAATTGCTGAACATCTGATTACAAAACAATGGATATTATAATGCTATAATATTGCTTGCTTCTATCCGTCATACTACAAGATTTTGTGACCTGGCTGTAGAGATTTACTGCCATTAAACCACAGGAGCATTAGTGAGGTCCAATAGTTTTGGGCAATCAGGCCTGCTCACAGTCAACCATCTTATTTATTTCAAAGTTGTTGGGTAGGGTTGAGGTCACAGCTCTGTGGACAAATCCACCATTTTTGCACCAAATTCAGAAAAACATTTTATTTTTCATGGACACCGCTTTGTGCTCAGGGGCATTTGCCATGTTGAAATGGGGAGAAAGAGCTTTATAAACACTGTAAAATCATTTTTAAACCTTTGTGTACACTATTGAAATGTATGTGGACTTGTGTATTTGATCTAAACCAGGGTTGGGTAATAGGAAAAACAAACAGCATTATAATTTAAAATGTATATAGGCAGGCTAAGCACAGAAAATTGTACCATTTGATTACTCTGTAGCCTTAAAGCCCTAGACAAGACAAAATTTAAGATTATTCTTATATAGCCAAATTCACCCATGATAGCTAGTCTCACACTCTGCTATCAATATAATATTTGTACAATATATCTCTTGGCTCTCTTACGAAGTGATGAAGCAGAAGTGAAAGAAGAACTACAAACTGTGCAGCAGAGCTAAAAATGGGACTTCTAAAAACATTTCACCCTCTGTTGGTTTTGACTCCTGACTCCCTGCTTCCTACGTGCTCCAAAATATACCTTACTTTCCAATCACATCACTTAAAATTGATAAATGCACAAAAGTGTATTTTTGGAGCTCTTTATGATTATACAGTATCTATGTAATTCAAACTTGTGTGAGTTGAGGGGAAAGATTTTAATAAAATATTTCTATGTTATTATTGTGTAATTACAGATGGTGTGGTGCAGGCAGAGGCAGTATAGGTATAGGAACAGGCAGTAAAGATAGAACTCAAGAAAAGATAAAATGCACCAAAGGTGAGGAAACAGATTGAAACCCACAAAATTATAGGGGCACAAGGTCTGCTCCTGTTGAGCCCCTCTGATCCACCAAATTGACCTTCCATCAGTTTTGGACTACTGGAAGCTATTTATAAGTTGGCAGCCATTGAGGCTGAAAAATGTCTGCTGTTCCCTCAACAATCAGCCCTGCAGAGCTCTGACCAGAAGCAGAGCCGACCGATGGGCTCGTCCGGCTATGCTGCCGCCAACGGGCTGTCAGGCTGTTTGGTAATCAGTGAACTGTTGCAAACATTAGGATGCTTTGTCAACCGGTCTGTGAACATGGGAGAGTATAGAAACTCAGAAAATGAAGATGATTTATAATACATGAGAAAAGCGGTGTCACTAATCCCTCCAGAGCAGCAAACACAATGAGTACTGTCAGCAGAAAAAGCAAAAGCACAGGATAAGATACCATCGCTATGATAACACAAGTGAGATCGCACAAACCTTTTTCCCAAACTACTGATTCATTAAAGCCCCCTAAAATAGAGACTTATTAAAACAAACTTATTTAAACTCATTACATGCTTCATATGTACCATTGTTCCATAATCTGGAGGAAAGTAAACCTGAACATTTAAATAGGTTTCATGAACATGTCTGAAATATAGTCTGTACCTGTCATTCTTGACTGTGAAGCGAGTAAAGTTCCTCCAGCACCCAGAAGTCAATTCAGACACGCAAGAGTAAAATAAAAACCAATTAATCACCAACTAATCAGAAAGGTAAAAAAAAAAAAACGCGGAATTGAATCAAAGTGTGAATCTTATTAAGCAGTCTGATTCTCCTGCTTCATTCCTTTTTTGTGTTGTCAAAACTGTAATTACATTTTTATTGTAAACCTGACAGCGCATTAAAATTAGTTATTCTCAAGCTGACAAAATGCGTCATTATGCTGTCTTTATATTGACAAATTTGTTTGATGAGTAAGTACTTAAAATAAGAAAAGACCATTTCACAATACAACAAAACAATTACTTGCATAGTACAAAAACTGAAGTTTGACTTTGTGCTGCTGAATGACACGTTCTCTACCATTCTTTGTCTTCTGTTTAAAATGTTACTCAGATGCCATTCATAGGTAGCTCTGAAAACATGAAGTTCAGTCTGTATTTGTCATCTGTGATTTGAAAAATTTGTTTTTCTTAACACAAGAGCATCACTACAAACTGTTAAACCATGGGGATAGGAAATCTAATCTGTGCTGTAGTAGAACATGATACTACTGTATCACATATTTTGTAACTTTAAGTAATAAAACTGTCGATACCCAAGCAAACTCACTAGATGGTAAATTAGACCTAGATGTGTTTGATGCATTCATTTATGATGTGAAAGAGACACATTCATTTTTTTGCAGGAGGCATCTTCAGCTATGTACTGTAGCCAGTGACATGGTGTGACATTTATATATTGTAGAGAAAAAAACATACAGTAGGAAGAAAGACTGGAGGACAGATATGTTGCTTTAGAGCAGTGCAGGACATGAAATAATTTAATCTGATGGGGGCCAATGGCAAACATACTACATTACAGGTAAATGTGTTGTAGTTGTGTTATATTAAAGGCAGAGCTTTATTCATTGTGATCTACACAATAAAACAAGACTATCTTAGTTTAGCTAATGCTAACATTAGCATTAAACGCTATTTAGAGCTAAGGCTAATGGAAAAAACCATTAGTTTTTTCTTACCAGATCATGTTGCACAATGGAAAATCAGGTTATCACTAATTCAAACTGAGAGGACATGAATGTCTGTATCAGATTGAATGGCAATGTATCCAATAGCTTTTGAGACATTTCACCAAAAGCAAAATGTCAAGCTTTCAGTGGAACTAGATGAAAAATCACTGGATCACCAAAGTTAGGATATATTGTCTGGGGACCACAAACGTCTGTACAAATTTTCATGGTGAGATATTTTAGTGCAAAGTGGTGGACTGACTGATCAGCTTGGCAACACTGACATCCCTAAAAACTGTACTCTGCATGTTCTTATTGTGTCGTCATTACATTTAACACTAGTTTTACTAAATGAAAAATGAGCACCGCTCACGCAGCCATTCAATATGTAACCTAAATGAAGAGGATCAATAGGCGACTACAAGCTGGTACAATACATCCGCAAATTACTGAAAGTCACACAGTTGGCTTATTCAGCTCAGCAGTGGAAAGTGACTGCTGATACTGTGAAGGGCTTGCAGCATTTATTGTTGTTCTCGCCACATGAAATCTCAGTGTTTGCCAAGTGAATTATCAGCAGCTATACTTAAGCCTCTCTGTTTGCTTTAATAGCACTAAATCATTTAAAGGCCTACAGAGTGACTTACTTTTAAAGTACTATTCTGTGATGATATCATCTGGAGGAGTTTTAATATAGAGAACGTAGAAGAACATTTAATAGCATAAAAGTGTTCCCCTAACTAACTGAAAATTAGTGAAGCAGGATATTTTACAGTATCCAGTACTGCATAGTATATCATAATATGGTAACTGTATTAATCTCAACATAATGAATGGCAGAAGTAATTATCTGTTCTTACATCAAGGGCCACAATGGAGACAATTTAAAAGTAAAGTATAATTGTCTTTTAGTATAGTAATACTAATAATATATTGACTCTAAGGTCCTGAGATTTATGCACGTAGTTGTATGTTATTTAAAGCCGTCCTTTCAAAATGTCAACTGAACTAAAGTAAAACATTTGTTTGACTATTAAGCATTGCATTAAACTTTTATACTAAGTTTATTTTCAGTCACAGTCTGATAATTTCTGTCTTTTGAGAAAGCATACACAGGGTGTAGTCCTCAAAGCAAATCCATCAAAATTAAAACAAGTCACATAGCGCTTCTCCAGTGTACTATGTTTTAAGATAATTGAAAAGGTTTGGTGCAAAGTGCATTGGAGAAGTGTTGTGTGACGTGTTTAATTTTGATGGATTTGCTTTAATCACAGCCTGATTAGAATGATAACGTGATACCATTATATAAATGTGATCATTATTAAACATCAGTCAAAATGACTTTATAAAGATAATAAAAAACTAAAGAGTTGTCAAAGCTAACTGTTAATATTTATTGCTATTAATACTGTATTTGTGAATATAAAATAGCAAACTGTGGCATTTCTGCCCTCAGGCATGGAGGAGAAAAATGATTTTAATGAGGACCTCTGACAGCTGGTGGAGGGTTTTTTTTAATGTCATTTACAGTTTCCCTTTGCCTCAAGTTATCAAACTCAATGGACACAAAGAGGATAATGCTTCCTAAAAATATCAATAGTTAAAGAGCACAAGAGGAGATGTCTCTGTTATCTATTCCCTGTTATCTTCTAGCAGAGGAAATCACTGCCCAGGTTTGAGAAGCCCTAAGTGAGTAGTAAAGCAACTACCAACTTGTCTTTTCTGTTTTCTGTTTTGGTCCAGCGACAACCCACCAAGACGCCTCCTGGCACTCCAGCTGGCTGCTCAGCTATTGTGCAGGAGTAATGGCCACGAGGCTCCTGTTAGCTGCGCAATACACTTTGAGTTTCTTCCCGGTGTGTGGACTCCCCACGCGGCCACTGAGCCGTCTTAAATCATGGCCTCTGATACTGGAAAGGTATCAGGGAATATAGTAACAGGCCGAAGCTGAGGCAAGCTGACAGTGACAGGGAGCGGCAGATGGACACACACACACAAACACACAATCAGATACTCGCATATGCACACACACACACACACACACACACACACACACACACACACACACACACACACACACACACACAGCCTGTGCCCACACTGCTGTGACTCTGAGTGAAAGCGTGACTGTGACAGTTCTGCTGTGGGGTTATCAGTGACCAACAGAGCATGCCCAGACACACACATACACAAACACGTATACAACCCCCTACAGACACACACACACACACACACACACACACAACCCTGAGGGCTCTCCAGTCACTGTTATGTACAGTCAGTCTGATGGGAGCAGACGTTGCCTTTTCCTTGCCTGCCATCATCTCTCTGCAGCCTCTTTTACTGACCGTCTTGTGTGTCTTTGCCCTCTTATTTCTTCCCTCATCCACACATTTACCTCTTATCTCTCGCCTCTGCTCCCTCACCCCCTCCTCTCCATCTACCTCCTCTACATTTCCTGCCCCCCAGAGCTATATTAGCCTCTGAAGTAAAACACTCCAATCATTCTTCCTTCATCATCGGCAACTATATTGCTGAAGTCGTACAGATAGATAGCCAGCCCAGTGAGCGCATACATGAGCGTAGGTGCTCCCACTGAGACAAATAAGGATGTCATCATCTGAGAGATCATACCGCATGAGCAGGAGTGCCTGTCTGGATCCCTCCCTTAGATATTTCTCTCACTCTCTCTCTGCAATAACAGTTTTCACACTCCCTTTCCCTCTCCACTGGGAGACAAACATTAAAGAGCTTTCCTCAATAATGAGGGAAACTACAGAGAAAAGACCCAAACTACACAACACACACACACCCATGCATGTACACACATGTGCATGGAGCACGCACACACACATAGAAACGTGTACACATGTCCCATAGTTACGTAAAGGTTACGTAAAAAACATGAATATTAAAAGAAATGCTAGTGCATGGCTATCATTAAAAGTGTACATACGGTTGTTGGTGTGTGTGTGTGCCCGCGTACACATGCAGAAAGTTATCTGTCTCACCGTCATTAAAATACCTAATATTTTATGAAGGAGCTGGATGGAGGAGATCCTAGTGCTATGACATTATCGTACAGCTGGTAATGCTGCATGTGGGAACTTGTGTTGGGCAGCAAAGTTACAGAAAAGCCCATTCTCAACCATACTATAGTCATGGATGCACTTAAACAGACTTTGCAGTAGTAATAATTATAACTCTTTTGTTTAGGTGGCACTTAAAAACACATGGACAAGACCTCTCTTATATATTTGCATAATATTTTGTCTGTTGAGATGGTCACCATGTCAGATCAGGCAGTCGTAGCTCGTAAATTCTTGCCAAGATTTAGCTGAAAGACATGGCTGTACATTGGCCCTGACAAATAATCTTTTATAACTACATCTGTATCCTTCTGTATTCTTTCTAGTTAGCAGAAGGAGGGTGAGTGTGTTCTGTATATCTCCAGAGGCTGATGTTGAACTCACTCGTGTCATCAATATTGTATAATGCTCCTGAAATGAGACTGAGAATCAAAGGTTTACAGGTTCACATCATTTGTTTTTGGCTTCTCAGAGTTTACAATTGTCCATAGACGAGTGCTGTAGTCATTGAACATGTCATAGGAGACATGAGAAGGCAAAACAATGATGTTCTCTGCATTTGACATCAGCTGGTTGGACAGTCATAGCAGAAATACCAATACCAGTCATTCCAACAATGTGCTGCTGAACATTGTCTGAACCCTCCATATAAATGTAATTTCAAATGTGATGGAGATCTCAAAGTTCAGAAAGACATCAACTCTATATGTCAGTCCAAGGCTAGGAGAAATACAAAAAAACATCTATTTGATTAAATGATGCAGCCAAAAAAATGGAATTGGAAAACACTGAGTTAGAACAGCTAGATGTAGAATATAAAATATATGATATTACAGTATGGAATATAATTCAGATCAACTTAATGCTACACAAGGGAAACATGAGGGAAAACTGGTTGTCTAGCTGGAAAGAGACATATCTACCTCTTTAAGTAGAACTTTAATGTATGAATTTATGCTACACTGTCATGAAACGTTTTATAGCGAGATACATAGGAAAAAGAATGTATCTTCTATAATTTATTTTAAAGTATTCATGATATTTGTGGAATTTTTACTGCACACTGCAGTGAGGATCGGATTGATGTGAGCTGCAAGCAACTCAAGTCTTCAATAAAATATGAACCCATAGTATTCTGAAAGGTACGATGGTTTAATAGTTACAGTTATTACAGTGATGCTTGTTCTCTTTAGCATTGCAGAGTGCAGACTTTACTTTGCCTTTTGGGAGGCTCGCCAGCTTGTAACATATAATACAAACAGACACTTTGGCTGTAATATAAACAAACGTTTTTTTCAGTAGGTGTTGTTCCCAGAGCTCATAGTGTTCACTCTAACCAGACTCTTCTAACTGCTGACACTGACCGAGGGAATATATATATTAAAAAAAACAGCAGGTTAATGAGGTTCATGTGCTGCCCCTCATCTCTTCCCACCTCCCAGCCACAGCTGTAACTCACCCCCTCCTGCTGCCTCCACCTCAACACCAACTAAAGTTCAAACTGGCCTGCAACACCAGAGAAGTAAAACTGCAGTAAAACTGAAAATAGACTTCGACTCTATATATCTGCCTCGAACAAAAGCCTCACTGCTACACTCATTAGGGTAACATTTTAGAAGCAGACATGTCACCTCGAGAGTTCACTGTTGCTGCTTTTAGCCTTTGCTCTTTGGCCGCGTTTTTGTTCACCACACCACTCCTCGCAGTCGAATTTAGTTCAGCGCAGTCTTGTCGGGCATGAGATGGATCCATTCACCACACACATTTATGAACATCATTCCCTTATAGTTTGCAATCTAATCAGTAACCTTAGGATTGTGCTCAAATCCCCATTCTAATGGTCTTACAGTTTTTTAAAAACACTATGATGCTGAATACAAATCCAGCAAACTACATCATTTTCTAAATGGCTTCTATTGGATTCCTATAAGTTATAGGCTTTACTTCAATCACTCAACTGAAAAATGGTGTACAAAATTGCTGATACCCTTCTATGAAAACAGAAGAAATCAGAACTTTCTCTGAAATAACTTTCCTTTTGACTTTTATTCAGCAGAGTATTTTAAATAATACAACAATTCAAAATAGCCTGGTCAAAAATAATGATCTACAATGAAGCCAATATTTTGTTGCACAAGATTTAGAGACAATCACTGCAAACAAGCAATTTCTGTAGCTTTCAATGAGACTTCTTCACCTGCTAACAGGTACACCCTACTTGAACTCCAGCTGTTTCAGGTTTGAAGGATGCCAGAATGTATAATAGATGTTCAGTAGGATTAAGGCCTATAGAGAGTCACCTCAGAATAGTCCTGTGTTTATTTCTTAATTATTATTGGATAGTTTTAGTTGTGTTTAGTTGGGTCTATTTCCACTGGAGGACACATGAAATATTGTACCTGTCAATATGCATTTTGGCAAATTCATTCAGACATTTTTTATGTTTTTCTTTCAATGTTGGAATACTCAGTGAAGCCCACTATTGCACAAAAAGTGACCAATGCTGCGATCAGGCACTGATGTACCTTGACCTCGGACCTTCAACTTGTATCTCTTTGGAAGTTGTTCTTGGCTCTTTGTCTATTATTTTCATTATCCTTTTGTTCAATCTGGGCTCGATTTGCCTCTTTCAGGGAGGTTTAAGAGTCCTGTTGACCTTAAACATCTTAGTAATACTTTCAGTTGTAGTCACAGGGATATCAACCTGCTTGAAGATGGCCTTTACTTTTAACGTGCTTGTCTATAATTTTCTTTTGTCCCATTGAAGGTATTTGTGGTTAACTGTGGTTCCTTCTGTTTTTGTTGAAGGGTACCAACAAAACTGTCCATGTCTGTGTGTTCAGACATGTTGATCTGTTCCATCCTATGCTGATGCTTTCAACCAACTTAGCCTTGAGTTAATGCCACTACAGTCCTTCCCGCTACTAGACGTCAGATGTGTATGATTGTTGATTTGTTGTGTATGTGTATGTATGTATATTTATCAGATTTATTGCTATTAGATATGACTAACATATAAGATGCAAGACAATATTGTAGACATTATCACAAACTTATGTCTACGTAGGCTATGCAGTAATGAACATCAGAGGTCAAATATTGAAACTGTAAAATGGAGTTCAGAGTGATGACTGACCGATTCGGGGCTCCCTGGCATAAGCAGTATGCCTGTGCATAGAAATGTGTAAACAGTGAGGCGAGAGATTATATTAAATGCTAAGATGCTTTCTGGAAACAGAGTCAAGGACTCAGAAGTTGTGCTTCTAAGTGGATTATCACGGTCAGTTAAAGAAAATGAAAGACCAGTCCAGGGCGGACGAACTGAGCTCACCCTTAAGATCAAGTGTAAACAGGTTCTCAGTGTCCAATGCAGCTTTTTTGATGCATTGTTTGATCTTGAGTGAAAAGGAGTAAGAGAAGGACTTCAAATGTGCGCCTTAAAAGAGAGAGATGTAAATAGAGTGAGGCAGATGGAAGGAGGGAGAGGGCGTACGGTTCAGTGTTTCTATGAGGCTGAAATGAGAGAAGGAGAAAGAGCTCGGAGGCAGTCAGGTGTAATAAAGCAATAACTGGATGAAGAGAAATACAGGTTGAACAGCCAAAACTGGGAGATCTTGGAAGCAGAGCAAAAGAAGCTTCTGAAATTACTAACCCTCATATGACAACTGGTAAAACTGGGTGTTGTGTGTGTGTTGTTTTATAACCAGGCTATTATTTGAATAGCAGAAAGGACATACTCTGTCTACATGCAGAGTTGGGGATGTGGTGATGCTACATTTACATTGCAACATTTAAAAATCCCTTCTGGGTTGGAATGAGCTGAACAGAACAGCACTTGCTGCTCTGCTGAGTCTGCTCAGCTGTGCAGTTTCTTTGGTACTTCACTGTATTTGTTTGATTCAACAATTGGGTATCTGCAGCCTTCTAACCTCTTGCAAAGTTACAGGGTAATCATACTTATAATTACAAATTTACTGTCATAAGATGTTTTGTCAAGTTTGAAAAATGCATAGCAGAAACTAATGCAACTTTTGGATGACTTAATTTATTTTGAAATAATTTACCACAATATCTTCTGCTGCCGTCAACATCAGTTGTGCCCTGGTCTCCCATCGTCTCTCATCATTTTAGGGATGAGAGAAATTCATTTTGCCATCAACTGTCCACATGTGGCGGAAGTATACAAGAGCTGTTTCTATAGAGGCAGAAACAGTGGGGGAGAGCAAGAAGAAGAATGTCCTGTGGAGTGATGGAATGAAAGAGGAAAATAAAAATGAGGGCAAACTCCGAAAAGCATTTTCAAACGGAGGTTGTACACCTTTCATAGCCACCTATGGTGTCACTCTAATTTTCCTCTTCTCATCAAAACAACATTGTAATCAAGAGTCATAAAATCTATCATATCCTTAAGTGCTCTGCAGAGGAGAAACAATTAGTCAGTAAATTTGTTAGAACATTTATTGCTAGCAACTTTTCAATCAGATTTTCACTCTTACTTGATTTAATACTTTGGGGTTCGGGGCAGTTTGATAGCTAAAATAAACAATTAGAAGTGTGACAATATGACTTTGTTTTCTGGCTTAAACTAAACAAGTGGTTCTCAAACTGTGTAGTGTTTGACAAGACAGAAAAGGTAGAGTGGAACTAAAACTGGATAATTCTGTTTTACCTGGCATAAATAAAAGAGTAAACTTCCACATCAGCAAAGCACCAGTATTTAGGGTACAGTAGCATGTGTCATTCAGCATAAGAACTTCTGACTGTAAGCAAAACGTTGCTGGAGAGAGCTTCATCAAGATACTGTGTCAAAACTGAAGTAAAGAAAATATTACAAAACCAAGATTTCACTGCCAGCATAACATATATTGTAACATGATCTATGTAGTATGAACCTCATGCTGCACCCAGCTTGCTTGGTTCCTTACATGACGAGTTGGAGGTGTGCAGCCTCCCCACTACAACTGTATCAGCTCACCACGGCTGCTCCTTTTGTTCCATTACTCCCTGCAATATTTAAAACTGATCTGCTGTCTAAAAATTGTGAAAAATGACTGCGTTTTTGATGAATGATCGTATTCAGCACTAACGCTGTAGACATGTACATTGCGTTTTGTGGCTGCTTCACAGTAGAGGAAGCAGCAATAAAATGATGTTTGATTTACATTAGCAATAACTTAATACAGTTCTGACACAGTGTAAAGAGAATAAACAGTTGTGATAGAATGCATTTTTCTTCTAAATCCCTTGTGTTTAATTGGGAAATCTGACTTGTGGAGGACGGTAGACTTGACCTTGGTCAGTATTAATAAAAAAAACTACTATATAGAGAGCTAATCACTCAATATTAATACATGCATCCATTATCTTAATTGTTTTCTTGTATGATGGGTGATAGGGTGAATGTAAATACATGAATTGCAGAATTAATGCCAACCATAAATAGTGCCAATATTAGAGTCTGAGTTCATGAAAATCGTAGCTAATTTCCACAACTAAAATGGTTGATAAATTTAATGATGGATTGAGGGGCATGTCATTATTCCAGCATCCAAAGAGAGGCTTGACAGAAAAAAGTTTGATAACCACTAGTCTAAATGATTCCATCAATGGATAAATAATTAATGGATACTGAAAATAATTGTTTGCTGCAGCAATACACTTGATCAGTAAGAAACTGAGAGAATATTAAATTAAATAGCCAGATTCTAATATTGAGATTCAGGATTTAATTGAGTTGTCAAATTAAATCAGCACACATATTTGTGAACTGGCAGGAAGATGAAACTATCCTTAAGAAGAGCTGCAGCAGCAGCACTAGCAGTATAGAGTCGCGTAACGCCCAGCACATGAACTATGAACACTTGCAACCCCTGGGTTGTATTTGCTATTGTGGCCCCTGATCCCATTGTTCCACTATTGTTAATGATAATGTCAGCGGTGACGGGTGTGCAAGGTGTGTGCTTTACAGTGTGTTTGCAGAGTGTGCAAGCATTTGTGTGCACTGTGTCAGTGTGCATCAGCTGTGTGTGTGTCTGCGTGTGTAACCCAGGTTAATAAAATGTCTGTGTGCGTGTGTGTGGGTGTGTGTGACTGGAGGTGACCCAGTGGTGTCCCTACTGGTCCAGAGCAGGGATAACACCCTCTGGAGGTGACGCTCATTAATCATCCCATTCAAACACACAAAACACAATCCATCCTCCCATCCTCTCCTCCTCTTGCTCCTCCTTACCTCTCCTCCTATTCCTCTTCCGCTCCGCAGCACCAACGCTCCATAATGGGGTCACTGCTCCCATTTAACAGAGACAGACAGAGGAGAAAGAAAGGAAAAGGGGAGGGAATGGAGTAAGGAATGGGGGTATAGTAAAAACGTAGTGAGATTAAATAAAAAGTAACTATGGAGGAAGGATGGTGAGGGAGGCAGAAATAATAAAAAGAGGGGGGTGGAGATGAGGGGAAGAGAAGGAAATAATTACAGAGGGAGGTGTTTGAATGTAGGAGCGATTAAGAAGAGAGGGAGGGGTAATAGAGTGAGGGAGAATAAGTAAAGAAGGAGAAGGGGGAGTAAAAAAATTTGCTGAAAAACAGTAAAAATCTTTCTCCCTGATTAATGCTGCACAAGAGAGAAGCAAAACATTGTGTTCTTTGGAAATGTGGAGAAGAATCTTTGGAATATGCCACTGTGGGGACCCGGCACTAATTATGTGTCTCTGTGTGTGTGATTCATTCTAGTGCTGGAGGACAAGCATGTGTACATAACCAGCACACACAGATATGCACAAAAGCTGGTAGAGACACACAAACACACACTAGCTAGCGCGCAATGCCAGGGGAAATCGGTAGAAGTAGGTTCCTCCTCCTGCTGCATTATTCTCTTTGGAATGTTGTTTTTATTTCCTGGTTCGAAACTGCGATTGCATCGCCCCCGGTTATCCAGCATCACATACACACACACGCTGGAATGCTTCACTCATCCGTGTCCCAGAACCACTTTCGAGAAAACAGCCTCTGACAGATGCCCCAAACAAAAAGAGAAACTGGAGGCCAAAAAAACATCTGAGCCTGACAAAAAGCGTCACTTTCTCACCCTCCGTGTACGTGCCCTCAAAGGAAGAAGTTCATCCTGTTTCCTAGTAGACAGTGGTCACTGGAGATGTCCGTGACCCCTGCGGTTAAAGCAAAAGTTTGATGTTTTGGCAAATGCGCGTGTTTGCTTTCTGGCCAAGAGTTAGATAAGAAGATTGATATCTGTATATTACCCTTTATACAGTTTGTTTTATCATTTGTTTAATCCAGTTTTCAAACTGTGAGGTGTGTCCCTAGGGTGGGTGTAGAGGAACTGGAGACACAGTGTGCAGAAAGAAACATTAGGCAAAGATGCTGGGTCAGGTGCATGCTGGTGCTCTAAAAACAATGGGCAGCTAGCTATTGTGGTCTGGCCAACCCGTACGGGCATGTGTTATCAACAAGGTCAGCAGCTGAGGCTGCATCAGTGGTTACAACACACAGCTCATCCAGGCTATTGAACTACTTTCAAATCATCCCCTCATCCCTCTATGGCTACAATTTAATCTCCAGAATTTGCTAGAGTTTCATCCCAACTAATTCAGATATAGTTCTGTATATCCACGAGTAAACTGGCTATAGTAATTTGACATACATTTAATGGTGTAATATTGTCAAAATGTAAACAAATATAGGCTAAAAAAAAAGTAGTTCTAGTCTGCAG
This sequence comes from Sandelia bainsii, assembly GCA_032362345.1. Classification (NCBI taxonomy): domain Eukaryota; kingdom Metazoa; phylum Chordata; class Actinopteri; order Anabantiformes; family Anabantidae; genus Sandelia; species Sandelia bainsii. Next base: position 7,878,600 of record JAUMHL010000015.1, read on the forward strand.
GGTGAGTGAATCCATGGTAACATTATGATTCCTGTTTACACTGTACACTTTGTCAGACTTTGGGTAGAAATCCATAAAACAGCAGGCACATTGTAATTTTAACACTTCTGTTTTTGTATAGGTTCATAAAATAAGATACAAAATATTAATTAGGGAGCATGAAGATGTTTGATATATTTGACAGCAGACATTCATACTGGCTGTTTCCCTGTTTCCAATCTTTGTATTTAGCTAAATTAAAGATCAACTAGCTGTAGCCTTATTGAACAGATAGCTTCTCATCTAAGTCTTCACCAGAAAGCCAATAAGCATTTCTCCCAAACTATTCCCTTAAACTGCAGGGGCCAAAAAAAGGATCATGATTGTTTCTTGTAGTTGCTCTGATTCCACCCAACTCAGAGTGGAGAAGTCTGGGCATTTGGTGTCGACTAGGAAAGCCATGTCTGCCAGAGACGAAGAAGCTAATTTATATAAGAATGGGATGGAGATTAAGACCTCTGAGGGTATTATGGATTTGGGGAATTAAGCATAATGGATTTCATGTAGGGCTTTCTTTTATGAGTCCCTCATTGGAGAGAGGTACATAGTCTTGAGAGCAGATCAGATTCATTCAACGGCTGGAGAACTGGCACACACACACACACCAACCTATTCCCATTCAGTAAAAACACACACGCACACAATACACATACACAAGAACAGCTTTTGTATGCCTATACATTCATATAAACAGCAGCTCTGCAGGATGAACCATGGCTTCTAAACGATCTGAGCTAAAATGGCTTTTGTCATACCCAAGTGTATATTTATGAATTATTTGTATATTTATGAAAATTTTACACTCCTATTTCACACTGCTCTGATTTTTGAAACATGGATTGGTGGAAATCATCAAAACAGCACAACAATATGCAAAATGCAGCAAGTGTTGAGTTATGTGAGACAAAGTGAAACCGGCAGGAATAAAATCAGGCAAAATGTTTTTGTAAACAGCCTTAAAATTGTCTCTCCTAGATAGATTTTGAAGAGTAAGTGGTAAAATTACAAAGAGTGGACACATTCTGTGTAATCCAGTGTAGCACCATCCCAAACCATGGCTTCAAAAATTAACAGAGAAATGAATTATTTTCATGTTACAGCTTCAGAACGAGTACAGGTTTAACATATAAATATGACTATTAACATTTAGTACTGGTATTAATTATTAGTGGTATTAAAATTTGTAATGATACATCATGTACAAGCATAGTGATTTTGTTCCCATCTCACATCCTCACACACATACACACAAATACAATTCGGAGGAATAAAATAAATAAGGGAGAAATTGTTCTGGATGTTTTGTTCTTTCTCAACCAATGTGTTTGATGAAGACTTGGATGACGCTTGTAACCTTGCATTTTTACATCATATTTTCATAAAGTCAAGGCTAATTTGTGAGTTAGATTTGATTCATTAAACAAGTGTGTTTGAAAAGATTAAAGCAGAATTAACTGTTTTTTCTGCCACTTGGGAGAAGAGGAACTTTATACAGTTCATATGACAAACTTGTCAGCAATTACTGTATAAACATCAAACAGGCAGCAACATTAGTATTTGCTTGAAGTTGTGTTTCTGGCCAATACTGTGTCTTCTGTGTGTCAGAACAATGGTGTTTATAAGACCAGTGAGACTGACACATCACAATAAAGACCAAAAAAGTAAAGTCGCAGGCAGTTAAATCTAAACGATACAAAATGTTCTTTACCATATTTTCATCTTTGAAAGTTTGTTTGCATTTTTCAGCACTAATATGAAATTAGTTCTCAATACATATTTTCTTCTTCTAAACAGTTTGCCTTCAGTTGTGTAACCCCTAACATTTGCTTTTTATTGTGACCTACTAAAGGCTACATTTCTAAACATAAAGAAATGAAATGAATGTTAATAAGTTTTCAAGTGAAATTCTCAGAATTAAGGTTTTTGAAGTAGTTCTCTCCTTGATTCTGTACATAAATTAAACATAACAAGGCTTGAAGATTTTAAAGTCCTGAAGAAACCTTATTTATGAGACACATGTGGAACAAATGTGGACTAGACTTGTAGGTTCAAGTTATATCAAGTTCAGTAGTGTTTAAAATACACTGCTTTCTTAGCAGAGCATGTACAGTACTCAGTACTTCAAATTCAGTAAATAATTTGAAGCTCTATGTCTATTTGTAACAGAGTAAATTTTTAGGCGAGTACTTGTACTTTTACTTGAGTGTTTTATTGAAGTACATACTGGTTATGTTTAGGTTGCATGATGATAAGTTAATTCCAGCAGAGGAAAATTGGTATTGGGCCTAAATTGGTCAAGGTAGGTAAGGTTTGACTGAAAATTGAGGGCACATTTTTTAACAAAAACATTAAAAACTGAACCAGAGTTTATATTATAAGTTAACATTACTGTTCACAGGAATTGTTAGATAAGGTAATGAATCAGGAATTTGCCACACCAGGATTTTTTCTGTAACTGATGAGGAAATCAAAATGTGTGAACTTTGCATCATAGCTGAGTGAATTTAGATGATTGATGCAATAATTCTGGTGATGAAAAACTAAAGAGAGGGACCAGAATTCCCCTCTGTGCACAGGACCCATAAATCACAGTTACACCCATGCACCCAGACACATAAACACAATCATACTCCCAGTTTCAGAGCGGCACTTGGAGGGAGAGAAGATATACTAGGTTATCTCTGTGAACGGGTGCCTTCCCCTGGCTGCCACTCCACTCGCCTTCCCCACTAGATAAACATGTTGTTCCAAACAATGGTTCAACACACGGCGACGGGCAGAGATTAAGGCCGACTTAAATTTATCGTAAATGAAGTGCAAAGTCGACAGTTGTGTGGCCCACTGCCTCTCAATACTAAAACCACCAGCTGGGGTATTTAGAAGGTGATGGGAGCTGTGAAATAGCAGCCACCAGGCTGTTCCAGTGCTGAGGTAGATTCTAATCCTCTGCTCCTGGCTTGCTCCTGACATGGGAGGAAACAAGTCGAAACTGCAGGAAGCCACATTCACAAATCAGAATTTACAGAGAGATTAACACTGTCTTACAGTTGTTTCCAAGGCTTTGTGTTTTTTGTTGTAGCTTTCAATCCAGCACATAATCAGCAAAAAAGTAATGATTACACAAAACAGATTTCCAGACTCTATACAAAACCTGTGATATTTTACTATTTATTGTTTCAGGCATTAATTTACATTTTCCCACAACTTTGTTATCACTTCCTATTAGCTGAAGTATTTTCTTAATGTTACATGAAATTTGAGGGGAACAGTTTGTTCTTGCAGCAGGAAAGTCAACACCTTTTGGATTTGTGGGGACTTAAAATGCAGGTGGAAATTTCCTCAAAGTCATCTACTTCTTTCAAAGAGTATTTTTTTCTGTGAAAATCAGAAAAAAAAAACAAATAAAAAAACTTGCCTGGTCCTTCCACCCTCTCATCCATCCTTATTCTGTCTGTTTCTGATCTTACACACAAACATTTTAGAAGTCACATAAATGTGCACACAGATATAAAAACACACACATTTTGAAAACTCCTAAAGCTTGTGTGATGTTTTCAACGTCAACTGGGCCCAGCCCCTGCCATCTTAGTGTCTCCACACCAGCTTACTGCAGCAGCAGAATGACACGGTAACAGACACATATCAGCTTACTATAGCCTAGCCAACGCGCCGCGTAATCTGCCATTTTGCTTCACAGCACTGTAAATAAGTATTGTCATGTTACACTAGGAGGCACAGAAATCTTCATCTTCTGACGGTAACTGTTTGGAAGACACATAATTGAGCTCCAAGACTTTACAAAGATCATGTGGGTGGCGTCGCGTGCCAGAGAGCAGACACAAAGCAAAGCCGGCCAGAAATGTGTGGATTCATGATGACAAATACAGTGTGTGTCTGTGCTTCACACATCTACTGTAAGTACTTTTTTCTACTCTCTGTCTCATTGCCTACTGTAACTCTCCACTAGCAGTCAAATTAACAAGTCCTCCAGCAGCCTTAAGCCTGGAAACACCCGCTTGCTGATCTTTCTCCCCTTCTCTTCATCTCCTCCCATCCTCCCTCAAATCTCCCTCTGTCCTCTTAGTCCCTCTTTCCCTCCCTACCATCTCATCATCCTCTTCCTTCCAGCATCCTCCTTACTCTCCCTTTTCTGTCTGCCTCTCTCTCACCCTCTCTCTACGTCTCTCACTGTCTTTGTAGGTATTTCACTTGCTGATGTTGTCCATTGAGAGCCAGTGATTGTCTGTGGGTGAGAGCAGGGGAGAAGAGTGGAGCAGATTACTGCAATGCAGAGCAACCAAACAACATCACAGTGCTGCAGCAGACACAGTGTGTTTGCATGTGCACTTGTATGTACAGTTTGTGTCCATATTTAAATTGACTTTGTTTACTTGTGCATTTATATTTGTATGCACAGAAGTATGTACAAATTTGCAGCACTGATACAATGATGTAAATGTTTATGTGTTTGTGTGTCTGTGTGTGTTTGTGAGTGATGACCAGCTCAACCTCAACTATTTGTCATGCCCAAACACCAAAGCTTCTGCAGCTATGCACCATGACTTTTAAATAGATCTCTTTTTACTGACATCAAACCATGCCCAACTGTGCATTTTTAATACCCTGCATGTTTATGCAGAGAAGAATATGGTTTCATGCCTTCATACACACACACACACACACACACACACACACACAAGCTCACTCAGAAAGAATCCGCCTATCGCAGGAGAGGCTAAATGTATTATGCAAAATGGCAGCGTTTTAATCAAGCTAATTGTCCAGCTCCTCACCATGTCTCTGCCATCTCTACTTAACCGATGCCACAGCCGAAGTTTTTTTTTTTTTTTTTAAGGAATAAATAACACGGCAGTGGAGGAAGAGCGAGAAGCAATCTAAGCCACAGAGGCCCACAGGCGTTTGAAGTCTAAAGACTCTTTCATCCTCGACTCTGGGAAATGAATGATTTTTTTCACACAGTGACAGGACAGTTCTGACAGGACCCAAACACATGAACCATGGAAAAGCTGTCAGATAGTCAAACACACAGATGCATAGAAGGAAACACAGTGCGTAATATACACATACACACACAGCTGGAATGAGTCCAGAGCAGAAAGTGTTGCAAAAATCAGGCACTCTGCATTCATAAGCAAGGAAGTGAGAAGGGAGCGCTAAAAGTAAGAAAGCGAGAGAGAATAGGATGGATGGAATGATGCTATAATTAGTCGTTTGTTGCTTTAACTGGCATTTAGTTTTAACTGGGCTTCTTTGTCTGTAGACACAATGGGGCTGATGTGGCATGAGTGAACTACACAGCTTAGAGGATTAAAGCTGGACCGAGGCTGTGGCGCCGCACTCACTCTCTCCGTCACGCACACGCAAACAGACACTCAAGTAGCTGCACAAACACCCATCTTCAGAGACTTTCTTAAATACACATACACCTACAAACAAAGGCAACCCCCCCCGAATACACACACACATTCCCGCGTGTGTGCGCATACACACAAACGCACCCACAGGGGGGATTATCATGCAACAGAGTTCTGAACACTGAGAGTGAGGAGGCGTCTGAAGAACTGCACTCATCACCAAAGGATAGAAAGAGCACAGCAGAGAGAAGCAAAAAAAAATAAAATATACACATGCACACTCACATACACACACACACACACATATATAGACACACTTCAGTGCAAGCTACCTGTGTGTTGAGCAGCATATAGAACAGCATCTCTCTGTGTCCGTCCTGTGAGGCTGAGCTGACAGCCAGAGCAAAGAGAGGGAAAGTGAGGGATACGGAAAGAGAAGAGAAAGAACAAAGGAGAAAGGTGAGAAGGAGAGAAGAGGAGTAAAGAGCTGAGCAAAAGAGAGAGCAGAGAGTGGATGGAGGAAGATGGAGAAAATCGTTGAGAAAGAAACAGAGTTGAAGAGAGATGGAGCAATTCACAATCTTGGCCCCAGGGCCACCAGCCTTACATGTCCTTATTTCACAAATAGATTGTATTGATTTTGTACAATTAATGTGGTAGATTTCACACTATTAGCTTCTCTCTCCACCCTTTAGTATGTAAAGAACCCTGCAGGCTCTCAGCTTTGTTGAACTCTCCAACACGCCGCATGGACAAGCTTACAGGTTTAGCATACTGCAGGGCTGTTTCTTTCATGCACTATTAAGGCAATGGAGACAGAGATAGCAAGTGCTCATTTATGAGGGTCAGGGCATGTGTGCGTGAGTTCACTTGTCACAGAGTAGCTGCCATCGCAAGGTTTTTACATAGCACCCTTTATTGTATTTTGTGGGTCGGCGGTAAGAAGGCTAAACCAGATGCAGAATCATCCTATACAGTAATATAACATGATCCCTTACAGGAGAGCTTCAACACGCAAAAACTAAGAATAAATATATTCACAACTGCCTCTAATATTGTAGGAGATGAAAGCGTAAAAAGATACCTCCGTAAAAGATAATAATTGATAGTTTATAGAAGTGTCTGTCTTTTTTTTGACAAAAAAATGCCTTCCCGTCCTGGTGTTGTCCATTGGTTTTTTGCCATTAAATTTTCCTCTGAGAATACCTAAAAAACAATACAATAAATTCGGTGCCTTTGTCCGATGAAAAAAACATGTGGAGCAGAGGTCCTCGTGGCCCATTAAGTCTGGCTGATTGAGATATCCAAAATGCATCCATTGCCACAATGTCCTTCTGTACGTCGGCCATTCTTTGTTTTGCCTTGCATTGACAAAATAATTATTTTTATATACTTTCCTCCATAAAACCTTTTTTTATAATTTCACATAGAAACCAACTCTTCTTGGATAAGTCCCTCATCTAGCCCTGAAAAACAAACTGACTGTATAAGCAAATTAAGTTAACTGGATGAGATGAAAATGAACTGAACTGCATTTAAACAACTCCAATATTGACTGGGTATATTATTATTTTTGGCTCATCCAGGGAATGCAATTATTCGGCGGCTTTGATTGGTTTTAGTCTCAGTCGTTCCATCAGCGTCCCATCCATTGGTAGTCAAACCTCTTTGTTTAGATAAATAGATCTGTATTCATAGAAAAATAAGCATTGACCACACTGCTGGCTGTTCATTGCTAAGGCACTTGGCTGTTTTCAGTCATTTCTCTCCCTCTCACATTGTCTCTGTCCTTTCTCCAGCTTACGTGTCCACTCAGCTCATTCCACACCTTCCCTCTATCACAGTTTATGACTCTGTGTTTGATGTTGCAAAGAGCTAGTGGTTTTCACCTCCACGCAGATCTTTTGAGAGTGGTAATATGAACATTAACGCCCCCACCACCACCACCACCACCCCGCTGTCTCCTGTTCACTGTGGCGCAGAGTAGAAAACGGAGCCTCAGTATTTTATGATTGTGAGGAGTCTTAGATGAAAAAAATACTGTAGTAGCTGCAGCTGAAGTTTTGCCTCCAAGCAGAGATCTGGGATCAGTTTATTCTTGCCAAATACCAACCTATATGCCAGTAGTACAAAAACTGACCTCAGCTCGTTATCCAGGAATAAACATAGTGTGTAGTGTAGTCCCGCTCCCCCACAGTTTCCTCTTAAAGCCACGCCAGCCTCTGTACAGGAGTCATTGTTACTGGATGATTCATCACCAGAGAGAGAGATGATGAGGAGACAAGAGAAGAGGGTCAGCAGGAGAGGGAGGAGAAGAGGGAGAAGGAGGGGTTAAAAAAAAAGTGTTAAAACTGGTATGAGCGGTCCAGCACCTCCATGTAGTCTGGTGTGGTCCTTAGTCTGGCCCTCTGATCTCCTGCTCCCTGCTCACTCTGGCTGCTGTTACTGCCGCCTGCTGTGGAGCTGGCAGTGGTAACCACGAGCGTTTGGTCAGGTCTGGTGTCCTGTTTGGAGTCTTGGGGGTGAGGATAGCGGGGCGGTGGCCTCGCATACCTGTCTGGCAGGTCTCTAAACTCAGGGGTGGGGAGTCTAAAGAGGCAGTCCACCAGTTCGACTTTAGGGGTGGGGCCCTGGCTGTCAATCACTGTGGGGCAGAGGATGCCATTCCCGTGAAGGCCAGCTAGAGGTCCCATTGCTCCTGTAACAGTGTTGATGGGTGATGAGGATACCTCCAGAGTCCATTCCCTCTCTTTCTCTGCTGCAGAGCAGAATCCTCCCTCGCTCTGCTGCTGCTGTGGTTGCTGTTTCACTGCTGCATCTTTCTCCTCTTTGTAGATGGGATTGCTACACATGCGTGAGGCTGCAGCAGGGTCAAGACCTTTAGATGCAGCCTCTGGGGGCAAAATGGTATCATAGACGTGGTTGTGCTCAGGTGGAGGTAGAGGCGGTGTCTCAGGAAGGCCGTGGTGATGGTGATGGTGCGTCTGCTCTGTGAAGATTCCACACTCCATCTGGATGCCAGCCAAGTCTACCTCTCCCTGGCGGCGGAAAGGCAGTTTGTCCCTCCTCCTCAGGGCGTAGGCGATTAGTGCTGCCGCCGCAAAGAATGCCGAGACAAACAACACCAGCAGGCTGAGCACTAATACTGACAGAGGGATTGAATCCTTCCCTGGAGGGATCAGGGGGCCCAGCCCTGTTCCGGGGTAGCCAACCGATACATCTTTGTCTGCAGTTGTGGAGGTGGCTGTCTGCTCTTCCTGCTCCTGGTCCTCCTGGGGCTCCAGCTCAGGGCAGAGCAGCTCCATGGAGAGCGAGCGCAGGTCTACACCTTTGGTCTTTTCTGGGGAATGACAGACCACCTCTCCCACCACCACCACTGCGCTGAGCCCCTCCAGCCAACGCTTCAGTGGAGCTGCTTCACAGTTACACTCCCATGGGTTCTGCTGCAGATCCACCTGGAGAAATGCATAATACCACAGTGTGTTGTCAAAGTGTAATATTACACTAATTACTGGTCTGCCATTAAATGCAAATTCATAAATCATTTTGAGGATTTAAACCAAAAATAGATAATTTTGCTTTGGCATTTATGTGATATACTGTATGTTAGTAACTTGGTAAATGTCTCTTGTATTGAAGAATAAGCCAGTAGCTAGCTCTCTAATAAGATGACAACAAGAAAAATTATGTTTTCCCTGCTACACTTGCCTTTCACCAGCAAGAATATATGGAAATTTAGTTTTTCAGCATTTGCATAATAGAAAATAGCTCTACACAATGGCCATAGTCTCTAAATTATTTTTTGAAATGTGCTTGTGATGAATAGCACTGGATAATGTAAATAATGTCATTATAAGGTCATCAAAACATTGAATGGCTTACATTTCCTGAATGGTTGTGCAGTAGACAACAATCTGAGCAGTGACCAACTCAACTTGTACCACTCATAAGTGCTCTTGAAAAAAACAGTTTATAGCAGTTTATAGAAATATTTTAGTTTACAGTAAAGACTACTCAAAGTGGTTATTCACAAAACCCACTTGAAGATTTTCTGTGATGTGCATGTGAGTGTACCACAGCACTTTGTTTATAACAATAGACAGGATGTGATGCAATGCTCCCTTGTGCTATAATCCAATAGGTATGTGTGTAAATCCATTTTCTCAGTGCCAGCTATTGATTGAGTGTCCTAAAACAAACTCAAATATTCACTTCACCACACTTTGAAAAGGCTAAAGCAGATTATGCACAAAGGGAATCACTTAGATCACGTTGTATTGTCTGCAGAACTGATCTGTTCCATATCTTTAGTAATGACACTAGCAATGAAAGCTGATGTTCTCTCTGTAACACTTCCAAGGAGCTTGCACAAATGTTGTCATGCTAATTTGGTTAGGCCATCTCCCTGGGTTGCAGAAATAGATGGATGCTTTTCAAGATGATTCAGCATTGCTGTTGTGGGAGCCATGGTACCACTACTTCCCTTTATCGTACGCTGAACAGGATGCTTTTTCCCCTTATTGAGGACAACCCACTGTGGGCTTTTGTGTGGCTTTGATAATGACATAATTGCGACTGGAGGGTGAGTAGAAACAACACTCAGCCACAGTTTGAACACTTAAAGGTCCACTACTACATTAAAGGTTCATTGCAAAGTGCAGTTTTGCAGGTTTGTGTATCATTGCGAAACATCTGAGACATAAAGTAGCATGAATGAGCATTAAAAAAACATGACATTGTAAATAAACACTGTGACTAAAATGTCAATTTGTTTTTGCAGTTCTGCAACTTTCATGACTACAGTCATACATCTGGTTAAAATTTCTGAAGCATTTTATTCCCAGGTATTTTTCTATCCCAAAGGCTCTATCCCCTTCTCTTTTGCAAGCATCTGTCCAACACCACTTACAATTTAGACGCCTGGTCACCTAGTGTGCAATTTGCTGTCAACTTGTCAATCAGAGCTGTGTTGGGAAGGGAAATTATAGATCCTCAGTTAGCCCAGCAGGTTGCACGGAAATGATGTGCATTAAAGTACTATGGATATTTTGTGAAGATGAAGGCTTTTAGTAAATGCAATCCACTTACAAAGTACAGTATGCTAATGATGATGATTTAACCAACTGCCAGAGTCTTAATAAATGTTACAGATTTGAGTGCCAAATTTAATGTATTTTCAGAAAGAAACTCATGAAAAACACAAAAAAAATCTCTTTTGTAAGAAAATATATTTATCCTGTCTTAAATAATGGCTTCAAATTTGGATGGAGACTGCTACCCTTTAGCTGAAGAAGAGTAAATTTGCTCTTGTGGGTTTTTATCATTATGACACAGATCAAAGATCAAGCAATAATTGTCAGAAATTTACTTGGGAGCTATAAAAAATGTCATCAAGGGAGAAATTCAGGATGTTCTCAGCGTGCCGTGTGCCTTATAATTGATCACTTTGCCCAAACAGTAATATCTTGCCAATTATTAGAATTGCTCTACTTAGCTCACAGAAATATAGTCAATACAAGCACGTTTTGGAATTTCAGTTTAGTTGGTGCAGGGATTGTGCTGTAGTCTCTTGTGACGAGCCGCCCCTGAGCTTCAGCTTGCCAAGGCTTCTCTATACTGATGAATGTGTTTCATTGTCTTTTGAGTAATACACAGAGTGAAAATGAAAAGAGCGCATTTGAAGAAGAATCTGCAGTATACGCAAAATGTATTTTTTTCTAAAAAAATGTGTATATTGATAATCTGCCTGCATGGCTACAGTGTATGTGAAATGTTTCACAGAACATACAAAGCCAGACAAATGCATCAAAGCAATTCACTCATGGATACTCTTACAATGTTAAATTTCATCATTCTGTGACGGTGTGTGCATTCCAGGAGGGCTTTTTTTTTGGTGTTGTAATTTACTTTCATAGTGTACTCACACTCCCTTAGCCTGCCTCGTCGACTTCTACCTCAGATAGTGATTTCCCATATTTCCCAGAGCAACTTCAACAACCTCTCGAGAAGGGCCATGAACTTGTTCTATCCAACAGTTTGTGTTTCATGTAGGTGGAGAGAGAGCTGTAGTAATAGCAAAGAGCAAAGAGTAAGAGTTTCTGGTCCATTGAGGCTACTGTCAGCAGAGAAATTGGCATCTTTGCCTCTATGTGATTGCTGAACATCAGTGCAACATTGCCAGTCTAGAAAGAAGCCCTTGATCTTGAGGAAAAACAAACACTGATTTTAATGCTGCTGTATCTGGATATCTGGATTTTCTGCAAAAGATGCTGAAAACTGCTATGGAAGTAAATAGGCATTTGATTAGTATGTTTACCTGTTATCTGCAGAGAATGCAACACTAAACAATAACATGTATCTAAAAAATTAGTTTTTATTGTAATATATGATAATAGATAAGATAACAGATAATCCAGTACAATACAGTAGTAAATTATTACTAGTTAATTTGTAGTTAAAATACCAACCTTCTTAAATATGTAATGACTGATATTTTTGTAAATATTATATGGTCTTATAAAAATATTATATGGTCTTATCAAAATAGAATGACATTATAACATCTCACTCAGCTGAATGACATTCCTGTGTTATATGACAGTGGCAGGAGTTAAACAGTCTTTCTTGGCATTTCTTGCTAAATAAGAAGTATTGAGACAGACAGTCAATGAGACTAAAGTCCATCTTTTGTCCTAAAATAGAAAAAATAACAATATTTTGTATGCTTTCCAGAGGACTGGTCACACACTGTAACAACTAAAAGCTGAATATTCAGAGGCTTTTATTGTGATATAATATTTATGCTGAAAACACCTGTGGCTGTCATGTTTTTGCTGTGCTTTGCAATTTCAAGTGAAATATTTGTTTATATTACTGCATGAATATACCCACAAGTTAGTTTCACATTAACGTGGCCAAATGGCCAAACCAATAGCAGAGTGAGCTGTACTCCTACTAGATTTGATTTGGTAAAATGATAACACCATCTAACTATCATGGTCCTTTTTTTAACAATTTGCACCTTACTAACTTTAACTTTTGGCTTCAATAGCAAAACTCTAAAACAAACAACAAATAAGATACAGCTTTATATGTGGTGTATTCAGTTTTTGGTAATTCAGTATCTTTTCAGCTTCATCAAAGATTCATTTAATTGACTATGTACTTTGTTTATTTAATCACTGTTGATAGTAATTCCAGTCTGTGGCTGGTTAGTAACTGTTTTGTTCAGTTCAAACTAGGCCTATTCAAACTGTGTTTTCAAGGTTACCAGCTCACATCCACTTATTTGCAACAGAGTTATCCAATCATGATTCATTTCTTTGGCTTTCATGGTCTTTGAAAAGGGTTTTAACCAGAATGGAACGTACTGTTACTGTATAACGAATGCGTTAAAAATGTGCTTCCGATCACCAACAAAGGGAGCTTGGCTGCTAAAAGCTAATGACTGTCAGTTACAATTAAAAATCTGTATACTCAGTTTAGATTTGTTTAGCTTAAAAATGCGGTGGCATTGCAGTGTTGGCTAAAAATAGTTTGACACATTAGAGCATAACACAGTAATTTCCTTTTTTTCCTATGGATTTAACAAACTATATACTGAAGCGTAGCGCAGTGAACTTTAGAGCTGCTTTAAGGTGGATTTTGACTGAGCCATGTTACCTTTTCCCCCGTTTCCAGTCTTTACAATAAATAAACTAACCAGCTTTAGTTTTATATGAAATGGATATCTCACTATTCATTTTAACATTCTGTTTGTACATGTACCAAACACCTTACGCATATAAAATGGTGATCAAGTGAATATTAGTTTGACATTAAATGTATTTTTTCCTGTCAAATCTGTCCCTGGTGGTGTTTTCATCAGTCTTTCCTGAGCGTGCACTGTTTTTCTAGCTGACATCACACAATGTGAAACATGGCAGGTTTCTTCACTGCAGTTGGCAATGATGAGTGACTGCTACCCAACTACACTTTGTTTGCATTTACTGAAAAAGACATATGTATCCTTGAACTGTAAACATTTCTGGCATCTACTCACAAGCTGATTCACCAAACCTGAGTTTATAATATTTTTTCACTGGGTTAGCGCTTATTTGTTCCTCTGCAGCAATTAATTCTCTAGTTATGAAATTATAGACACCACAGTGACTTTAATTGTCTCTTTAAAGTCTCACTAATGATTATTTTCAAAATAACAGTGACATCAGGGAGGTATTTTTCAAAAATATCTTTGCACGTAAGAGGGCGTAGCTGTATAATCCTGTCCTTGACTGTGACAATGACATTAAGCTATATATGTTGCTGCTTTATGATGAAAATGCACTGCTTTTTTACAGCAGCTGTGAACTTCACCCTGTTCCCATCTGTGTTACCCTTTGATTTTACTGTGCAAACTCTGGCTCCAAAAACACAAACCAGCGCCCAGAAATCCCACTTCTCGAGCTTCAAACAGACCAGCAGTAACAGGTGATATCATTGTCACATTATTTTCTGCAGTCCATGGGCAGTGCTAATGTGGCTTTGTCAGAGTAATAACAACCCTGGTAAGTGAATGAATTCAATTACTGTGCCACAGATTTTGAGCACTACAATGATGATACCGCTGGGCTTTATGAATATGGTCCACAGTGTACTTCCTTTTGGTGAATGCTATAATGTTCTTGGACATCAGAGGCACCTAACAGAACAAAAACACAATACACTTCTACATGGTTCCTCCAGTTTCATAAACCACTGTCGTCCTTCCCCAGAGCAAACGTTTAGAAACAGCCTCTGAACTGCCAGCCTCACCCACACTACCTAGGATCAGGAATTTTTCATGGAGGAAAGTAAAATGGAAATTCACAATGACATTCAGGCTAATCCACACCCACCTTACCTCATTCTACTCTAGCTGTCTAAGAAAAGCCTGGTACACTAAATTTGCTGAAGTGAGAGGAGGCAGGATGAAAAAAACGTAATACCTTGGGTTCAGTCCTTATCGGTGCAACGTGTACAGCAACCAGCCACATAATGCTGTAGTCAAATGTGCAAAGTAAGGCCTAACACAAAAAGCAAATTTAACACATATTGTAGTTTATACAGTCTATTTACTAAGAAAAGTGCTAATTACAACCAAGCTCAAAAACTTGAGGGGTTCAGCTTTCTCCAGTTTAGTTGCTGATTTATTAAGACCACTTATGCAAATTGAGTCAATTGCAATTTTCCAATTACAATACCTGAGGCACAAACATAGTCCCATATGCCACGGCAGAGCTTTCAAAACAACAGACGATGCAGACGACAGAGAAAACCGCAGCTGTGCCAGAGGCCAGGAGATCAGGGGCTGCCAGAGGTTTTTAACTGTGGATATGACTTGATCCAAGATTTCAGCTTGTTTTGTTTATTTCATCAAGCTGTGATAATATAATGTGTCTTGGCAATCTATTAGTTCTTTTAATCTCATTCTCTGACATTTGAAATAAAAATATGCTGTATAATTATGCACATTTTCGTTTAGTAAATCAACAGGGGTGATCCAATCCAATCATCTCCATTTTCACCCTGCCACTGTCACTCCACAAAATGCATGTTATTTGGCCTAAATTTGCAAAAAGCCTCATGCCAGGTATCTGACTCATTTACACACGTGCAGGTTAGCAGATCAGAGTCATGTTTTCAAGCATCCACCCGCACTAAAACCTTCAAACCACCTCATTCATTCAGTAAATAGAGTTAAAGTAAAAAATACAGTAAATTTGCACCAACCTGTACTAGTCCAGTGAGGTGCTCCAGCACACCCTCCATAGGAAGCTGCAGAAGGTGGTTGTTTCTCAGATTAAGGCGAGCAAGATTAACTGCAGAAAACACACCGAGAGGGAGGCTCCGCAGTAGGTTGGCGTTGAGGAACAACAGCTGGAGGGATGGCATGGAGTCAAATGTCCCAGGATCTACCTCCCGGATCTCGTTGTACTCAAAGTAAAGGTACCTAAAATAGAGGAGAGGATAGTGTTACAGTTTTTAAGTAATGTATAAGGAAACTGAGAATGGAGTATAAAAATAACAAGAAAAACAGGACATAATTATATCAAAGGAAACTATCACTGTATACACATATACATAAAAAAACATTACAACAAACCAATAAGCCATCTGTTTCTCTAGTAGAAAGACATTATTCATGATTCTTGATTAGTACACAGTATGAATTTTCACTTTTTCAAATTGATTTATTTTGAAGTTTTCTGTATGTAATTTACCTCTCCTGCACCCCAGAATGATAATTGCATCAATGAATATTTATGTTAAGAAGTTATAACAGAAATTTGATTTAATCTTCACTTTTCCTGTTCACAGCTGATTAGCTGATCGGTATCAAATAATATTGTGTAATTTTACACTGATGACTACTTAAACTTGCCTCGACATGCCTAATCATCATGTTAAATTTAACAAACTTTGAATTTTTAAGGCTTCTTTTTCAATAATAGATGTCAGTGTGAACTTAGGGAAATTTAAGTGTAACTGGAGACTTTTCATTGAATACGACTCATCTAATATACTTCCATTCTTGAAATAAGTGATAGATCTGATTTAAATGACTTACACTGTCCACTTACCCTAGAGCCACTTAAAAAGGCTAACGAGAGGTTAAGGGGAAGACATTTTGAAGGTCCTGAGAGGGTCTATTATTGATTAATAGTCAAATTAATATTGTAGCACTGTAGAAATATAGAGACATTGGAACTGAAAACTCCACTGATGTTCTGAATGTGAAAGACAGAACAAACATTCTCATTCTTTATATACCACAGCATGCAAGTTGTTGCATGATTTGTTGTCTCTCTCAAACTGACTGTAGATATTTGCTGTATGCATTATTTGGAGAGGAATTATCTTTGTGCACTTAATCTGACAATGATACATATGCATCATTCTAACGACTCATTTTTATAATAGGGCTTTTTCCAAAAAGCTAATTCCTGGCATCATCCAGACGTCTCAAAGCCTTATCAACACCTCTGTATGCAAATACAAAAAAACATTAATTTTCACGTTGTCGCTCATACCAGACTCACACCTCAACTGAAGCATCCCATCAGGCAGCGTGACTAACAAATGACACTCCTGGAAGAGAATGGGCACCTTTTATTTCAATCAAACTCTGGCATAATGGTAATCAAAATGTTCTGCTCTTTGCTATGCCAGTGAAATTAATTTCCACATACTTATAAACAAATGTCTAAATACCTAATCTGACATGTGGCTTCAGTTTATGAATTTGTTTGAAGTGCAGTAAGTGCAAAGTGCCTAAAATGCTGTGAGTGATCTAAAAGCAAGTAAGACAAAAATACCTTAGATTCTGCAACCCCAAAAACATGTGAGGACTGAGCCTCTCCAGGTTGTTCCCATTCAGATAGAGGCTCCTCAGGCTTGCCAAGCTAGAGAAGGCTCCCTCCTGGAGGTAGGAGATGCGATTGTTCCCCAAATGAAGCAGGTCAAGACTGGAGAAATTCCAGAAGTCCGTGCGGTAGATCCTCTGGATTAAATTCCCACTCAGATAGAGCTTGCGGCCATTAAGGGGCCGAGGGGTGAGTTGGGATACATTGAGGAAGCCATTCTCTTTGCAGTTGACGGTCAGGCCCAGGTCTGTGATGTGCAGATTGCAAGTACAGCCCAGGGGACAGATGATGGGAATTGGGGGTCGTGTTTGGTAGCCAGCTACAGGGGGATTCTGGTTGGGCACCAGACTGCGAGGAGTTGGTGATGTTCTGGAGAGTCGAGGCCTTTTAGTTGGCCTTGGATGCCTCTCCCTTTCTCTACGCTCTGCTGAAGAAGAGGACGATGAAGTAGAGGAGGTATGAGTATTCTGGCGGGAGCCATGGACCATAGAAGATGGTTTTGTCGGCCTGACTCGCCCAGGATGGGAGTTGGGTTTAGAATTAGGGGGCAAATGTTGGGGTTGTGATCCTGCTGGTGTACCACCACTCTCTCCTTGTAGTTCTTTATCTGGCAGGTCAGCACACAGCTCCTTACGGGGAATTTCCCTCAGGTCCTTGCCATGAAGGTGAAAGGGATATTCACAGGTAACGTCCCCAACTACAGCCGTGTAGGGGATCTGACCCAGCCACTGCTGTAGCTGCACAGCCTCACAGCCACAGTTCCAGGGATTCTCCTCTAGCTGTAGCTCCATCAGGGAGCGACCAACGTACTCCAGGGTCCCAGCATATGCCAGGCTCTTCAGACGGTTTCCCCGCAGGTCCAGATGAGTCAGAGACACAGATCTGGTGCGGAAGGAGGAGGGGAATAGTTAGATATGTTAGATGAAAGAACAATGTGATAGTAAGTGCAAATAAAGGTTCACACAGTCCATTACTGAGAAATCTGTTGCTTTTTATCTGATAATTAATCCAACTTTTATAATAAGAAATTGTATGCGAAAAGAAACATTAATTCAATAATTGTACAGGCTCGTTAATTGTGTCTGATACTGATATTTCTGCAGATTAGTCCCAGTATAATTCAAAAGCTTTGCAGTATAATAATCAGAGTCTAACCTGAACAGATGAGCTGGCAAGACAGGGATCAGGTTGTCATTGAGGATGAGAACTCTGAGCTTGTAGAGGAACCTCAGAGCACCGCTGTCAATTCGTTTGATCACATTGTAGTCAGCCTGCAGGTAGAAAAGAGAAAATGTGACGAACATATAATTGCTGCAATCGAAAAATAGACTGAATGCAGTGGAAAAACTTAAGTACTCTCCACTTGACAATACATAGAGATTTTGAGAAGATTCATTCACTCAGGCCCCCTGCTAGTCATTAGCTATTTTGGTTATAGTTATCCATTGTAATAATGGGCAAATCTGTAAATAATCCTGTCAATCATGTACAAACAGCACAGATTATCTTCTATAAACTACCTGGAGGTATTCCAGAGCCTCTAAGCCAGCAAAGGTGTCATTTCTGAAGACCTCCAACTTGTTCTCATGGAGGTACAGGCGTCTCAGTTTGGCCAGCCCATGGAACGCTCCCACTCGGATGTCCTGGAGCGCATTGTTGCCAAGGTTTATCGACACTGCGTTGCCAAGGTGCAGAAACCCGTTGCTATAGAGACGCCTCAGAGAGTTCCTCTGGAGATTGAGTTTGAAAGGGCGGACCCACGACTGTGACACCTGAATGATTAATTAGAGGTCTGAATAGTTATCTTATTAATTACATGAATTTAACAGTTTGAAACACCCATAAGCCACATAAGAGACAGGATATTAGACTTGGGGATATTGGATGTTAATGAGGTAGATGACAGTGCAATAAGGTGCGGGGGACTTCCACATAAAGGAGTGATACCTGGCTGACATTTGTGAAGCCCCGCCCATCGCAGTGCACATGCAGCACACCTTCTTTGACCTCACACGTGCATGGCTCAAAGCATGGCTCGTCCACTTCCTCCTCAGAGTTGTCCACCAGAGGGGTATGTGTGGAGGTGGGGGTAGGGGTGGGGGTGTGCGATGCCCTGGACAGATACACACACCCCAGGGCCACTGCCAGAGTGACCCACTGCATCCTCCTTCTTCTCCCTCTCAGCTCAGCAGCCTGGGGCTATAGCCTGACATCGGCCCTTCACCACACTGCATAGTGAGACATGGCATATACACACACACATACATAGTTAAAATAGGGCAAACAGCCAGGGAGGCAACAACAAAAGTGAGTTCAGGATGAATCAGATTGATGATACATCACAAGCATACTAAAGCAGTTGGAAAATGAAAGTTAAATCACACAGACTGGAGTTGCATAAGGAATGAATTACATTACACTACAATAATGGAGGCCACAGTACACAGCGATATGAACTGAACCTGAATGGTAAACATATGTAAGATGTATTCAACACAGGAAAAAAAAGCTCTCGGATTTACTGGCTTCATAAAAACACAAAATATTACTTTAAAAACAACAAACCATCAGCTCAGGTGATGCAATGTTGCTTTTGAATTAAAAATTCAAACACTGACATCCGTCCATTATTTTATTTTGTTCAGGGTTGCAGGGGTGTCGGAGCCAGTCACAGCTGTCACTGGGCGAGAGGCAGACTACACCCTGGACAGGTTGCCAGTCTGGGGCAAACACTGACGTTGAAAATGCAAAACAGAGACAGGCACATGGGCTAGTTCACCTGTGAATCATATTTTATCATTTTCAAAGTGGCTTTTTTGGACAAGTGGGGGAAAAAAAGCTTGTAATGAATATATTCATCTGTGTTCTCAAATGCTTGATGAAGCTGAAATGTCACGCATGTGTTGTTTTAATGTATGCAATATGAATATGGGTAAATGCAAATCAGATTCATAATGCTTCTGTCTAATGAACTGCTCAATTTAATAAGATGAATGGCAATCTGAGAACAGAAGGAAGGCACAAAACACCCCATATTATCAATCAGCCGAATATGTTAGGTTATCAGAAATTAAGTCCTGTCATAATCATTATTGTGATAATGACAGTGAAAGCATCACTGCAAATCAAAACTCTTTTTCACATTTTCAAAAGGGTTGATATGAAGGCAATGCAGTGATGAGCAGGAACATGAGCTGATGATGATAGTGATGGCAATGGTGATGAAGAGGAGAATGGCACTGCAATAACAACAGAATGAGAACGGAGTTGCAGTAGTCCTGAAAAAAAGAAAAACAAAACAAAAAAGAAAAACAGCTGAGATGAGAGTCTTGCAAGGGGATATTTCCTCTCAAGTCTTAATGAGATCTAAATTGGATAAAGCATCTTGATCTGCTCATATAGTGTTGAACACTGCCATGCGAAATGCAATGATGATCATGATGGTATGGTAGCTGTAATCATACAGCAATAATCTAGCATCAGCGAGTTAGACAAGGAGGCAGCAGTGAAAACATCACCGCCCGGGAGAGGAAGAGCAATCACAGAGATGATTATGACTGGGAGAGATGAAGGGAGAGGTGGAAACAAGAAGAGGGGGAGGAAAATGGGAACAAGGTGAAGGAATGGAGTAAAGCAGAGACAGACAGATAAAGAAAGAGTAATGGGCAGAGAGTAGGTACAAAGGAAGAGGAAACGGGTGAGGTGGGAGAGAGGAGTGGGATTGCATAAGCAGTAAGAAGTCAGTCTAGGCTGCCACTCAGGATGAGAGCTCACACTGAAACAGCTGAAATCTGATATTGATTACATCAAATCCCTCCTCTCGCCCTGCACACAATGTACGCCTGCTTCACAGAGAAACAGCGCAGGAGCCAAGTTTCATGCGTGTGTGTTGAAAACAATGTGAGAAAGGTCAAACCATATCCAAGAAGTATGCTTTTATAGCCTGCCAAGTACAGAAACAGGTAGCTAGACACGTGTAGATACATGTGCGATTTTGTAACAAAGCAGTGTAATACTGCAATACTAGTTGGACAATCCTACAATACTTATAAAAGCAAGAACAGAAGGAAAAGACACGTTCTTTGCTGTAAGAAATATCACCCATTTATTAAATTGTTAGTAGCACTGTATGCTTCACCCAAGAAAACCAGCACAATCTGGGCCAATGTGCTTGATGGTGTTTGATGAATTGGAATACAATACAAAATAAAACCCATTCAGAGTCGCAGTGGGTTTTTGTTTTTGTCCAAGAAATGCATTGTTTAACGCTGGGCCTGAAGCCCCTGGTATAGAGGAGATCAATACTGAGTCCAGATAGACCACTGGGATCCCTCCTGTTAGATTCTGCTTTGGTAGATGGCATCTCGCCTTAATAAGAAGAAACACAGTCAACACTCAAGCCTCTTTCTCCAATCAGCCAAGTGGACTAGTCAGCAGTCGGCATAGCTCTGCATCATTATAGTAACAATGAGGGAATGGACTTATGTGTTGACTGGTGACAGCTTAAGTTAAAACTCTATCTATCTATCTATCTATCTATCTATCTATCTATCTATCTATCTATCTATCTATCTATCTATCTATCTATC
>JAUMHL010000015.1:7901047-7918434 GCA_032362345.1 Sandelia bainsii
GGGGGACCAGAGCAAGAGGGGGGGACGTGATAAGACTGCAATGAGGTGGAGGATAAAAACCGGGAGAGAGAGAGAGAAAAAGAAAAAAAAACGATTGGCTTTAGGATGCAGGTCCGCTTCTCCACAGTGCAGTTCGTGGGAGCTGCGGCACTGTACCGCTGGACAGGCGTGCAATGCGCGGAGTTGTAGCCTGCGTAATGATGGAGAATCCTCTCTTCATCTCTAACACAACTGGGTAATTCATAGAGGTGAAAAGGGGGGAACGAAGGCGCCGGAATTAATCATGCAAAAAGGCGGCGCGAAACTGCTAGTTTGTATATGAGACATAAAGCGCGCAGGGTGGGCTCCTCGTCACCAGAGGAGCCAGTTCAGGTCCTCATAATAAACAGATTACAGAACACACAACAGAGTCACAGACAATGGGCCCCATAAACTTTCTCCTCACGTTCCCCGCGTGTGCAGTCTGGTAAAAATACCCCGACTGTTCAGCTATACCGACAATAATTTATAATCTCATTAGTTTATTCATCTCTCCTCTTGCCCTTAAGCACCGACGGATTTCGTGAAACCGGTGTGTGTTACCATGGCGACTCGTGCCAGCTGGCTTCGTCGCGCACTTAAACACGCGCGCGCGAGCACGCACGAAGCATCAGTGGGGAAAACTGTGGTGACTTTTATGAGGGGAACAGCAGACATTACAGGGGGGTGGACCTGGAAGTCTGCACGGCCTACATCGAAACACACCTGTCTTGCCAAATGGAGGTGGTGGGCGCAACAGATGCCGCGGAGATTGAAAACAATGAAGCCTCCCCTCCAACATAGGATAGGTAGATGCTCCATCAATACTGCCTCTAAATGGCAGGTGTAGGCCGCTTGTGAAGCCCGGAGCCCCAAGTGGACCAATAGCAGGGTCTCCATGAAGGACACCGTGGTGACACGGTGTTGAAAACAAGCATTCAAACGCGTTCAAATATCCGTCAACCGGTTTCATGGCTATAGGAAAAGATTTAATAACAACATGTCTTTCGCATTACTGAGCTGAAAGTTCAATTTTCAGTTCAATTTCACATTGATTTCAGCGTGCATTAAGGTGAATCACCTTGAGGAAATGGAGAGGTGCATCTCTCCCTCGCACACACACACTCTTTCTCCATACCTCTCCCCACTGCACTGGAGGGGAAAGCTCTCCCTGGAGATTCCTATCAGAAACAGTAACAGAGACGGTTCCAGTAATATCAGGAAGATGTAGATGATGGTTATAGATTTCAGGGCGCTCAGGTGCATTAGGCTGTATTACAGCCTCCCCACAAGGCTACTTAACTCTCACTTGCAATGGAAACAGGCTGGCAGACGTTGAGCATGCATGCACAGCCACATGAATACATGCATTTGTGGAGATTGCTTACAAACGAATGCACACATTTAAGTCACATACAACCTGCAGGGCTGCAGCTGATGAATATAAATATAGCTTCAATGATGCAAAGCTTTTGACGCTGAGATATTATAATTGCTGATGCAAGATCTTCGGCAGAGGTAATGTGATCCCTGACCTGAGGCTATATCATCTACCTCTGAGTGTAACAATGACCGTGCAGGAGAATCTGGGGGGAAAAAAACACCTACTTTCCTCACCGAAGTGCTGTTGTTGAACCGTGGAGGCTCCCTAAATTAAGAAAACAAACGGAGAGGAACTGAGAGAAGATGGTTATCAGGCACCATCAGATACCTGTGTGTCTGTTCTCTAGGGGCAGGAGCCGCTCTGAGCACATAAAGTACTTTTTTGGAGCTTTGACGGGGCTTCTAAAGTAGGGGATCTATTTATACTGGCCTAGTGCTGTCTGTGGAGCTGTCCAGTGCTGAAATGGATGGGGATTCATGCTGTTTCATTTCAACTACTTTTCCTTTCTTCCTCCTCCGCTTTCTCCTTCTCCAAAGCCTTTTCCTTTCTCCCATCTGAATTATTTCTGTCAGATCATACTTACATTCATTCTATTTCACTTCCCTTTCTTTCTTCCATTCTTTTCTCTCTCTCCCTTTCTTCATTCTTTATTTTCTTACTTTGATTCTCCTGTGGGCTCTTGTCAATTCAGACCGGTTTACATGCCATTCTTTCTTTGACTTATTTCTTCTATCTCTCTGCTCAGTCTTTCCTCTCCTTTACTGTAGACATATTACAGCAAGTGGTCATCTCATTCTTCAGCTCTCTCCAATTATGCTTTTGTTACAAAGATATCCACTGGGACTGGCTTGCATGCACGAGTGAACACACACTCAAAACTGGAGGACAAGCAGACACACTGGAAAGAGTTAGAACGTGCTCTCCCCTGCCAATCCACAGGTCAGAAAATCTCCTTAAAGCTTCATGTTTTTCACATATTGTTGTGCTGTCCCTTAACGCATGTTTTGGTTTCTTTGGGCCTGTACTTCCCCCAGTTATACTGTTAGATGAGACAATCAGAGAGGCGGGCAAGGGCACCCTGTGCACTGTGGGGTGGGAAAGAAATAGAGGGGGAAGACAATTGGGAAGAGAGGGAGGGAAGGAGCAAAAACAAAAAAAAACAGGCTAGTTGTGGGAGAGAGTGAAAAAGAGACAATGAATGGAGGGAATTTGGGGTTTTGTGAGGGCTGGATGACACACATGGTAAAGGGACAGGAGTGGGAGAAGAATAAACATATAGAGAGGATAACTATGGGGGAGGAAGGGGGAGGATAGCCAGGAGGGCAGGTGGTTCTGTCATTAGCGCCACATTAAAGCAGAGGGCAACTCCAGAGGACCCACCTCTGATTCACACAGTGGTACTGCAGGCAAGGACAAGCCTCACGGGAGACATGAAACACACACACAGGAGCACACATGATGAAAACATAGTAGTGATTCACAGGATTACCCACAGGCCTATGAACACACACATAAACAGACACACACAGGCATATAACACCCCCTCTTCATTTAGCAAAAACTACACACAAGACACACCGTGACTCACGAGAACATGCCGACTCCTACACACATGCCACATACAGAGAGTCATGCAACACACACTCTCATACATATACACATCACTGAGCTAATTAATCAAATCTCCTGTTTTAATTAGGAATCAGATCAGTTGCTATGGGAACCTTGCCCCCTTGGAATCTTAAGGTAAAGACTCTTGTTGCTGCTGCTGCCTCCAATAACTCTACAGGAAGCTGACTGAGGGGGACAAATTCATAATACCTACAATGATTCAGCTGGCTGCTTTCTACATTGGGTTTTCACACAGACACATTTTTCTGGGGAGGCCTGAGGTACCCGATCTGAACTTCAATTTGGGCTCAGTCATAGAAAGGGGCACAAAAGTGGAAAAAATGGAGAATTACGACGGCTCACATTGCAACTGTGCTAATACAATGAGCCGTACCAAGGAAAGGCCATATGTGTTGGCCTTAAAGGGGAGGTTCACGGTGTGCAGAGGCCTGTCCAATCGATCACTAACACGAGCCTGCCACAATTTTTGCTCTGAAAGTTTTCACATTGTGAGTCACGTAAAAGCACTTCCACACAGTTCTAATAGGCTGCTTATCCTTGCTATTACCACAGCCCAGCAATTTCAGCTGAGCAACGGCTCTGTGCTTCCTACAATATGCCTGGTGCCAGAACCTATGCTCTGAAAACATCATTCATGGTGATTTCACAAGTGCTCCATTAGTGATCAATAGGATATGTTTGTGAGAATGGGCTCAGTATTTTCACTTTCTGTCTGACGAAGAAGAATCAATATGCTTACATTTCTGTTCCTTTTAATCCAACAGGAAATATTTATTCACTCACTAATATCTGAACATTATTTTAAGCAGTGTGGAGGTTTTAGTGTTAATACAGTTTTATCTCAAATGCTGATAGACGTACTTATCTCAAAAGACTTTGATGAGAAAGCTCAAACTGTAGTGGAGCCACGCAGCTTTCATCTGTCCCGATTGTCTTAATATCAGCTCAGGTGAAGCCTGGACTTGATGAATTAATGGAGGAGTGGATGCCAAGTAAAGCCATTAGGATACAGGAACTCAGGCGTGTGCCTGGCTGACCGGTTGTCATGGTTGCAGTGTTTATCACCTCTTTCTGCCGACAGAAGCCCAGGGGCAAATCAGATTGGATTCAGACAGAGACACACAGAGGGAGAGTTGGTGAGTGAGGGGGAGGACATATTGGCACAGCAGAGGGGTGAAATGCCAACACGCTGCAGAGAGTAGGTTGAGGAAGGGCACTGGACAAATGTCAACGTAGCTTATTCATAATTTTTTGTTTTTAACCATGTGACTGTGATTACACGTTAGAGGTTGTATATATTACTGATATTACTCAGCATATTCAGTAAATCCTTACTTCTGATTTATTTTTTCGTTTACAAATCTGAGGCATGTTTACTTATTTTCTGCTTTTATTCAGTTTTTGTCTGTTTAAAAAACAAAAACAATTTCCTTTGCTGTTTTGTCTTTATTTTCACACCTGTCTTACTTGGATGTCTCTTTTGAAAGCCCCTGAAATTACATGGAAAAATACAGATCAGAAGCCGTTTAATAGGTGTTTAGGAAGCATCTAAATCTTGGCCCATCCTCAAAAATCAGGCGTGAAATTTGCCCAACATCCCTCGTGGCATATGTCTGCCACCTAGCGGCCCCTGAACCTCCCTGTTGGAGCCTAGAACAGGTGCATTAAGACATGCGGGGGGGTTCAAAAATTTCCAATAGTGTGGCTGTCATGTAGCTATAGCTGACAGGAAAATTCACGTCTAACGACGCTCTTACCGGTTTATTGGCTAAGTACATAAAAATGACCAATTATGACAGTTACCATTCATGACAAGTGGTCATCCTCAATCTAGCAGTCATAATCATAAACAGATGGCGAACAGCTGCTTGTTACATCCAGTTGGCTACTTGTCGCTGCTGCTGTCCCATCCCTGCAGCTTGTTGTTTTCTTTTTTTTTCACACAATATGACCGCTCCTGCCTGTACGGCGCACACGTGTTAGCGCACAGACACGCCCCTTTCCCCTTAGAGCCAATGAGAGATAGTCATGAGGAATGGCCGATTCTTCTCAGCGAATCACAGCGCGTCTTGTTGGAGCGACACATTCGTTAATCGAGGCCTATGTGCTGTCAGCAGGAAAGAAGGTATGGATACATTGTTGTTACACCGGCTTCATGAACCATTAAAAGTTTTTTTTGATGTGGCTTTCTGTTGAAACTGAGTTTTAACTGAACCCACTATAGCCTATTTCAAAAATATCCGTAGTATTTTCTCACAACACTCTTTTAGAAGCCTGTAGCAGCCTGTTTTTTTGTATTTTAAAGGATACTGTTGTCGTTTATTTGTAGCTGTTCTTTTGTGGTTATTTGGTGGTCTGCGTTGCTGTGCTAGTGCAGACGAGAGGTTCAGGTTTCGGTTGACGTGGTCTGGCTGGGTAGTATTTTAGCTGACATCCAGCTGAATAGGACGAAACCACCAGACAGCGTGTGTGAATAGCTGTATTGTAGGCGCTGGCTGGTGTGTGTGTGTATGTATGTATGTATGTATGTGTGTGTGTGTGTGTGTGTGTGTGTGGCAAGTCAGGTTCAAACGTGCAGGCCTCTGCAGTAGAAAAGTGTCTTGGTTAATCTGTGTTGTTTTAATCACACTGGTTCCTGAGCTTTCGTTTTGACATAGCCGTCTGTCAGAGAGGGTCTTCATCATAGCTCTGTTCAGGTTGACACGGTGTGTTGCCGTGCTGAGGAGTAAATTACCGGTGACAGCGAGCTGTCCTGTTGTTTATGGTCGTGCCTTGCTGTCAGCCTGCAGTGCCAACGTTTCATCACCTCTGCTGAAGATGCCGCAAATAAACAAGTCCAGAAACGCCCCAGCATCCGAGTCTTCAGGCTCGACCCAAGCAGGAGCCGCAGTATCTGAAGATCCAGACCCGGTACCCCGTGAGGAGAGCCTGGCTGCAGGGGACGCGAGAGGAGAAGGAGATGACAATGTTGGAGACAGAGAGATCATCAAGTCCCCCAGTGATCCAAAACAGTACAGGTAAAGAACTCTATTGCACAATTTTAAAAAACCCACAAACACCCACACTCAAGCTTGTATGTACTTGATGTTGCCATTCTCTTGAGTATTTAAATTATGCACTGTAGCACTCCTGTTACATGATCTATCTCCTCTGTTTAGTTTATTCTTAGTCATTGTTATTAATATGATTTCATGACCAATGATATACATGAGAGAATATATGTATCTGTATTCATGCACGTAAAAGTGTTAAAGTGAAAATGACCCAGATCCACTAACCCAGATCCAAAAATGATATCGAGCCTCTTTTCCAGCCGGATCAGTACATTATTATTGTAGTTTGATGGAACGATTTCATGCTATAAGCACACTCCAGTGCCTCAGGCCTCTGTGGGACATACACAGAAGAAATTGCTGTTAAGAAGCATAGAACAAGAGAGTTTCAAATGGTATAAGATACACTGGGTGAAGAGACATTACAGCCTGTTCAGAATAAGAACAAAACTACAAAAGCTGTACAGTAAAACTTAATCATATGCTATATCTTGGTTCTGTCTCTGTTGTTTCACCTTTGACTTTACTCCTTTCAGGTACATTGTATTGGACAATGGACTGCAAGCTCTGCTCATTTCAGACTACAATGGCCTAGCATCAGATGATGAAGGCTCAGCCGAAGAAGAAGAAGAAGAAGAAGAAGAAGAGGAAGAAGAGGAGGATGAGGATGAGTCTGGCGAAGAAACAGAAGACGAATCAGAGGAAAGCGACGATGAAAAGGGCAGTGACGACAATGAAGATAATGACAAGGAAGGGAAAAGGATCAAAGGAAATGCAGAGAAACAGGTACTGCTTGAGAGTTTTAATGACGAGATCCATTTTTTTAGCTGAATTTATTGATTGAAGAGAAATGGGGGGTGGGTGGGACTTTGTGCTGAAATTGAATAAAA
This sequence comes from Sandelia bainsii, assembly GCA_032362345.1. Taxonomy (NCBI): domain Eukaryota; kingdom Metazoa; phylum Chordata; class Actinopteri; order Anabantiformes; family Anabantidae; genus Sandelia; species Sandelia bainsii. The sequence goes on from JAUMHL010000015.1 coordinate 7,908,025, forward strand.
AAAACATGACAGATACAGTGCATTCAGAAAGTATTCACAGCTTAACTTTTTGCACATTTTTCCATGTTACAGCCTTATTCCAATATGGATTAAATTAGTCTTTTACCTAAAAATTCTACACACAATACCCCACAGTGACAAAGTGAAAAAAGTTTGCTTGAAACTTTTGCAAATTTATTAAAAAGAAAAAACAATAATAAAACGTATACATAAGTATTCACAGCCTTTGCTCAATACTCCGTTGAAGCACCATTGGCAGCAATTACAGCCTCAAGTCTTTTTGAGTATGATGCTACAAGTTGGCACATCTATTTTTTGGCAGTTTCTCCCATTCTTCCTTGCAAAACCTCTCAAGCTCCATCGGGTTGGATGAGGAGTGTCAGTGCAGATCTCTCCAGAGATTTTCAATCAGGTTCAGTTCTGGGCTCTGGCTGGGCCACTCAGGTACATTCACAGGATTGTCCTGAAGCCACTCTTTTGTGCCTAGGGTTGTTGTCCTGTTGGAAGATTAACCTTCGCCCCAGTCCGAGGTCCAGAGCACTCTGGATCAGGTTATCATCAAGGACGTCCATGTACATTGCTGCATTAATCTTTCCCTCAACTCTGACTAGTCTCCCAGTTCCTGCTGCCAAAAAACATCCCTGTAGCATGATGCTGCCACCACCATGCTTCACTGTAGGGATGGTATTGGCCAAATGATAAGCAGTGCTTGGTTTCCTCCAGACATGATGCTTGGAATTCAGGCCAAAGAGTTTCAGTTTTGTTTCTTATGGTCTGATAGTCCCTCAGGTGCCTTTTTGCAAACTCCAGATGGGCTGTCCTGTGCGGTTTACTGAGGAGTGGCTTCCGTCTGGCCACTCTTCCATACAGGGCCGATTGTGGAGTGCTGCAGAAATTGTTGTTCTTCTGTAAGGTTCTCCTCTCTCCACAGAGGAATGCTGGAGCTCTGTCAAAGTGACCATTGGGTTCTTGGTCACCTCCCTGACTAAGGCCCTTTTACCCTGATTACTCAGATTGGCCGGGTGGCCAACTCAAGGAAGTGTCCTGGTGGTTCCAAACTTCTTCCATTTACGGATGATGGAGGCCACTGTGCTCATTCGGACCTTCAATGCTGCAGCAGTTTTTCTGTAGCTTTCCCCAGATCTGTGCCTCATTACAATCCTGTCTTGGAGGTCTACAGACAATTGCTTGGTTTGTGGTCTGACATGCACTGTCAACTATGGGGCCTTATATAGAAAGGTGTGTGCCTTTGCTAATCATGTCTAATCAACTGAATTTACACCAGGTGGACTCCAATCCAAATTGTAGAAACTTCTGAAGGATGATCAGTGGAAACAGGATACACCTGAGCTGACTTTTGAATGTCATGGCAAAGGCTGTGAATACTTATGCACATGTTTTATTTTTGTTTTTTATTTTTAATTCATTTGTAAAAGGTTCAAGCAAACTTTTTTCACTTCACAATTATGGGGTATTGTGTGTAGAATTTTGAGGTAAAAAATGATTTTAATCCATTTTGGTATAAGGCTGTAACATTGCAAAATGTGGAAAAAGTTAGGCGTTGTGATTTCCAGATGCACTGTATTGAAGCAAAAAGTTGTCAGCACAAATTGAAACTATTTTTAGTACTCATCTGTACCTAAAATTTCCACTGCATTGCCTGATTTAATTCATGCAGCTGCACGAACTAAATCAGGCAATACTCTATATTTTTCTTATTTTCAAACCTAAAGTTTTATTCAGCTACATATTTGGTGCTGAAGTAAATATTGTAGTATGCATCAAAACAAACTACCATATTCAGGTTTGTTGTAATTAAGCAACATGACACATAGCTTGGACAGAAGTGAAGCTCTTGGTACAGGGAGAGAAGCTAATGAGCATTGTTTTTTTTGGTCTCTATGGGGTTTACAATACGAAAACACAGAATATCACCACACTTACAGTGCTGTGAAAACGTATTTGGCCCCTTTTTTTTTTTTTTTTTTTTTTTATCAAACAGATTTTAATATTACAAAAAGATAACTTGAGTAAATGCAAAATGCCGTTTTTAAATGATGATTTAATTTATTAATGGAAAGAAGTTGTCGAAACCTATGTGAAAAAGTAATTGCCCCCAGACTGGCTTTGCCACTCTTTTGCAATAAGTGGCAATGAGTTACATAACTGTGGAGGAATTTTGGACCACTCTTCTTTGCAGAATTGTTTTATTTTAGCCATGCTGGAAGGTTTTTGAGCATGTTTAAGGTCATGCTACAGCACCTTAAGTCTGCACTTTGACTAGGCCACTCCAAAACCTTAATTTGTTTTTTTCTTTTGAGCCATTCAGAGGTGGACTTGCTGCTGTGTTTCAGATCATTGTCTTGCCAAGTGTGCTTGAGCTTGAGGTCACATACTGATTGCCGGACATTCTCCTTCAGGGTTTTCTGGTAGAGTGCAGAATTCATGTTTCCATCAATTATGGTGTTTTTTCTTATAAAAGGCTGTGTTAGTTTTACAGCAGATTTAACAGGATGCACACCTTCCAAAAAGTTCAAGTTTTGTCTCATCAGTCCACAGAATATTTGCCCAGAAGTTTTGAGGATAATCAGGATGATTTTTGGCAAATAAGAGATGATGCTTTGGGTTCTTTTTGGTCAGTAGTAGCTTTTGCCTTGGAACACTCCCATGGATGCCATTTTTGCTCTTTCTTATTGTTGAATCATGAACACTGACCTTAATTGTAGCAAGTGAGGCCTGCAGCTCTTTAGATGTTGTTCTTAGTTCTTTTATGACCACCTAGACGTGTCGTTGTTGTGTTCTTGGAGTAATTTCTGTAGGCTGGCCACTCCTGGAAAGGTTCACCTCTGTTCCAAGTTTTCTCCCTTTGTGGATAATGTCTCTCACTGTGGAGTCCCAGAGCCTTAAAAATGGCTTTGTAACCCTTTCCAAGGGGGAAAATACTTTTTGTTTGAATGCAAATGTCAGCCTCAACAATGACTTGATATTCTGTGTGTTTCAGTCTGCAGCAGCACTGTGTGTTGGAGTGGGCAGCTTCAGTGACCCCAGTGACCTCCCCGGCCTTGCCCACTTTCTGGAACACAGTGAGTAATTAACCTGAGAGATTCAGGTCATTTGTTTGTAAAAGTAATCTTTTGTTTGATTAAATCATGTATTCTTACATTTGGTCCTATTACCAATCACAATTTTGCAGTTCAGATGTAGTTGTTGTTTAGTTGTTGTAATTGTTTTAAATTATTTAGTGTGCCCGCTTAGTCTGTTTGGTCCATTTGTATTTGAGTTAATAATATCTGACACTTCCCAGAATACCCTTCTCTTAGGGCCAGATTAGCCCACTATGGGGCCACAGGGCGAAAATGAGCTTTGAGCCTCCTTTTGACCCACTATTTTCTTGTGCTCTTTGTGCACTGTATATCAAACCCATCACCTCCAAATATCAATTTGGTTCACATTGAATACACAACTAGCACTTCCTGCAGAGAGAGCTAAAATAAATGTCTTTATACTAGATTTAGACTCAAGGCCCTGTGTAAGACAGAGAGAGGGTGAGATAATGATATAAGACTGAAATTTTAAGGGCACTGGGGAAGTATTAGCTGAAAACTTTAATACCAGGCTTTAGTGATGCATATTCCAAACTTGGATAACAAATTTAAACGTATGTAATTCACTACAAAACCAATGGTACATATGAAACTTGGGGATTTTAGGGCCCCCAGGAGGACGAGGAGAAGCTTTAGGGCATGTGCCCACATTGCCTGGTTTGTAATCCAGGCTTGCCTCTCCATAACAGAGACCAGGCAGGAAAGATTGCACTCAGACAGCAAAAGTGAGATTTTGCTACTGTCAGCGGATAAATTATTGTTGAAGATCCAAAATGGTCAGTCCTGAAGGAAGCTATTGTTCATTCTTACAGTCTGTCATCAAATCTGTCACAGCAATATTCAGAGCTTTGTGAGCATCTCTGTCTCTGTATACACTATAAATAAACATTCCACTCTGTTTGTTTTTGGCCAGTGACCACATAAGTAAGAGAACTACAAATGCAAGGCATATCAACATGTTTTCTTTTGAAATTCCTTACATTTATAGTCTCTTCCATTCTCTTCTCTTTTCCATTGTGTCCCAGTGGTGTTCATGGGCAGTGAGAAGTACCCCTCAGAAAATGGCTTTGATGCTTTCCTCAAGAAGCATGGAGGAAGTGACAATGCTTCCACTGACTGTGAGAGGACAGTCTTCCAGTTTGATGTCCAGAGGAAAAGCTTCAAAGAGGCTCTTGACAGGTGAGGAAGCATCAGACTTTTATTTTGTTTTGCAGCAGTTACTTTTAAGTAGTGGACTTCTAGAGAACCATCACGTTTTGTAGATAAACACAAAACAGAGGAGTAACAAAATAATAAAATAAACTTGAAATCCTTCCTTATGTACATAGGAACTATTTATTAAATGTTGAATCCACAGAACTCAAAAACAGCGTTGGTGACAGTTTCTAAATATGTCCCTGACTGGATAAAGTTACTAAAATGTCTTACGTTGTTTTTTAGAAAGAAACATTTAGCATGGTCAAAACAAAAACTGCAGTTGTAGCATTATAAGCAAGCATGACGTTTTTTAGTTTTAGGCAAACAAATTATATATTGAACAGACATGCTAATCTTTTGTAAATATTGTTTTTTTCTTTATTATTATTTATCTATACATATGTGAAGACAGAATGATGTGTGTTAATTGTCGTTAGTATTAATTCACAATGAGTGTAAATGATCAACTATATTTAGCTAGTTATTTGCATAACATTTAGTAATTTTTGGGTATGTTATGTTGTTTTTGAGATGGGTAAAATTAACATTTTCCATTCACTAAACTTAATGTTAATGCTTCAAGCTAAACAAGTATTAGATTGTTAGTTGAGTCAGTGAGCTAACATGTACGTAACAGTTACTTGATGAAAACAGTAACAACTACAGCAATGTCTTTCATTTGTGTGGTGTCATTTGTGTACATCTCCATTTAGAAAACAATCTACATCTGAGTGTTTCTGTCAGACCTGTGTCCTGACTCTCTGGCTGGTAGAGTATGTTGTTCCTGATTATTGCCTCTCTGTCACGTCACCTTCTTAGGTGGGCTCAGTTCTTCATTTGTCCTCTGATGATCAGAGACGCCATTGACAGGGAGGTGGAGGCTGTTGACAGCGGTGAGTCTCGGTCCCTTTGTGCATCACTCATCAGTGCTAAGAAGTTCAATTTCAGCAGTTGTTCTTGGGGTTAAACTATTCAACAGATGCGTTGCTGTGTTCTTCTTATGCGGCTCTTTTGCACACCATTGATTGCTATCTTTCTCTGTCGTCTCAAGTTTTTTTGTCTCTCCTTCTGTCAGAGTACCAGCTGGCCAAGCCGTCGGACTCCCACAGGAAGGAGATGCTGTTTGGCAGTCTGGCCAAACCTGGACACCCTATGGGCAAGTTCTGCTGGGGTGAGTTGATAAACACAACCACTGGGACACATAATACACCCGGGACCTCCTTGGGGTATGTTCAGCAATAACAAACAGAAGACCCGAGAAAGGTGACAAGTTTACTACCTTGCTGAAATCTCAGTGTTTTTATAGCTGCTGAATTGATTGTTCATTTGACAACATCAGGTAACGCCCAGACACTGAAGCAGGAGCCAAAGAAGAGGAAGATCAATGTCTATAAGCGGCTGCGTGCCTTCTGGAAGAAACACTACTCTGCCCACTACATGACTCTGGCTGTGCAATCAAAAGGTCAGGAAAACACAATCATTAAAAAATCACATTCATTACATATCAAGAGCTAGCCAATTAGTTAATGACAGACTTTTAATTGATTTCAGTAATTTCATAAACCAAATTAATTGATTAATTAAAAATAAAACTGTATATTAATCAACAATTAAAACAATCATTAGTTGCAGCTCTGTCAGACATTCAATTCATCTATGTTCAGCCAACTGTAGATAATCATTCCCGAATCAACTCAAATTGCTGTATTTCTCAAAACACTTTTTTTTTTCAGGACTTCACAGAAAATATCACACAGCTAATTAACTACTGCAAGTAAAATGATGACTAGTGTTGACATTTGTGTTGAGAAAAATCACCCTCATGAAACGGCTGAATTATTGGCCTTCTGGATAAGTCTGATTCTTTCACACTGCAGCCAGAATTCCAGCAGGAGAATGATAAGTCATGGGCGCACTAATTAATAAGAAAATATAAAAAATGATAGGTTTAGACATGAATGTTTAGACAGAATTTTTATGAAAATGCCCTTTGGTAACTTAACACTCTGCCTTGCTTTTGCTGACCTCTAATGCTATAACTTGTCAGATTGCTGCAGTGATGTACGTGTGTACTCCAGAACACTGTGACAGGTACAAGTCTATAGTACTTCTCACCACATCCACCACTGATGCCGATTGTGGTCAGAAGTGAAACAGGCCTGAAACGTTCAACCAGGGAGGGCAGCTTTTCAGCCTAGGGCTTAGTTCTAACTTATAAATTAAGATTATTTACACTCTTGGATCGGTTTACAGCCGAGCCACACAAAGGATCCACAGTGTCACATTTGTTTTATTAAAAGATAAGTCAATAATTGGCTTTTTTATGCTTCTATGCTGGTGATAGCCAGGGCCAGAGGAGTAATGTTTTCGGGTTGTCCGTCCGTCTGTCTAAGGAATGCTTTGGGAATTTCCTTCAAAGTTGGTGCAATTGTCAACTAGGACTCAGTGATGAACTGATTACATTTTGGTGAAGAAAGATCAAGGTCACACTTGACTTCATGTTCATCTAGTTCTTGTGGCCCATTTTTGTGAACGCAATATGTGGGAAACGCTTTGAAGGAATTTATTACAGCCTTCCACAACTCTAGAATTGGGGCCAATGAGAAACTGATTAGTTTTTGGTGGCCAAAGGGCAAGATCATAGTGACCTCACCTTCATCAAATTCTTGTGAACTGATAAGTCAAGAATTTCTTCAAATTTGCCCCAACTACCCACTTGGACTTGAACTGTTTAGATTTTGGTGGCCAAAGGTCAAAGTCACAGTCAACTTATGTTCATCCAGTACATGTGAGAGTGATGTGTCAGAATAATGCCTTGAGGGAATTTTCTCAAATTTGGCACAAATTGTCACTTGGGGTCAAGAATGAACTGATTAGATTTTGGTGGTCAAAGGTCAAGATCATGTGACCTCATGTATGTCCCATTGTCTTCAATACTTCATCTCAGAAATGCCTGGAAGGAATTTCATTACATCTGGTAAAACATCTGCTTTGACATATGCATCAACTTAAACTGAAAGAATATGAGTCTGGACAGATGTGTGCAAACTACAGTGTCACTGGTTAACGGAGACATACAACCACAATGGGGTAATTCTAGTTTCAGTATTCATACGCAAACTGTAGGAGAACTAGAAATCAGGTAGGCTTTAACGGGGAAACAGTAACAGTTGTGAATAATTCCTTTGTATAATTTGAAGGAAAGTGGATTCTGACAGTTAAATTTAAACTACTATGTAGAACTACAGAACGGCCGAATCTGTGTAAACAAAAGCAGATGCTTCCCCACCAACAATGCTAGAAGTTCCTTTAATTTCCACATTAATAATCATGATCATAATAATTAAATAATAATATCTTCATTTCTATGTTAGTAATGTGTACACATTTTTTTAATATCATAAAAACACTTGAATATACCTGTGCACATTTTATGTACTGGGCCTTTAAGGACATGTTATCAAAACTGTAGTCAACACTACAGTTCTGCATTCTGCATGAACTCAAGATTATGAGTTTCAGTCGGTATTATTGAGACACACTCAAACTCTAATTTATCATCCTTTACTTGTCCTTTAGAAAAGCTAAACACTCTGGAGGAGTGGGTGAGAGAGATCTTCAGCAAGGTGCCCAACAAGTGAGTACTGGCGAAGAGGCTCTCAGTCACTGTGATGAGGTGATGGTGTCATATAGCCTACGTCTAATATTCTTTGAGTCTTTGCTTAAATGTAAATGTCAAGCTTTCCTCTTTCTCTTTTTTTACCAGCTCTCTTCATCTCAGACATTTTTTTTTCAGCTGCGTACACCTGAAAGGGATGATTTCTCTCTAAAGTCAAGCTGAATTAGTGTTTTACAGTGCTCCACTTCTGTTAGCTTTATGAGTCATTGCAGTAGGTTTTTTTCTAGAGAGTCAACATTATCACTGTTATGTGAAAACCTCATAACTGCCAGTTTTAAGGCTTTCATTTCAATTAAAGGATTACATGCTCCTGTATGGGTTGATGAAATTGAGCTTATAAAGTTGTCTCAGGTGACTCCAGCTCCTTTAGATAAACGAAATTCCCTTTCATTAAGTGTAAAACTTGAAAAGTTGAAATTTTGAAGTTGGCCTTGTGGAAACAATGTTCTGTTTTTATGAAATGGAAACAGTTATTGGAAACGGTGACCCTCAAACGTCTAGAAACTTTTTCAATTATGTGTTGTTACAACTACTGAGTTTTAATTATAGTTTATTATAGTAATTATTATAGTCATTTTCTTAAATAAATTAAAAATTTGATTATTACAAAAGCATTACAGCGGGTGTTAGACGTGTTTAGTGAAATGTGGTGACATACTGTACTGATATGTGTTTAATCTACATTGTGTGCAGTCATTGTCACTGGTTCTCATCTGTTTTTGTGTCTTCAGTGGCTTGTCCAAGCCGGATTTTTCTGATATGCTGGATCCCTTTGACACACCAGCCTTCAGCAAGCTTTACAGAGGTATTGATCAATCTCACCGAGTGAACACATCTGGTATACTGTGATTCTGCAGAGCAGCAGTTCCACAACTTCTAAATAAGTCAGAAGATGGTTTAAAAGATAATAAAGCAGAATAAAATAAAATGTTTCTGTTTATCTTTGTGTTTTATCTTTTTCTTTTTCTTTTTTTGTTTTTTCTTGTCAATTACTGGGTGATTGTACAGTTTCAGGACTTTAAATGGCTCCATTAAAACAGTCTGAGAAGGAAAAAAAATGGATTACAAGCCAATAGGTTTGGGGCCTAGTGCTAAATACAATAAAACAGCAATAAAAAGCTGCATTATCTTTTATTTTGCTGTGTTTTCAGTCGTTCCTGTTCGAAAAGTCCATGCTTTGAATATCACCTGGGCTCTTCCCCCTCAGGAAAAATACTACAGGTGAGTAGGTCACAGAAGACATACAGTACATGGTGAAGGGCACATAAATGCAGAAATAGACAGCTGATAGCAGACCATGCTTTCCCATTGCTTGAGTGAAATTGCATCAAATGTGTTTGTTTCTTTTATTTCCATGTCCCTGTCTCCTCTCTGCAGAGAGGTGCCTATTCACATAAACACAGAATTAAACCAACCACAAGACACCATGCTTTGTCTTGGTTTGTGGAGGGATTGCATCAATGTTTTTTGTTTCTCCTTTTCATCTCCTTCCCTCCTGTTTTCAGAGTGAAGCCTCTCCACTACATCTCTTGGCTTATTGGCCATGAAGGCACAGGAAGCATCCTCTCGGTGCTCAGGAAGAAGTGAGTGTTATTGCCTCTGTCTGTTTGTTTTTCTGATTTGAGGGCACTCCAAAACCCAATTAAAAGGTCTTCAATTTGCCGGGTATACATGAGGTTTTTCAAACTGCAAGTGTTGGAGGCCAATCTTCAAACTATACACTTTGCCAGCCCACTTGATGATGTGATTCATACAGTCTCATCCCTGGATGTAGCTGTAGAAGAGCATTTCAGCCTCTTGTTGCTAAGTGGCAAAGTGATTCACCAAACTCTCTGTAGTCCCACAATACCAAGAGCCCATCCAATAGTCCCTTTACCATCAGCACCACTTAGAGCATTTGATAAAATATTCCTATTTACTATGTGTGCTGTTTCTCCATTGTTGATAAATGACAACTGTGAAACTGGAGTGCACTCAGTCTCAAACCCCAGTCAAACAAACTGCTGAGGTAGTAGAGTGGTTGTTTTTGTTGAGTTCAGACAATCACGACGTCAAGGGCCAAGAGGCTGGTTTGAAATTGGGTCACTGTTATCCCCTGCAGAGAAATTGGAGATTGGCCTGTCTATCTCTGTGTCCTTCACACACACACACACACACACACACACTGTTTAGAATGATGATCGGATATCTCAAAATTTAAAGGACAGTGTCAATGTTTTGCATAGAAAAGTTTTATAGTAGAGACGATCGATAAAACCTTAATTACATCCCTGCAGGTTGTGTTAAAAACTTCTTCATGTATTCAATGGTAACTGGACTTGTTTTAGTTCCTTGACTGTAAACAGTCTATGATTTTCTTCCTATAGCTGCTGGTAGGGTCCCTCCTAAGAGCCTCATATGTTGTAGTGTCACTCAAAAGGCTAGTCACCT
>JAUMHL010000015.1:7922391-7983824 GCA_032362345.1 Sandelia bainsii
GAGCCATGTCATCTGCTGGTGTTGGCCCCCTTGTGTTTTATCAAGTCCAAAGTCAGTGCAGCCGTCTACCAGGAAATCTTAGAGTACTTCATGCTTCCCTCTGATGACAAGCTTTATGGAGATGCTGATTTCATGTTCCCGCAGGGCTTGGCACCTGCCTACACTGCCAAAAGTACCAATACCTGGTTTAACAACCATGATATGCATATATATATATGTACTTGATTAGCCTGTAAACTCGCCCGACCTAAACCACATAGAGAATCTATGGGGTATTGTCAAGAGGAAGATGAGACACCAGACTCAACAACGCAGATGAGCTGAAGGCCCCTATCAAAGCAAGCTGGGCTTCCGTAACACCTCACAGTGCCACAGGCTGATCGCCTCCATGTCACGCCACATTGATGCAGTAATCCATGCAAAAGGAGCCCCACACAAGTATTGAGTGCATATACTGTACAGTACGTGGACATACTTTTCAGGAGACCAACATTTCTGTATTAAAAATCCTTTTTTTAATTGGTATGATGAAATATTCTAATTTTCTGAGATACTGCATTTGGGGTTTTCATTTGCTTTAGGCCATAATCATCAAAATTAAAAGAAATAAACACTTAAAATGTATCAGTCTGTGTGTAATGAATCTATATAATACGAGTTTCACTTTTTTGAATTGAGTTACTGACATTAATTAAGTTTTTGAGGATATTCTATTTTATTGAGATGTACCTGTACTATATGTCATGTTTACTAATGGATCTTTGTAATGCACACAGACATTCAGCAGGAGTGGATGGAGCGCTGGACAAGAAACCTTGAATTGAACAATGACTTCCATCTTCCTGCTGAGAACAAGTTCATTGGTGGGTGAATAAACATCTTTGTGCACTATGGGGGGAAAAAAGGTGTTTCTTTGGCAAGAAAAGTATCTGAAAAGTGTCCAAAAAGAAAATCACTAACAAGATGTGGTTAAGCAGTTTGTACTTTTATCTCCATTCATCCATTCAACAAATAATCAGATATATTGACCAAACTTGGAAGAACAATGCAACAGCCAGTGGTCACCCTGCTTTATTATACTTCTCTGAACTTATTTTCTATACATTAAGCCTCACTTGGACAGGACTTATTTATTTAGAGGACTTAAGGTGATAAAGGAAAGATTATTAGTAATAGTGTGACAGTGTAATGAAAGAAAGTAAAAATAAAAGAAGACTGCAAGCTAATATTAATGTTCCTTAAATTTTAGGATTTTATAACATTATGTTATAGATAAATCTAAATAATTGAAGCAGAAACCGATATTTTGTTTTTTTTCTTTTATCAAAATCTTGCACATACATTACCCACAATGCAACCTGACCACTAACAGTTCAGTCTGAGACCAGTAGCCTTAAGCAGTGTCTGCTTCAAATGTCTGGAAACTTATTTCTAATCCACACTCCCTGTTTTCTTCATCGTCAAACTTGTAATCTTCAGCCAAAACTCAAGTGACCATGTGAGGCAATTTATTAGATTTTATACAGCTTCCTCCATAGTCACAAAAAGCTTTATGAAACACATATGCAGCAGAACTCCCCAAGACTTTTCCAGTGGCTAAAATGCCAGATTGACAACTGTTATACAATATTAATCCTGTCTGAATGGGACTTTGTGTAATTTTGTGTCAAACGTACTTGCCTGACACAAGCCTAAAAGTTTACAATTTCCAACTTCAAAAAAAGTCCCAGTTCTTTGACTGTCAATCTGGCTGATGCAAACAAAGGTGGCACAAATCCAGCTATGGTTTGGTTCTGTCTAATTGGAGTGTTTTAATTAAATGTCAAGACGTTTCTGGTCCAACTCTGACCAAATTTGGAGACACGTAGAAACATGGGGGTTGCAATGTTACATTTTGTTTTTTTAATACATTGTGGAAAGCCACAGTGCCACATGGCCAATTCTGACAAAATCTGAAAAGATAATGTGCCGTCACTTATTGGCCCCAGGATTCCTGAATTATTTATTTGGGGGAGGGAAGTGTGGGGCAACATCTTTCTCTGTGTTGTCAGGTCACTGCAAGTTTATCTCCAAAGTGGACATATTGAATTGTTGAAACTCACACATTATTTATGAGATTGTACCAAGTGGAAAGATGATGATTCATTGTTTATGTGCATTTGTTCAGCCACTGACTTCACCCTGAAGCCCTCTGACTGCCCAGACACTGAGTTCCCTGTCCGCATAGCTGACAGCGACAGCGGCTGCCTGTGGTACAGAAAGGACAACAAATTCAAAATCCCAAAAGGTGATGTGTGAGTGCTTGTGTCTGTACTCTGTGCATCATTTAGCATGCGAGATGTTCCTATAACAGAGGCATTTAATGTGATTAAGGAGGTGTTGACACCAATTTGTCCTTTTGCCTGCTGCAGCCTACATCAGATTCCACTTAATCTCCTCTATAATCCAGCAGTCTGCTAAGAAGTAAGTTCAGGCTCAAATTTGACCTTGTGAAAATAGTTTGTTTTTGCTGTGACACTAATTAACACCTGCTTTTCTTCCATCATTCATTCTTCTCAATCTTTTCCCCCTCCTTCCCCATCTCCTACTCTTCAATCTTGGTCTTCCCCTCTCCTTCCTTTCTGTTTTGCATCTTTTCCTGCCTCTTGTCATTCAATCCACCTCTTCCCTCTCCCACTCCATCTTCCCTTCTCTATCTGCCCTCACTTTATTTCCCTTTCCTCCTTTCTTTTTCCTTTTCACTCTTCTTCCTGTGCCCGCCAGTGTGGTGTTGTTTGACTTACTAGTCAACATCCTAGGCCACAACCTGGCAGAGCCGGCCTATGAGGCCGAAGTGGCCCAGCTGGAGTATAAACTGGTCGCTGGTGAGCACGGCCTGGTCATCAAGGCCAAAGGATTTAATCACAAATTGCACGTGAGTGAATGCATTATGAGGAAACACACTCCTACAAAGATACACATGATTTTATGCATAAAACCACAACTTATTAATGCAGAATCTTTCTGGCAATGTATGGCTTACACGCTGACCATGTGTAAATAGTAGTACATACATGAAAATGCAATATTGTATGCCCTTAATAAAGTAAACCCTTATTTAATAATAAAATAAATAGACTGTAATTTTTGGACTAGTCGTGATGGAAATAGAGAATCACTAACTTGCCATTACTAAGGAATCCTGTACATTTTTGGTTCTCAATAGTTATCATGCAGACGTTGTCACAACCTGGCAAACCAGCAGTTTGTCTTATTGGCTTAATGGTGATGCTACTTTTACACTTGTAGCTGGAGGCAGTGGATTATTAGCTTAGCTTAGCATAAAGACTGATGAAAAGGGAGAAACAACTAGTCTGGCTCTGTACACAGATAAAAAATTAAAAAAAAAACTCTTCACTAATGAACAACAAGTTGTACCTTGTTTAACCCAAAGCTTCTTGGCTGCTGCTTCATCTTATTTTTACCATACAGACATGAGAGTGGTATCTTGTCATCTATATTTGGGCTGGAAGGCAAAAAAACATAATTCAGAAAAAAAAATATTTTAGGAAAATATTTGATAGCTTTTAACAAAGCTAGTTAGAAGTTAGCTACTTTTGGTTCACTCGTGTCAACTAGTTAGATTCATATTTACACACCTGTACACCTGCTACTTAATTTTTGTAAACACACACACTGAATAGCTTATATTGTTCACATATAGCACTTGATAATTATTATGATTCTTTGTCTTGTTTGAGTTTCTGTCTTTGTGTCTTTCTCTGTGTAGTTGCTGTTCCACCTAATCATTGACCACCTGGCTGATTTCTCTGCCTCCCCTGATGTCTTCAGTATGTTCACAGAGCAACTAAAAAAAACATACTTCAACATCCTCATTAAACCTGAGAAACTCGGCAAGTGAGTTGTTTATCTTCCGCATGTCAGTCTTTTTATTTATTTATTTAGTTTTGGTTCTCTGGGATTTCTATCTCACCATCTGGGTCATCATCAAGTCTGTGATGCCTTCTAGTGGTGAAACAAAAAAGCCTCTTCTATCCTCTCTCCCTGTCCTGTTTCCCAGAGATGTTCGTTTGCTGATCTTGGAGCACTCTCGCTGGTCCATGGTGGAGAAGTATCAGGCTCTGACAGCTGGTCTGACCAGTGATGAGCTGATGGAGTTCAGCCGGCACTTCAGGACAGAGCTGTATGTCGAGGGACTGGTGCAGGGCAACTTCAGCAGTATGGTGAGTATACAGATGACAGAGCAGATTAATTAGCAAGAAAATTAGCTGATTATTTAATGTATCACTAAATGTTGATGTCTGCACTTGCATCAGTTGATTCTGAGTGTGTTTGACAGTGTTTTTGGGTTGCTGATTCCTGCACCTCACTCTCTTTTTCTCTTATCTGTACCTGGTCATTATCCTGTATTGTATTTCCTTCACAGGAGTCATTGCAGTTCCTGCAGTATGTCACAGAGTAAGTCAGCTATTACACTGAATACGCTCCCTAATAAGAAGAGCAATACTATACAATCAAATCAAATAGATTGTTTACTGCCGTACACGGTCATTTGCTTTAGCTTCAATTGTTCAGTTAATGATTGTGCTTTCACTATCTTCACTTACGCTTTTTCCTGTACCCTTTCCTTTGAATCTCTCTTCTGCATCTATTTCTTCCTCTCCTCCTTACTTCCTTCCCTATCTCTCCCCTGTCCTTCATCCTCCCTTCCTTTTTTTTTGTTCTCCTCTCTCTTCATCTGGCAGTAAGTTGCAGTTCTCCAAGCTGCCAGCAGAGGTGCCGGTAATGTTCAGAGTGGTGGAGCTTCCTCTGAAGCATCACATCTGTAAGGTCAAATCTCTCAATAAGGGAGATGCAAACTCTGAGGTCACTGTTTACTATCAGGTAGATTCCTGCACACATCAGTACATGCAGTAAATCAGATCTTTCATATCTTTGACAATATAACTTCAATACCTACTAATTTATCATCCCTTAATTTTCTGTCCTCTACTTTTTATTTAGTCTGGCCCCAAGGTCTTAAGGGAACACACATTGATGGAGCTGTTGGTTGTGAGTACTGTAGCCTTCTACTTCATTTTATTCGCCACTTTCTTCATTCATCTTGTCAGTCTGTCTTGGCCATGCCTCCATTTTTGACTGAGTTGTTGTTTTTCAGATGCATATGGAGGAACCTTGCTTTGACTTCCTCAGGACCAAAGAGACTCTGGGGTTAGTTTCTCTGGTTATGTTTCTATTCACATTTTAGCATTTTTAAGCAGTTTTGTAAAAATAAATATGAACCAGTGCTATTGCAAGGCTTTAATTTCTTATATTTAACATGTTTTCTGTGTACAACTATAATGTAGTTTTACACAGCTATACAATCGTGTTTTACTACATTGCCATTTGTTATCTGTTTATACACCAGCCTCTACCTATGGGTGCCCACATGTGATGAATAAATACTTACAAATGTGTTATGTAATGTGTTATAAACAGTTTATTAAAGGTTTCAGTCAAACAATATATTTTTCTTCTCTATCACCTTTTTTGGGCTAGATCAGATAGGAGAGCAGTACAGCAGTTCAGTCTGCTGGAAATAAAAGCAAACGTCTGTCTCTCTGTGTCACTCAGAAAAAGGAATTGATGCACTTTAGTGATATTTTTGAGGTGGTAAACACTGATTAGATGATATTCAGAGCTTAAATCTTTTCTTCTTCTGGCCACTGTATGATTAATTTCCAATATTCACCTTTCCAGGCTTTGATAAATACTGAAAAATAAAAATGAGAGGAAGTCAGCATAGATGAATTTTGGCAAATGTAATGCAATTTTTCAGGTAGTTTCAGGTAGTCTGATTCTCACCATTTCTTATACTAGCTGGTTTTTCCTGTCCCCGTCCGCAGGTACCATGTCTACCCCACCTGCAGAAACACCTCAGGCGTTCTGGGTTTCTCTGTCACTGTGGAAACACAGGCCACCAAGTTCAAGTGAGTCTACAACACAACTATAACCTTTTCCTAAATCCTACCTTGCTTTTGGGCAAAAAGCAATGTAGGATTTATCTCAAACGTTTTCCAAAAATCATGGCATAATCTATCTTACTGCTCACCTGAACCCAAGCTACAATTTATCTGTGTGGCCCTGGAAAGAGAAGCGAATAGAACTGATAAATGACTAAAGGAATCAAATACACCCTGTAGCATATAATATATCTCTTTCCTCTCATGAGCTTTTTTTCTCTCTCAGTACTGAGCTGGTGGAGTTAAAGATTGAAGAGTTCTTGGCTTCATTCGAGGAGAAACTCAATGCACTGACTGAGGAAGCCTTTAAAACTCAGGTCTGTGTCTCTGTGTGTATTATTTTGTGTATTTGTGAGTTTCCTATAGTTGTGAAAAAGTAGACAATTCACAGCCAGTAATAAATATCCAAAACGTTTTAGAAGTGTTGAAATTTGCTCCTCAAGTTACTTTGTTGGATTAGTAACAGGTTTGTGTGTGTGTGAACAGTGTTTATGTAGAAAGTCTGTGTACTGTATGTTTGTGTGTGTTTTATCCAGGTGACTGCTTTAGTGAAGCTGAAGGAGTGTGAGGACACACACCTCGGGGAGGAGGTGGACAGGAACTGGTCTGAGGTTGTTACACAGCAGTATGTGTTTGATAGACTTAACAGAGAGGTGAGGGCAACACACAAACACACATGTATAGTCCTATATTCACTCTTGTTTTAGTTTTGCTTTGGTCTCTACCAACTGTTGAGATGATGTGGTTCTGCTGTTTGGTGCGGTTAGTTAATAAACTGGTTTAATGACAGCCACCAAACAGAAAATGATTCATAAAAGACAACAACAATTAGCTTAAAGACGCTTATTGTTTGATATTTCTATCAGTCAATGATTCTTTTTATCTCACACAAACTCACAAAGATTGAGGCACTAAAGCAGATGACCAGGGCTGAGCTGGTCTCCTGGTTCCAGGAACACAGAGGACAGAACAGCCGCAAGCTCAGTGTGCATGTAAGGAAAGCTTTTATATCAGTGTGTGTGTGGGGGGGGGGGTTTTACTTTTTACTAAAGCAACACACAGAACCTTTCCCTCTTTTGTCAAGGTGGTGGGATTTGGTGCTGAAGAAAATGATGAAGAGGGTGGTGGTAAAAAACAAGAAGGAGAAGATGGCAAAGAAGAGGATTTAAGTGGCTCAACCTATGGCGAAGTGTCTAAGCTAACCTTTCTTCCTGCCTCACCCAAGATGGCAGGCGCCATAGCCATCATGGACATTTCTGCTTTCACCAAAGGACTGCCCCTCTTCCCCTACCACAAGATACTCGAATAAACTCATGCCCAGACTATGAAACAGACAGATGGCTGGGCTTTGCCTCTTTCTGAACCTACGTTCAGGAACACTGCCTCATTACAGATGCAGGCACTTAATATGTGGAGGTGAAGGAAGGTTGAAACAGCTTTGGCTCCTCTCTGGACCTTGACTCTGTCTCTGGTGCCCAGCTGTAGATTTTACTTACACTGTGTGATAATAGTTTTATTTTAGCTGATTATCACTTTTAGCTTTAAGTGAGAATCTTTTAGATTTTTCACTTTCAATTATTTTATATCTGGGAGTGTTGGAGCTCTCTATTTCTGTATTCGACACTGACTTAGACTATTTGAATCAAATTCATTTTTTTTGGTTCTCTTCTCTCTGCTGCTACTACAACACTGAATCCCTGTCTATTCTACTGTTTGTGTTGGAGCAGAGACTGAGTTTGATGCTTTTAAAGCACAAATCAACTGTGCAAACTGCAGAGATGCTGAGCCCTTTGAACTCCAGATAGTGTGTGTTTGAGTGATTGTGTGCCGGATCTCAAGCTCTGCTGTGTACTGCTTCTATTAGCTGACCTGGATCATGCCATGATATGAAACTGCAAATAAATAAGTCACTGAGTGATGAGTGGATAAAATGAAGCATTGCACTGACTACAGAAAACACATCTATTAAGTAATCTATGTATATGTTTGTCTTCTGTAAATGTCAGCCTAACTGACACACCTGCAATTTTGCTGACGTTTAAATTACATAAAACAACACAAACACCACAGAGGATCAAATATTGCTAGAATCTACTGTCTGACAAATAACAAGGTCTTTTTAAAATCAGAAGGTTTTGCATGCTGGTGACTCAGTGTGGCGTCAGCTGTTTAATTTACACAGCTCTAATATATGTGTGTAAATCATACATTACTCACAGACTCTACCTTCTCCCCGAGGAAAAGTTGGTTGTTGTAGGCGATATTGTGTTGAGCTGGTGGCTGGTGACACTTTGCAGGATTGAATGTAATTAAAAACTAATCCAGAGCCCAGCACAGCAGAGCATGTTAACAGAATTGAATAATATGCCCACAGGGAAGTTTTATATTGTAGCAAAGTCTCCATCATGTAAAATGATACCTGTATGGTGGATGACAAAACAGCTTGTTTTAAAGCAGAACAAGCTTTATGTGCACCGCGGATTGAGTATGTATCCAAAAGTATGTGGACACTCAACGTGTGTCATTGTTGAATGTCTCACTTTAAAAGCGTGCATGTCAATGGGATGCTGCACCAGCCTCCACTCTTCTGGTTTCAGTTTCTACCAGACTTAGGACTTTGGAAACAGGAATTTGCTCCTATTCAGCAGCGAGGTCACCCCATTGATGTTTTATAAAAACTCTTTATGTTGTAAATAGACAATTAAATGTATTAAATTAGAAAAGAAATGGTATTTATTATAGCAGTTTGGTGTGTCCTCATACCTCTTTTTTTAATTGTGTCACAGCTAGAAAATGACACTAAAAATACTGTTTAAAAGTAAAATAATTCAATTTGCAAATCATTTAACAACTGTATTTGACTTAAAATAGTACGAAGACAACATATGAAATGTTGAAAATTAGATTTTGTTTTTTGTAAACGTAAGCTGAATTTGATGCCAGTAACACATTTAAAAAAGAAGGGACTAATTCACCTAGTTCACCTAATTCTTGTTGAATTAGGTGAACTGAAACAGGTATCATGCTTGGTGGTAAAAACAACATCCCAGAGTATAGATTGGGAGAGGTTTACCACTCTGGGAGAGACTGTGTACGCAATGTGAAATTGCAAAGAATTTGGAAATTTCATTATCTGCAGTGTAATATCATTAAACGATTTAGAAAATCTTTGTATGTAAGAAACAAGGCTGAAAACTAATACGACTATGATTTTCGGGTTCTCCAGTGGCACTGCCTTGAAAACAAACACATTTTCTGTAGTGGAAATCACTGCATGCGCTCAGGAACACCTCTGAAAACTATTGTCAGTGAACACAGTTGCAAGTTAAAACTCCACCAACACCACCATATATGAACAAGATCGAGAAATGCTGCCACCTTATGAGTCTAAGTTCATTTAAGATGGAGGCAAAGTGGAAAACTGTCCTGTTGTCTGACAAGTATCTCACGTGAAATGTGAAACTTTTTTTCTGGCTTAGAAATGGACCATCCAGCTTTTATCAGTGCACAGTTCAGAAGTCAGCATCTGTGATGATATGTTGATGCATTAGTACACACAGCATGGGTAACTTGCACATCTGTGAAAGCACCATTAATGCTGAATGATACATATAGTTTGGAGCAACATATGCTGCCAACCCGATTACATCTTTTTCAGATAGATAATGCCAAACCACATTTTGTGTGTACTACAACGGAATGGCTTTGTAGTAAAAGAGTCATAATGGGCCAAAAACATTTGGCGTATTATGTAACGTAAAATATGAACATAGGAGGCCCCAGACTGTTGAGCAGCTGAGATCCTAGAACAAGCAAGAAAAGGAGATGTAACATAGTAATAAACATACCCCTATCCCAACTACATACTTTGTTTTTTACAGTTCACACAGTGTGCCAACATTTCTGGAAATAGCATTGTAATTCAGATGTTGAAGAAGATTTTAAATAAAGGTGTCCTCATCAGGGTGTCAAACCTGGAAATAATGTCATCCAAAAAATGACATTTGAATGCAGTCATCTGGTTGAGAGATACTGTAGAGGTTCTGTAGAGAAGTGATAGCAGCAGTATAATTAAAAGTAAGAAAAGAAATAAAATGACTTGGAAAAAGTGCTAGTCTAGCTAAAAAGAAATAAAACTGTACCTATGAGAAAGATGGTATTATGAAATAAAAAGAGTAAGAAGAGTGTGTAATTCACTTAAGAAGTCCTGGATATATGGTAGCAACGTGCAGTACTGTACAATCCCAGAGTATTTTTGGTGATGACAACAGATCTAATTAGCTTTCAGTGTATTGTGATCTGAGCTGTGCCTCCCTGGTTGATCAGCTGCCTTAATCTCTTCTGTGGGGAATACAGGATACTAAGCACAGGCTACCTGTCTTACATTACACCAAACCTGAGATTGTAGCTTCGATGGACAAAATTGAATCTGTGAATATGACCGAATAGCAATGAGTAAAAGCATTTTTTTTAGCTTGTGGAAAGCAATGGCTCTGATTCCTGGACTGTGTGTACTAGAATCCATCCTTAAAGAAGAGAAGCCTGCAGTTCTTTGAACGCTGAAGAACTTGAAAATCTGTTTTCACACTCTGCACACCAGGATTTCACATAGAGGTTTAGTGATGTCTCAATCTGTTGAGCTGAAAAGCCACTTGACTTTATTTTGGTGTTTATAAAAACACTTTAAAAGACTACTTGGCCTTTGGAAAAGTGGTCACTGCCAGAGCTCTTTGAAACATGGTGCAATACTACCAGGCATTCAGCCCAATATATTCAGCTTAGGAACTTCACAGCTGAAGCCTTTTTATGTGATATTTCCATTAGATTCGTTGTCAATCATTCTTTGTCTACAGTAGAAGTAGGTACTGTGTAATAAGAAATAAGTCAGTTTGTGTTTCTACTTGTATAACAAGATTTACTGTAGCTATATACTCCTTGTTGTCATACTTCACTGTGCTGTAGTGCAGCAGACCATATTTGCTTGTCACAGGTAATAAAATATTTCATAGTTCACTTTGAGCATGTAGTGAGACATTTTGACTACACTTTTTTTAGAAAAGGTTTAGTTTCATATTTCTAGTAAATAGCTCTCTTTTGTAGTCTTTGTAGTACTTTTCTGTAAACTCTGTTAGTAGCTAGTGAGGCTGCACTGGTGTTTTGAGCACCACTGTCAGCATCATTGTTGTGTTAGCATGGTAACATTTCCTAATTAGCACTAACCACAAAGTACAGCTGAAGCTATTGGGAGTGTCATTGCTTTTACAGGCATTTGGTCATAAACCAAACTGCAAAAAATAAACAAACAGATTTTATCCCTGACGGTGGCACTAATTGAAAGTTAAGGACTAATAAAATTTCAATATGAATGGCACAATCAAATTTCATGGCAATCCATCCAACACTTGCTGAGATATTTGAATCTAGATCAAAGTAGTGGACTAACAAGACCCATGCTGCTAAAGTGGCTAAAAATAAACAAATCATCTCTTTATCTTTCCAACATTTTTTTAAAATTAAAATGCAAACCACAAAATTCTGAGAACAAAAGTAAGTTTAAAGTAAAGATACTATGCAGTGCTTATCAATACACATCCATACATTTTTTATTATTTGTGCTTTTGAGGAAATTGAGAGTTTGCTCTTCCCTGCTCTCTGCCTGTGCTACAGAGAGCCCCAGTGGCTCAGCATGTCTTTGAATCAGGAAGTCATAATTCAGCCTTTGGGGTATGTAACTGTGTCACATGTAGTATTGCCAGTAAATGAACTCAACAGTAACTGGTGGTCCTGCTCAGAAAAGCTTTGTGACTTTGTCCCAGATAGTTGTGCTCATTCTGTGTTCTTCTGTCAGAAGCCATTCTGTCTCATTCGCTCTCTGTCTCCATCTCTTAGACTGAGTACATACGCAAAGAGGAAGTGTATCACAAATGCATGCAGACAAGCTTGCCCATGAATCAGAGAAGATTAGATTTGTTCAGCGCACACACACACACGCTCTCGAATTCACCCTGTGTAAACTTTCCACTGCTACACTCTGTGTCATTCCTGTTGTCATTCTAATTTCATCTGAAGAACCCTGCCAAGACAATAATGAACTCAAGTCATAAGGCAGGAGCTATGTTGAGTGGTTGAGGTGTGTGTGTGTGTGTTCATGTTTGTGTTTGGTGGAGAGAAAATGAGAGGGAAGGTAAATGGAGGAAAAGACTGTGTTACACATGTTGTTTGTATGTGGGTGTGTTTCTGTGTGCCGTGTATAACATCAGGCTGGTTTTAAATTAATCAGTGCAGGGGGGGGTGTATAGTCTAAGCTGCCGTAATGTGTTGGCTCCTTTATTCGATTTGCGCTGTAATCTTAGAACTCCCCACTGGCCCGCTTTCATCAGCCCCCTTCTACAAAGCTAGCTTAACTTAGCCTCAGAGACACACAAGCAGAGAAATGCTAAAGAGATGAGCCATTTTTCTGGATCAAGATTACACTTAAACAAGTGTAGCCAGGCTTAATCTAATTATATGGGTATTATGGTTGAGATGGACCCTGTTTGTTGAAGCAGTTTGAGAAGGTTGGTTCCAGCTGATTATGAAATAATTCTTAAAAATGTATCTGAGATAAAGAGAGGATTGCCCCTGTTTTAGTGAACTTCAGCACCATGGACAGCAGTGTGCATTCACCTCATCTGTTGTCTTGTGAGACTTCAGTGCATTTGTCCTCTTTGTTGAGAGGTCCTACTTTTTGTCTCATCTGTTCCCCTAATGTACCTTGAAGAAACACAGACTTGCATGTGATTCAATGTTCTCTCATCTGAAACTTTGGTTTTTATGTCTTTCCACTATGAAACGACCTTGAAAAATATTTTTTGTGTAGTAAACTACTGAAAATCCAGAGATGGGACTGTCTTGTTGAGGACAGGTTTAGTATTCATGGATATTCCAGGAAGCTGAATTTTTAGCGCACATCTGAAACTATTTGACCATAGTTTTTAATCTGTGTCTTAATCTTAAGGAAACTAAACTTGAATATATTAGATGTCAGTTAGATCTTCACAGACCTATTGATCAATAACTGATCCACTCACACCCCACAGAACTTACAGAGTATTTATTTATTTATTTCCACAGTACTCTGACTCTTGCACATTGCACATTTATCCTGTTTACTTCTACTTACTAACCAGATGATTGTCGGCTGCATTTCTTGTTTTATTAGCAAGAGTTTAGAAAAGTTGTTGCATGCTACTTGAAATTACAGTACCTGGCTAAGTGATGAATATTCCCACCTGGGCTCTAGTATTTAGAAGGCAAGTGTCTGACTGATGAGCAAAAGCTGACATTCCTTACAATTTCCAATGAAAACTGGGGTGTTTTATTTTATTTTATGTAGGCTACACTGTCAGTTTTATAGTTTTTTACCATGTAGTTTGAACGAGTAGTTAACCAAACTAAATTTTGTTTGCTGTAGTTCAGTTTTCTCCAGTGTGCTTGCAAAGCTATGCTTTCAAAGCACCTATGCTTTCAATTCTGCAGTCATAAAAGCTAATATTACTGCCTGGCAAGACAAAGTAAGTGTTGGAGGAGGATAAAAACCAGACAGAAAGATGACTGAAAGAACACACTACTTATGAAATCAAACATTTCTATATTGTTATTGACTTTATGTAACTGATATACAGTCACTGGCCACTTTATTAGGTACACCTGTACATTCTAATTCGATGCAATACAGCAGGTCTGCCATGAATTTTATAAGGTTAGGCTATAATTTCTTAGATTTGGTTGAAACTGTCCGAAATGTGGTAATTGTTTATATGTTTGCTGTTGAGTTCACAGTAGATGGTGGAGTTGTACTTGAGTGCATTAGGAGTTCGGAGTTGGCCAAAACTTTAGAAGGACCTCGTATTAAAGGCGTAATGCACTCCAGAACATCGCCACCACCATATTAATAAACATATAGTAGAATAATCCGTTTTCTGATAGTTTCTACATATATATATATATATATATAGGGTATACAGTGTATCAATATATATTTGTGTGTTTTTACTTTATTTGTGTAGCGTGAACTTCCCCGGCCACACAACTACTGAATTATTTAAGCTTTCATGAGAACATGGTGATGACCTCCTGCCCACCGTACTTCCCACGACCTAGTAAAGTGATATCACGCGGGGTACACGCGTGGACCGTCGTTTCCTCTTTCCACTCCACCCCACCGGGACCGGCGGCAGAGGGTGCCAAACCGGGGTCCGCGTTGAGGACGCAGCCATGCCGAGCGATGACACTCAGCAGCCGAATTGCTACCTTGTCACATCTGTCTGTACCACTTCACAGGGGAGGAGGATGCCATGAGATTTCCCACAGGCCCTCACTGGCACCTGGCTGTGAGTGAACCGGAGGGGGAAGAGGGGATAACCGACGGCTAATAATGACATGATGGTTCGGGTTGTAGAGCGAGAACAGGGGAGCTTCGGGCATCTGTAAGGACCAGTGCCGGAGAGGAAATCACTGGACTTTATTGTGTGTGGAACCACGTACAATACTGGACCGACCGTAGTTAGAAGAAATATTAACGGTCTCTCAAACAGGTTGCTGAAATTTCCTTCCATCAGAAAGGTAAGATATTATTGGTTTACGCTCATCGGCTCTGCGCGTTTATTCGCTTAATTGCTTCTCAGTGATGTAAACGCCGTAAAATTGACCTCCACCACCCGATTCAACCAAGATATTAGCTATGTTATGTTAAATTCTTAATTTACCGTTTATCTGGCAAAAATGTCATATATACTGTAGTTTAACTTTACTTGCCTCCATGTATCCTGAATTAATAACAAACCTGGACAGCAAGGCGAGTTAAGTCGATTTTAGATGGATTTATCTTCCATGATAATCCCGGTAATAACAATCCAATATACAGAAGGCTGCTTGCATTAGAGTAATAGAGGAACACATGACAAGAGAAGAAGGACAACAATAATATACATAAATTTTTGCAAGATTATGGCCACTGTTGTAGATTTAATTTGATTTAATCCAACATGATATATGTTTTGTGTAAAACGTCACATGTTCTTCAAGAAATATATAAAATAAACTACAATTCCTTCAATTTTTTATGTAAGAAAATGCAGTTCAGGGTAACTTGTACATACTGACAGAGTAATTAATTAATTTATGATATGAATGACTGATCCATACTGCTGACTTTCTGCCACCCCCACTACCACCCCTGCAAACAAACAGGCTGCTGGGGCCTGAGGCGTCTCCTGACATCCCAGTTATTACTGAGGTCATGTCTTTCTTCCCTGAGGGCTTTGCAGCACAGTGTAGGATGCTTTTCCCCAGATGGTGACTTGTACATGTAAGGTGTGTGTTGGAGCAATTTTATAAACAAGATATCTCTCACATAGCCACATGCACTGTTTTCCTACAGGTCTAAAAGGAGACAGCCATAAACCTTTTGCCATGAGCTTGTTCATGTGGTGTCTCTGATCTCTGTTCTGCACCTCAGGGATGTTGCTCCAGGCGAACTGTGTTCACTTGTGTTTCAGCTCTTATCTTCAACTGTGATATTGATTTCAATGATGTCCATGTTTTTTTTGGCATTTCCTGCACAGTATTCAAATCCTGCTCAGTGCACAAAACCACTTCTCACAAACTGTAAATGACTCTAAACAAATAACACTGCAATCCTGGTAACCAGTCCAAATATAAAAAGAGATCAGAGCAAGTGCACATATTGTCAGTTATATGTAAAAATGATGACTGATTTCCATTTAGAACATTTGAACATGAAATCATCCACTTTTTCTCTCCCTTTTTTTGTCACTCCTTCTTTCCCTTTGTTCCCTCCTGCTCTGGCAGTGGGTGTCTCTGTCCTAGATGTGTTCCTCTCCTCACACGCTGAGATGAGTGCTTTCAGAGTTGGACAAGGCAGAAAAGTCCCGATTTTACTACCTGGGTAAATTGCCCTGTGATGGAAAAATATTGTTAA
The DNA here is from genome assembly GCA_032362345.1 of Sandelia bainsii. Lineage (NCBI taxonomy): Eukaryota > Metazoa > Chordata > Actinopteri > Anabantiformes > Anabantidae > Sandelia > Sandelia bainsii. The sequence goes on from JAUMHL010000015.1 coordinate 7,938,379, forward strand.
AGGAATTATATTTGAATAATTGAAGCCCCAGGGCTTTAAAATTGCAGGGACCCACTGTGATTTCCAGCACAAAGTTGGAGGCCACCCCAACGAAATATTCATATTATTTAAGAATGGTTATATGAAGAAGCCACTCACAGCCAGCCTCTCGCTTTGTTTCTCTCACTCACTCACTGTGAATACTCTGTTTCTCGTCTGTTTCCTGTTGTAAAAGCATCCCCCAACTTATTTATTTCTTATCTTTGAAAGCAATTGCTTTATCATTATCTTTATCTTATGTATTCTTACATCAGGCGACCTGTCCAGGGTGTACCCCGCCTCTCGCCCGATGACAGCTGGGATAGGCTCCAGCACCCCCCCGTGACCCTTACGAGGACAAGCGGTTAGGAAAATGGATGGATGGATTCTTACATCAAGTTGTTGAGATTGCTTTTTAAGTACAAAATACATATTACTGTATTGTTCTTACAATTATATGTGTGTTACATTGTCTATTTAGATGCAATTTTAAAGGAGAAAAAGATTTCAAGAAGGCATTTTAAAGAATATATAGAATAAACTGGAAAATAATGCTAATACCAATGGGCTGCAACATAAGTTGATTGGGTGATCAACTGTTCAAGTCAGTCACCAAGGGAAAAATGCCAAACATTTGCTGGTTCCGGGTTCTCAGCATATGAGGAATTGCATCATTACATACTTTTACATTATTATTAATTAATTTATTTTTAATCATTATTTTAAGATGTCACTTAGGTCTTTAACCAATCTGCAATTGACATTTTCACTATTTCCAGACTTTTTTCCTTTAGCTGGAATCAGGAGACGATCAGTGAAGACTGTGAGGGAGGTTACAGCTACTCTGCTCTGTGCAAAGTTGAGAAAATCCAGGGTTTATGTGCTAGAATATTTTTTGGCCTTGTTCAATGATTTCCTGCCAGGCAACCTCACAGTGATATCAGTACTTCAGGAAATCACTGCCCACGGCCACGATATACTATAGTTCAGTACTTGGTTTTAACACTTTCTTTAACAATTTTAGAAATTAGACATGTTAATTTTTTAATTGTAACTACTTTTAAAGCAGCATATTTGCACAATTGTCTAGCAATTTTTTCAGGCACTGGGGGAACTTGGGTTTCAGTGTTGTGCCCATGGACATTTCAATGTGGACAGGGGATCATATGATCAGTTCTGCATCATGGCTGACCCTAATTAGTGAGTAATTAGTTTTAGAGACGTGGCTAGGCAGATTTATTGGGTTAGAGCCAATTTCTATTCTTCATGCTAAGCTAAGCTAATCAGCTGCTGGCTGGCTGGATGGTACTGCTTCTTATCTCACTCTGCATGAATGCAAATAAGCATATTTCCCTAAACCTATTCATTTTACTTGTAGCTAAAGTTGAGTTTTGTAATTAAATGTTCCTTTTCAAGGCTTCATGGTTCACTCAGGCAGCACGTGGGAGAACAAGCTTCCAATTACAAAACACAAATCATCACCACATCATCCCACTTGAAACATCTGAGGGAAGAAGTGTTTTTACCTCTCGAGTTCTTGATCAGGGGTGTGTTGGGTTGTTATTGTGTATCTGCTGAATGTGTGTGTATGAGCAGAGTTGCGGCTGATAGCTGTGCATGCATTTAGCTGACAGCTAGGTTTGTTTCATTTCCCACAGAGAAAACGAATTAAAATATGACACCTCTCTCAGCTGCCTCTCTTCTCCTGCTTTTCACTCTGTCAAGAGATGACAAAATGGCTAAATATAGTTCTGCAAGTGGAGTGTGAAACCTCTCCACCTCGTTCAACATTTCTGTGAAGGTCGAAACTAGGGGATGCTGTGGTAGCACGAACAAAGTTTGAATCATCTCATTAATCATGTTAATAAGTATGTTTTGTGTGTTAAAATGAGACAGAGAAGAGAGGAAGTGTAGGAAAAATATTAATCTGTGTGCCTGTAGCTGTGGGATATAACTGTAAACAAAGTCAAACTAAAGTTTCTCAGGCAATGAACCGTATTCCACTGTTATGCATTACATCAGAGAAAAGTGAACACATGAAACATTTCACTGCCCAGTTTTTACTTATTCTTCCTTCAGAGGTTCCTGTCCTTAGCACAGGGTCACTGGGACCCTCCTTGACAACTGCACATGAATACTACTGACTGTGGGGTTAAGAGTTATGGGGGTCACTTTTAAATAATCTAGTTTTTTTCCTTCAATTTGGCGTGGTGGATAGCTATAAATACTACAATACCCAACTTTGACTATAAATTTCAATGGAGAAGAAGCCAATAAGAGCTGCAGCATATTCAAGTGGACTGTCAATGGGAAACAGAACAGATTGTTAAGCTCTGTGACTGGATATTTCCCAAAGAAATTCCACTCTTTGGAATTTCATTAACAATTAACATTAACAACCAGATGTTTTCTAATGAATGAGACCATATTTTGTACTAGAGATTCAAACTAAGTGTGAGTCACATTGCAATATGATGATGTGAGACTTCAGCCACTTAACCACAACTACACAACTCAATTACTTTCTGCAGTCAATCATTATTGAAGACTATAGATTTTTCTAACACAATATGTTTATACCACTAACACACAGTTCCACTTATAACTCAACAAATAATCATCGCCACCCTGCTGTAGACTCAGTGTTCTGAGTTAAGTGACAGTGTTGCTGATGGCTAAGGTCTCTGTATTTCTCAGTCCCTCTTACAAACAAATCAGTTTACATCAGCTACCATCACAATCCCTCCAAATCTCATGAATACACACTCTCTTCAGCCCTTTTCTTCTGTAGTGACAAAGTGGATTCTTCACTTACTGTCACTGAATCCTGTTTGACAGATACACACAAAATAACTGGTCTGCTGCTCACCTGGGACTTGTACATTTAATGTCTTTAAAGGAGGTTTTGTGTTGTGGAAAATCGGATGCCTGCTAGTTCCTCTGAGACTGTCTCATTCCCCTTTATCCCTGTCACTTGTCCAAGTCAGCAGCTGACAGGATTTCTGGCAGATCTTCTAACTCCTTTCAGGCTACTGTTAAATCTAAGGGTTTGTGTTTGCGTGTGTTTCCCAGTTGAATCAGACAGCTCTGAACCCACTGAGAGTCATACATGAACTATGCTGGTTAAGATACTCTGACAGTGTTAGAGTTGAGTCTCCCAACCTCTGTCACTTGGCGTCTTTGTCTCTCCAGTCTGTTGGAAACGCTCTAATCTGAGACTTTACCTCAATGCTCCCTTTCTAGCATAATTTGGTTGCATGTTAGTCCAAATCACTTATTTTTAGTTATTCTAAGATTCCATTGCTCTGTCTGTGTTGATATACATCAGAGAAAGCTGTAATTTTTTGCATAAATGTGAAACAGTAGCTTTAGCAGTCTCACAGGCCTTAAATTTAATTGATAGATGTGGAGGGGGATGCTGTACGAAGGGGTGTAAGAAGAGGATGTGGTTGAAATAGTGGATGGAAAACAGAATGGAAAGAAGAGGCAAGAAGCATGAGGCCAACTGAGGAGACAGAGATACAGAGCTAGAGAGGGACGAGATGGAGAAATGGGGAGCAAGAGAGACTTCACATCGCTTTTAACGACATTATCGTGGCCCGTGGTGTATATAATTTAGTACGATGACGCAATGGAAGATATGGCACCGAGTGAGCTGTCTGGGAGGGAGGCTCACATGCTCATTTCAACACACACAAATACACAGACTCACAGAAACACATTTCTCTCTGTGATTGTGGGACCTATTTGATTCGGTTGCATTCAGTATTAAATATTAAAATTTATAATCCTATTCCTGCCTGATAACAATTTTAGGGGGTACATTCAGACAGTTTAAAACCAAAGAAGAGACACACAAGGAAAGAAATCTTTTGCTGGATTTAACTGTAGGCAAGAAACAAAACATGTGGCTCCAAAACCAGGCAGCAAACCAAGACACCTAACCCTAAAGTAGCATTAGTTTTAACCTTCTTATAACAACACAACTAGTGCCAGAACATTTAAGCCATTTCATTAGGCAGTAAGACTAAAACTCAATGCAAATTACAGCTTTGGGAGGTTCATAGCTGTTCGAAAATTACATTAATACATCAGTAATGAGAAAGAAACTTATTTTTCTAATCAGTTTAATTGGGATAATTAAATGTTGCTCTTCCACTGAGAAATATTCAGATATATTTGATCCTCAGCTTGAGAAATAGATAAACAAAGTCATCTGGTGCTGTAATAATGGCAACATTTAAAATGAATAATTCTGCCTGAACTCTACCATTTAAATTAGTTTTAATTAATGTCAAAATCAAACATTTTAGATACTGATATAAAATACTACTGGCACTGAATGTATTAATATTCAGACTGTGTGTTTATTTGGTAGTTAAATGTGACTGCTAGGAAATAGAAATCAAGATGTCCACATGCTTATTATGTCTCACACTGCTAATTTATTGCTACCTGTCAGATTAACCTGTTTAACAATTTCTGTTTGATGCCAGACAGTGCATTTGCTGTGTAGCTAATTATATGTGGGATGTCTTGTTTTTGTTTCATCTAAATCATTTTGGCTACTGTGTGACTCTTCCAACTGCAAAACATTCCACCACTTTATGTGTCTATCCATCTATCCATCTATCCATCCTCAGCAGGACATTCAATTACATAAATATTTTTACCTATGTATTCACATTTCTGTATCTGTGTACAGTAAAATCCAGGAGATCTCATGATGCCAATTATTCATGCAACTTTTAGAGGTGTTTTAGAATCACTCACAATAACTCTTACTGCCAGGACATGCAAGTATGGATCAGACTCAGTATGCTGGAATTGTAACGGCACATATGCATATATAATAATGACCATATGGCTGGTGTGCACAGTAGGTGGTGCTGCAATCAGCATGCTAATTCATCTACATCCTCTGCATCTGTTCCTGCATCAGTCCTGTTGAAAATCGGTCACACAATTGTTGCTTTTATGTATTTATGTGCAATTTATAGCTACATGGACTATATTATAAGACACTTTTTACTAAAACAGTCTGAGCAAATAACATTGAGACATTTTTCAAGTGTCAGTAAGACACTTTTGAGAATCAATTACTAGTTTTACATAATTTATTGAGCTCCAGCCCTGTATGTTTTTCGTGCTCTTGACAAAAGCCAATTTCTTTTCCTGCAGGAGTTCCAGTGAGAGGTGGTTTTGAGAGCAACACTCCACACACCTGTCATGGTTCTCTGCCTTCTCAGACTCCTCCATCTCTGCATCTCCTGCTGTCTTCTAATGTAAGTGTCCCTCTCTGCTAATAGAGTTCAGGCCCTCACAGGATATAATTACTGTTCCTTTTAAGCTTGTAAAATTAGCCACAAGGACACACAGGAGGGTGACAAATTGTCCTATATTTTGGGAATTGGCTTTCTTAGAGTTAAATGCAGTTAGCCTCACATAAAGACTGGAAACAGGGAAACAGCTAGCCTGGCTTTGTCCCAAGTTCAAAAAGACTCCTACCAGCATCTCTAAAACTTCCTAATAAACACTGTGGATCTTATTTATAAAATTTGTAAGCCAACAAAAGTGTAAAAAGAAAAAAACTGTGGTCTTATGTGAAGTTATGTATTTATTATTTCAATAAATAAAAAATCCACAATTTAACAGAAAAGTAGTGACCCTGGAATGTACGCTAGTTTCTGCTAACAACCCCACAATGCAGTTCTCAGAGTTTTGTAGATGCAAAAATTACCATGCATAACAGCTAATAGAGATGACATAAAACAACCACTGTGTCTATAAATTATAGTATCTACATTGTATCTACTTGAAAATATACTGTAATGATATTAATATACAGTATAGGGCAGGTTGTATGTATTGTTACTACAATCACCACTGCACAAAAATATCCTACTGTAAATATATTGTTTTTTATTTTTATTATTAAGCTACCTACGTAATTATCATTCATGTAATTATACACATGTTCCCTTCTTTCTCCGCTACTTACTTGTCATAAGTCATATATATATGTGTGTGTGTGTGTGTGTGTACACAGTTTCTTTGTCCTGCTTGTTTATGTTTGTTGTATGTCAATGTGTATCTGAAACCTGAAAAATTGTTATTGTTAACCAGTGAATTTCCTTGTATTCATGGCAAACATCGTTACCTAACAAAGCTGATTCTCATACTGATATAATCACACTGGATAAATAGCTTTAATTTGCTTCTTTTGTTGCTTAACCACAATTTATTTGTAACGTTTGTCATCAAGTAAAATCAGGTACAAACAAGCTGCTTTCAATTTAACAGAAATGATTCTATTTGTGTTAATGTGGGCTTTTATTTATATGCCACTACCACTTTTGGTCACTTTGCTGCCATTTTGTAGTGTGTTGATGCTTCTGTTGTACTTACTGCTTTATCTGAAATTCCCAGTAACTAATTCCCAATAACTCTGATTGAGAATTACAATTTACTTAAAGTTAAATTAGTAAAACTGTTAGTGATGGAAAATATGGTCCAATATGATGTGAACATACAGTAGTGCACAGATAAAATAGTAGCAGTCTATCAATCTCATTTCAGAAAGCTAATAATTGGGGAAGAAAAACAAGCACAACTGCAGATGTTTCGGTACAAAGCTTAATGATTCAATGAGAAAATAAACTTTTAGTCAGATGTTATGGTAATAAGATCGTAACCCAACTGAAAACATATGGAAGATTTTGGATTAGTGTGTATAATAGTGTAGTTTTACAAACTCTAAAGAGGATTTATTACAAATACCATTGAAGCTGCTCTGTAGGTTCAACCCAACATCTTACTAACACACCTGATGTTGTTTTATTCCTTCACTTTATCACCTATCTTTATCTGTGAGGCCTGAAACAACTCCAGCTAGTTACAACATGTTTCATCAGTTGCAGTTACATCATTATGGCACATGAATCTAGTAATTTAGCCTACATTGGTTATCACTGCAGGCATTATAGAACTATTTGCTCAACCTAGGTATATAGAATATTCTGCAGCAAATGTTAGCAGTGCTAAAATCAAATCAATATGTGTTATAGCCTAATTTAGTGTCTGTTTTCTGTAGGTTCTCTGTCTTCAAATTTCTATTTCGATCTCCGTCTTTTCTTTTCTCTCTCTCGTTTTGAAGGGTTTGATGGAGAGCTGGTCGAATGTCAGCGGGAACTATTGTTATAACTGGAGGAATTCTCGCCGGAGTGATACTGCTGTGCATTGTAGCAGTGCTCTGTTACTGTAGACTCCAGGTATCAGTATCACTGTGTCTGAGACAAAGACAAAAAAAAAAGGGGGTGGGGGGGTGGGGGTCGTGTGGGGGGTTGCGATGTGTGTAATCTAAATCAAAGGCATAGCTGAAATGCCTGTGCATTCTTTGCACTGTACTAATATATTTTTAAATTAAATTAAAGGTAACAATTATTTGAGTGTGCCTCTTTTTTGTGTTTTGAAGTTTGAAATGAACAAAATCAAGATGAAAGTCAAGAATTAGGTACGGTATAACAAAAACAGTACCTCATTCTGTAAAACACATGGACTTTTTAAAAGAAGTTTCCTGGTTTTTAAATATTGATTTCAATTTCAGTTTCGCTTTAATCATTTATCTTCCTGTCTTTTTTGCAGTTTTAATGTTTTATTGTTTTTAGTGTAATAAAACGACAATAATTTCCATAATTTAGTGTACATTTAGTGTAATGTACAGTTAGTACCAAAAATTCAATAGCTCTTGCTCAAACTCTCTCTCCCTTCATCTCTTCCTCATCTACCCTCTGCAGTATTACTGCTGTAAGAAGAATGATTCTGAGGTGGACGTGGGCTCCGTGGTGGGAGCGGACCCTCTCTCTCACTTTCCTTGCAATGCCTGCAACGCCCTTGCCATGGACGGCACAACCATCGTCCCTGTCTCTTTGGATCAGCTGAACGCCGGTTCTTACCACAACCACTGTCCCTCCTGTTCACCGTACCCACGTCGTTCTGGTTTCACAGACGACATGCGTAATGGAGGGGAACGGCTGGGCTTTCACACCTACTACGAGAACCGGTCTGTGTCTCTTCCTTCGTCTGCCAACCCGCCGGGGTCTTCCCCTCTGAGTTACTACAGTCCCACGGACATGTTTCCTCCCCCTCATCGCTCCTACAGCACCCAGGTCTGACCTCTCCTGCACCATGAGGACACACACAGACGTACAGAAAACTTTACTGACATATTTACACACACCTGACATTTTACATGTCTAGTACATGTCCTCTTGTTTGGGACTAAGTTCAGGTGATGGATTACGAAACAGCACAATTACATTCATATGCCCACATTACTGCAAGAGCCCACTTCAACCTCCGTTTTACCCAGACTAATTCATCTAGGGAAACAACCCATAAACTGAGCCCACTGACAGAGCCTCTGTGTGGGCAGCAGCCTCTGTGGAGCTGCAGACAGCAGCATACACCAGTATTAGATTAGCATGGATGTGGTACATACATAAGTCTAATACAACCTCAGTTTGTTTCACTGGCATTAGGTTTTGGTAACTGTGTAATAAGATAAAAAGTATGTGATCTGATCATCACTGGAGGTTGCTGATGCAGTCATTCAAGCCACATTTGAAGTTGGTCAGGGACGTGATTTAATGCATGATGTAGTATGAACACAAGATGGCCCCCATCTAAGACAACATTTCCTTTTCAGGTGCTAGGGTGCTAATTTTATGCAACGCCTGTAAGCCATGCGACTAATCAATTGCCATCCTGTGTATGTCCAGGAAAGCAAATAATATAGATATTTGAATTAAAAATTATAATTAAATGAAGCAAAATTAGTCATTAATAAAATGATCTTCAGTTTCACTTAATACTCTTTTCACTAAAATTACACATTATACAATAACAGTTTTCTGCCATTGCTCCACTTGCTGTTTTTCCTAATGTAACAAAATCTAGAAGTGAATAAACTGTATTTTTTTATATTAATTAGAGCTACAATATGCTACTTCAGAGAATTAAGCCCTACCTCTTCCTGCTCTGGGACACTAAGCCCTGCTCTTTCCAGCCTTTCATTCATTAGTCATTATAAAATTACAATAAACAAGAAGCTACAAAATGTACCAGTAAAGCAGAAATAATTGTTATTTTCTGATTGGTTAGAAGGGCGAGCCTCACACAAAATCCTTTTTAAAGTAAAACTGTATAGCTGCACTGCTGCCAGGCTGTTCAGAGAGTCTTGCTTTGACAGCATCTCTTTACATGTGTACAGTGTTTGACTATAAAAAGTTGTAAACTGGTTCTGTAGTGCAGCTTTAAGTGTGAGGGAAAGACTACAGATGCCAATATCTACTAAAATAGAGTAGGCTTTGCTGCCCTTTTGACAATAGCCTAATGTTTTGATCATCAGTTCACTATGAGTGGGTTTAGTACTGTCTAATGAACTTTCAGAGCATCAAATAAATTGTATTTGTTAAACACTTAAAACTACGATTAAGTCTGTATACCAAAGGCTGGTTCTGAATAGCCACGGAAATCCCCTTTTCTGACTGCATGGATGTACAGTAAATGTGTCATAGTTTTCTACACATGAAATCAGATGTGAGCTGTGAGGTGAACTCCGATCACAAGAGGAGAGGAGACAGTAGAGACACATCGTGATGGCCAATGTTAACTGAAGTCTTTTGTAGGTTGATGTGCACATTGTTAATATATCTGGTTACAAAATGCACAGAAACCTGGACCCCCACAGGTTCTTAGTTTCTTTTATTCTCTCTTATATTGTCAACCACACCCCCACCCCCATCCCCTGAACTGAAATGCCACCCCCACCCCCTCCAGCTACTTTACATGAGGGCTAACAGTTTTTCTAGTTGTTTGCCAACTATAGAAACTACTAATGAAGTTTAATTGTTATTTTCCCAGAGGAGAGACTTGAAGAGTGAAGGAGAAACTTCCCGTTTTCAAGCATTTTTTTGTGCTTCTTGCAATTATTTGAGAGAGTCTAGTTTCAGTCGGCTAGAAAAAAATTTCCGCTACACAAGTGTGAATTTTGTCTGCTTGTACTTTCACTTCTGGTTAATTGTAATGAAACTAGACTGCTTAAAGGATGTTGGTTCTGCAGTGTCTTCCATATAAGTTGATGTATTTAACTTGTTCATGTTTACAGATTGCGATGGATGAAATGAGAAAAAAAAGCATCTTCGGATTATAGAGGTGTTTTAGGTAGAAACCCACTGCCGCTAGGATCATGTACCATATTTTTATTTCCTGAAACCTAAGTTTTGTATCTATAAGCCATTATATATACAGTACAGTGACGAGATGCAGTGTGATTCCACATTATATGCCTGAATCTATATATTTTTAAGGAGTGTTGTAGTTTTTGTGAGGGGTGTCAGGGTTTAGCTGTGTTTTAGTGAGTTTGCACCAAATGTGTATCTTTCATACTCTTCTATTTTTATTCCAGCTTGATTTTTCTTTGTTCTCCTGTGTGTCTCTGGAACATGTACAGTAATACAACAGAGGAACACTTAGAAGAGAATGAAATGTACATTTGGAACTGGAAATTCACTTTATCCAATCCAAAATGAACTAAATATATGGATGGATTTTTAGTATATCAAATTACAGATTGTTAGTTAAAAAAAACATACTAGGATATTTATTCTGTATATTCTCACATCACATTGTTTCTACTGAGCTGTGAGTTTCATTACCACATCTCTTCACTTTCCTCACCTCACATCCACTCGTTGTTATGAAGTATGTGCTACTTTATGTATAACTGCTTTTTTGTTCATTTACACTAGTGTTCACAGCCACATTGCCAATATACTCTCACTTAACAAATATGGTCCCTATAGTTTGGTGAAAGAGTTTAGTTTTAGTATCTAATTTCTATGTTGACCAGTTTGTTGTGCCACAGAGAGCACCATAGCTGTATCAGAACTGATGTGTGCATCCTTTATTTTTTGGTTCTTGTTTTGATTGAAAAAAATGTATTTTTCTGTATGGAACTGTATGAAATTACTTATGAAACCTATGAATAAGTTTTGGTATACCTTGATACAGCGTACAAAAGAGAATCCACCATGTTTCACAAAATGTTTTTTTCTTCTTTTTCAGGAGGAATAAATGTTTATATATCAGCCTGGACTTTTTTTATTGGTCTGTCGTTACAGTGACTCAGACAGTAGATGCACGGGATGTTGAAATCACAGTTTCTGGTAAAAAAAAAAGAAAGAAAAAAGCACCAACATACAGTGGGAAATGATGAAATAAACACATAGCAGGCACACAAATAAAAACTTGAGTAAAATCAATGAGAGAAGTGAGAATTAGCTACACGAAGAAGATTGAAGAAAGGGAAGTGAAACTTAGAAAAGAAACTAAACTGATCTGTCATGAAAATGAGTCAGTGAGTCATGAGTTAACAGATTTCAGACAAAAGTGACAAATTAGCAGAAACTTTATTGTGATATAGAACTGGAACTGAGATGGAGGAGAATCAGTGGGTGTTATTTACAGGTGGAGGTGCTGAATCTATTTATGTTATTCTGCATTCATGCTTTGGTATTTTATCACTTTACCTGCTGGACCTGTTGAACCTTTTGTCAGGCTGCTCAGCCCAAAACAATGATGGAGCGACAGGCTTGTGTTGTGCCTACACCCTAGGGTGAAATGTCACAAATACCACATCAACTACTCCTTTCTAATGCATCAGCAATATTAGGCTAGCAATCACACAACATCTGACATCTGTGCCAACTACAGTAAAAGTGTGAACATGGAATGGAGGAAAATAGATCAAATTAACGTGCGTTGCATATAAAAAACCCACACATAGAAAAATCATTATAGGAGCTCATTTTCACCAAATAAATGTGAAGCAAGTGTGTGTGTGAGACATGAGACAGGTGACGTGATACAAAAGGTAAGCACTGTAGTGGGTGTGTCTATGGTTGCTGTTCTTTTACACACATTGTCAGGTCTCATATATAAACCCTGCTGAACCTGTTACCTCTGGAACACTCTCCTCTGACTCTGTAAACGGCTATGACTTATTAGGTGGTATATCTATGTAAGGTTGGCTACCTGTTAGAGTAGGTGTCTCAGTTAATCACCTTTGGACTAACAGAAAACATTTCCTTGTCTCAGGACGACTTGGACTTTGTCCGGATATATCCTGTTTACACTCATGATCGGACTGACCATTTGCCTGCATTATATCAAGCGAAAACAAGAACTTCATATTTCAGGCCTGACAGTGTTCCTGACACTCATGTTAGATTGTCTTGATCTCTCACTGGTTGGATTTGGAGGGTTCACCTGCAAAGGCTGTGACTGTTTTTGTCTGTGTTAGCGGTAGCAGCTCTCAGGGCTGTATGTTTGAGCAAGATGATGGAAGAGGTGTTCACGATGATGGCATACGATGCCCAGGTTATGGAGCAGATGAGTGAGCAGGAGGTCCTGGCCTGTCTCGGGGATGAAACAGGCCCTACATTCACAGTAAGACTGACAGTTGCATGGATTAATTCAATTATGAAGGTTACTCTTTGCTTTTAGAGTGCTGCTATAATCCATTTAATATATCCCAAACCATTGCATGAATATATAGTATATACATAATATATATTACTACTGTTTCTAAAAAGCTTGTATTTGTTTGAACAGATTAAATCTGTTTATCAAATTTTCACTGTGGCATCAGTTCAATGCACAAAAAGAAAAACAAACAAACTTGCACATGCAGAACCAAGATTTATTTTTCCTACAACATCTGATTGTTGAAGTCAGAGAATGAATTTGACTCAACAAACAGAAACAAGATCTAATGTATTGATTTTACTGACTTGCAGCTACAAGCGTGAGCATGATGTGCCATTAGCATTTACAAATCAAGATTAAAAGTAATGAATTCTGAGTTTATTATAGCTATTTGATATATTAAAATAGCTATTTCAGACTTTAAAAAATCCTCCCCTCTACTATTATTTTGTCACGCAGCCTAAATTATCATTCCTCCATGTACTTGGCACTATCTTATCTCAGACTTATTCCTATCTGGATCTCTTTTTAAGGTCTGTTCTTGATTTGTTGCAGTCATCATGCATCTGGCATCAGATGTATTTAGAGGATATAGCTTTCTTCAGTTCAGTCAAACATGACAGTTGTCCCACATTACTGTATTTAATTAGCCTTGACTCTTTCCCTGCAGGTCCCAACGAAAAAAACAAAACTGAGGGAAGGCCGGCTTCAGATAATGGATGATGAAGAAATATCTTTGGACAAATACTTGGTCAGAAATCTTTCTCCAGAAATAAATGAATTTAAATTATTCTGCCGATAAAAATTAGTGTCTTAAAACTCATAATACACATTCCTTTTTTCTGTAGTGACCCAATTTCTTCTCCTCAGCGTTCTGAATCCTGCAGTTTGATAGATTTTTCTGTGTTTTGGCAGAAAGAAAATCATCGACTTCAAGAGGCCAGCCTCCGCCTAGAGCAGGAAAATGACAACCTGGCTCACAGACTGATTAGCAGCAAGGTCGCCCTGAGGACTGCTCTGGACAAGGTATGATTAGATGTCCTACCACAAAAAAGGGTAGAAGGGTTTAATTTAAAAAAGCCGAAGGCAGTTAGTCAGAAACTCTGAAGCCACTCAGGAAATGACCAAACCGTAAACTTAATGAAATGTTCACATTTCAGAACTTGAGCTCAAAATGTTTGTAGGTTTACTTTTGGAGTCTTTGTAAAATGGTTTGAAAATGTAGCATTCTGGATCTGGCTGATATTAGTTTCTGGTGTCTTGTAAACTCATGCAAACTGAGCTGTCTGCATGACACACTGATAAAAACTTAAAATTATTTAATCATAGGGAATCAAATGTTTATTGACATTTGCATATAATGCTGAATGGAATGAAGTCTTGAGCTGTTTGTGTTCTGTTGACAGGCTGAGGACAAAGTGGATGAACTCACCAAAGAGCTTCTACAGACCAGACATCAACTGCAGGCCACAGAAGAAGAGAATAGAGGGAAGGAAGAGGAAACTGCAATGGTATGAATAAAGATTTTCACCTGACATCATAGCTGCTGATGTGTAATTGCAGGTATGCACAAGTAAAGGATTTCTTTTCTTCTTATAGCTAAAAGAAATATTTCGGAGAGAGCTGGAGAAGACTGAGCAGGAAGTCAAACGGTCGACAGTCATCATTGCAGATTACAAACAGGTACAGAGACTCAGTGACAGTGCGATTGAAATCTAAAAATGAAAACTAGGTTGCTGGGAATTATACTTTATAAATTATACTTTGTAAAATATATATTAATAAAGAATGAAGCGATAGTTTGCTTGATGTTAAATACAAATGCTCTTTCTCTCAGATCTGCTCCCAGCTGACAAACCGCCTGGAGAGGCAACAGGCCGCCTACAGAGAAGAGTTAGATTCACTTAAGGTGAGAATAGAGTTCTTCCAGTGGAGCGCTACTGTTATCCTTCATACTTTCTTCTCTCTTTTACTTTTTTCCTGCCTAATCTTGAACCACCATGTAATAAAATATTTATCTTTTAAAAATTGTTAACACCTCAGTTGCACAACTTTTATTTGAGATTACTTTCTCATACAACAGGTATCAGTACTTTTCAGCTGCTTGATGTCATATTTGGGACATAAAAGTCTTTATTCTATGTAATCGTCTGCCTTTTATTCTTATACTTAATTTGTTCAGAATGCAGTCAAGGCTTGTGCTCACTGTCAACACACTGTAGAGACAGATGAATCCTCAATTCTGGGTCAGGACTCCTCAACAGCAGCTCTGAAAGAAAGCCACAGGATGACTGAACAAGGTCAGGATGAGGACAATCAAGGACGGGGCCAGGCAGAGCAGAAGAAGGAGGACAAGGAGAAGGAATCCATCAGGGCTCAGATCAGGGAGCTGGAACAGGAATTGGCTCAGACCAAACTCCAATTGGTGGAAGCTAAGTGCAAAATACAGGCAAGACACACAGCGAGTTATCATAGTCACAGCAGCTAATCATGCTCTCTTACACACTTTTATTTAGCACACACATCATTAACCACTTCATCCAAACCCTAAATCCATGCCAAACACTGATAGATAGAATCTTATTTATCTATTAACATAGGGACCATTTAGTCCTTACTAGAAAATGGCAGTGTTTATGATGTGCTTTGAATTTTTCTACTGCATTACTCACAAACACCTGTGTCCTCCTACAGGAGCTGGAGCACCAAAAGAGAGACCTGGCCAACGACCTCAATGAAGCAAAGAACAGCTGGATCAGCAAGGCTTTCACCTCCCTGCGGACCAACAGGGGACTTCACAGCCTTAGTATACCCAGCGATGGCACTCCTGCAGTGCGCTGGAACCTCGACAGCGGCTCCCTCTCTGCATGGAAGGCCATGAAGCTGTCAAGGCCTTACAGAGACAATCGAGAAAACATCTGATTGAATGGGAATGCAAAGATCTTATTTGGCCACTTTCAGGAAGAAATACACTAATCTAGACACAATAAAAACACAATAAAAAGATCAGACTTCTTTATTCAAAGGATAGGTGTACAGTTTTTCAACTTTGTCTTGCAATAGGCAGGTGCTCATATGATCACTGTAACAGGTTTTGCCTGCTGTAACCATTCTTGTAAGTGTGAGCTGTAATTCACACAATGAATGTGTATGTACAGTGTGTTCTGTGCTGATGCTGCTACTTTTCATTTTGTGCACCAGAGGGGGGTAATGACAGAGCAGAAAATTACCAGGAGAGTACCTGAGAGCCTGAGAGCTGTTTCCTATGTATTGTATTCAGTAATTGAATACAATGCGTGTGCAGAAGTTTTTTTCAGTTTATGTAAAACTAATTTCTGTGTCATATTTGTATATAATTCTTTAATTTGTAAACTATTTAAATACAATATGAAATTAAGAGTGGTGTCACTACAGTTTTGTTTGTGACATACAGAAAGAGAGACTTACTATAAAAGGTTCTTTCCTGTGACAAACCACTGAGTTGTTCCTCTTTCATTTTGACCACAACGGGTATTAAAATGCAATCAGCTGCAGCCCTAACACAAACTTTGACACGTTGAATGGTGTAGATCATAATAGAAAGAACCAGAGTGAAGCATAGTGTCTACTGTAAAGTATTTATTTAAGTATTCATAAAGCTAAGTATAATCATTGAAAGACAGATGGCTGTGGTGTTTGGCAGCATGTGTGTGACTGGGATTCTCCTCATATATGTTACTGGAGGCCAAGCACTCGACCTGCTGAGAGCAACGGCAACATCAGGGAGTGAGTACTAATCTTTATTTTTTAAGTTTGTGGTTTTAAATGAAAAGCGAACAATACAAATTAAACATAAACAATAAATAAATGCCCATTAAAGCAAATTAAGCCAGATTATGATATTGAAATACAACCTTTACATTTAGGTAAACACATAAAAATATTTACTATTTAATATTTGATGCTCTCCTCATGTTGTACATTCTGTAATTTCTTCCACCAGATCCTCATTCTATCCCACCATTGCATTGCTGGTGTCCAAGCTATCCAAATGTAACTCTTTGCTCCTGGCCTGAGCCCTCCCACTTCCCACCAACACACTACATTACAACTTACAGGTACATCTGGCAAAGAAAACACCTGTCCTTCTCCTCCTCCTCTTCTTTTGTTCTGACACCAAACCACTTGACTCCTTTTCAGTAAAGACAGTTGACAAATGTCATTAAGATGCTCATTGTAAATGTGTGTGAATGTGCGTGTTTGTCAGCGAGAGACACAACCCACCATCCATCAAGGAATGCCACCTCATTCCACCCAGCTCCTCATCTTCCCCTCAGATCTCAGCAACATCATCCACGTCTCAACAGGTACAAGGTTTTTTCTTCCTTTCCAGCAGTGACCTGCAGAGAAACCATGTCCAGTTGAATAGATGTTTTCCAAAATTCATGCAATCTGATTTCAGCCAAAATAAAACTAAGCACTCCTTACTAATTTTTAAGGAATGTTTTGATTAAGATAATCACATTTTTTAGGGTTCTCTACTATAATATGAATCCAAAAACTCTTAAATACATCTCTAGACTAGTTACAGTGGATTGACTGAAAACCCTATTTACATTTCTTGTTATAGCTGTAACAGTTCACAGATCAGTTCCAGTAATATAATTAATATATTCAGTAATAAGACACATACCGTAAGTCACATTGTGCTTGGTAACTAGTAGTTATATATTGATATTAGTGGGAATTCTCCTGTTTCTCCTGGTCCTCCTGTTCTGTATCGGCCCCTTTAACTATACGATCCTCCATATATATTACAAATAATGTTTTTCTATACCTTTTCTTACATCACACATTATGTGGTCTCTTTTTCAGCTCTGGCACTGTCAACTACCCAACCTGAAGCTTCTCACCAACTACATCATCAATGTGACAGCAGTTTATTCTGGTGGAAGCAGCTCCCATCTAGCAAGTTTTATGTTGGAAGATATTGGTATGGTATAAATTGCTGCCAGACAAGATAAGGTAGTGTACATGGTAAGAAGACTTTAGAGCTTATTTAATATTCTTTTCTCTGTCTCGTTCTGCAGTGAAACCAGATCCTCCTGTAAATGTATGGGTTTCCCCTCATAATATCAGAAACTTGTTGGTTTCATGGTCTCCTCCCCCAACTTGGGACACCCTGGACATCTTTCCCCTAAAATACCAGATACTCTACCAGTGGGAACACAGGGGCACCCCAAAATCTGTCAACGTAAGAATAAACTTCACCACAGAATTTTACACACACACATGCAAACGTTCAAAGTTACGTAACACTGCAGGCAACCTCAAAGATGTTTCACAACTTATCTTTCAACAAAGTTTCAAGTCCTGTCATCTATTTGACTATATATACATATATATACACATATATACACACACACACATACACACACATATATATATATATAAATAAATATATATAATTACACATAGTAATTTAACACATTATATGAACAGAAAAGATAATGGTCTGCAATTAAACTATCTACTGCTTTAAATATTAGTATAATAAATACATATTAAAATTCAAGATATTCAAGGTGACTAGGGAATTTTTGTAAATCTTCTCATAGAGTTGACATGGATGTTAAGTGTTAAATCTACAAACACAAATTTTAGCAAATGCGTTGATTTTTAAATCCAAGATGTGAAATTCAAATTTCATTTATTTTCTCCTCCAGCTGGGTCCCTTTGAGAGCACCAAAGTTGAACTGAAGGGGCTGACCCCAGGGAGGAGGTACCTGTTCCAGGTGTGCGCTAAGGAGCTGCTGGGTCTGGGCAAGTGCAGTAACTGGAGTTTACCTGTAACAATCACCATACCAAGGATAAAACTATAGAGACGATCTTTCACTCACTGTTTTATTTATTTACCCTCCTGTTTTAAGCTACCAGTGATGAAAAACTGAACAACTACAAACAGTTTGCATCTTTGTTGTTTTGACTGCACATACAATGCAAGCAATAGTTGTTGATACTTTGTTTTATTTATATAGGATTAATGAACATTATCTGTACAGTGTAAAAACATCCTATCTGCTGAATATTTCACTGTCCTTGTATTTTTGTAATACTGTTAGTTCGTGTTAGTTTTCTTTTGTCTTTTATTAAGCCGATATTAAAGTAACATTATGTGAAAAATTCAATAAAAATGAAGCATCTGATATGAATCCACTGAATGTTCAGTCAGATACATCCACCACAAGTGGGGTGACAAACTCAGAATGTCTGACACCCAGAGTGAAAGTTGGGGGTTTTGGAAGATGCAAATGATATTTCTCTGGGCTGTACATGCCCGGGCCTGGAGTAGCAGAGGAATAATTGGGCCTTTTAGTCCGGCTCTGCATGGAGAAGGAGGGCTGGCGCTGGTGGTAAATGTCCGGGTGGGTGCTGTTGTATTTTCCCGGTCCTGGACTCATGGACAGATCCTCAGATGGAGCTCCAACCTTCCTCCTGGCTGAGAAGCTGTAGCTGGGACTGGAGGGTTTGTTAGCAACCTGGCAACCCAGCAGACTTGGGAGACTGTAGCTGGTGGAGAGAGAGGAACAATATTTAGGCGGAGTTTCAGAGACTTTCTCAGATTTAGAGGATAGAATTATTGTTATTCAATGTGTCATTGGCCCATTGATTTCTACCAGAGACATAGATATTTATAAACAGGTCCAAAAAATAAGCTACGCAATGTGTTAAAACAGCTGAACACTGGGAGTTACAAACATTACTCAAACGAGCAATTTGTGTCTACTTTGTCTACTAACTATTTTAGTTGCAAATAAATACACATTCAATTTGCTAGTGATAATTGCATAACTGCACAAAATAAATTACAGTCCCCATGTTTATTCTAATGAAGATACATATAATTTTATTGATATATTTCCAACAATTTCTGAACAATAGTGGAGCCATGTGGCACAGATGAACCTACACTATATGAGTATTTGCTTACATAATATAATAAATATGCAATGTTGCCCTTATGCTGTAAGCTGCCTGTCTTCCTGCCATCACCTGTTAGGTGCTGGTACAGCATCCAAAGAGCGGTATCTTGTACGGGAACCAATGGTGTAGGATGGAGGTCTGTGATGAGCATTGAGTGGTGGAGCTTTTTCTGGACTGTAGGCCCCAGGCCCTGGAGCTTGAAACAGCTCAACTGTGGACACACAGTGAAGAGTTTGGGAAGTTTTTGTGAGTAAAAAAAATGTTTCCAAAGAACTATCATCTCTTGAATAAAAATGGAAAAAATCCCTTTCTCTTTTTGATGTTTTCCCTCTCTTTGTATATTTGTTCTCATTCATGACTTTTGAAAATGCCCGGAGAAAACTATATGTGTATTGCCCTGAGGCTGTATTAGATGTTTCTGTGGTATGTTTTGCGATTAGTTACTTGCATTTTCTATCAACCAATTAGATTTTCTGATTGTATAGGTATATTCAGTCCAGGGTTGAGTGTGGCTGCTTGCTATTGAGTTCCTGGGTTTGTGCAGAGTTTGTGTAGGTTAAACAAATTGAGTAAATAGACATTTATTCTGTATAAAGTATGATTATACTACTCTATTTCACAGTTTGTCCATCTGTAAAGAGTTTGTAAAGAATTTAGATACTATCACGTATATGCTAAGGCCATATAGCCATCATTTATATCATGAATAATAGCTTGTTATGTTAAATCCTTCAGATAATCATAGGTATACTGTTTACTCGTGTGATTTGGATGGTGTCTTGTATTATGAAAATAGCATATTGCACTGGATTAATTTATTAAGTAATAAGCAAGAAAAAAATTAAGGCACCTATTTGTGGTCTTTGTGTGTCCTCAGATGGGTTATGGAACAAATTGTGCTAACAAAAGATGTGTATGTTTAATTGTGTTTATTAGAATTGTAATTAAGAACATGTATTTAATTGTAGTTTTTTTTCTTTGTCACAGACTATAATCTGTCACACTCGATCACAGTTCAGTTTGAAGAAGTAAGAAATTACAAAGTCTCTCCCTCATGCTTGACTGAATTGCCACCTTGCACGTGGCGGCTGTAAACCACGTGATCCTTGAAATTTGGGATTTCCAAGAAGTTTGAAACAACAACATTTCTGTCTGCTCAATCTTGATCATGTGAGTTTCATATGCATAGATGCTGAATAAACCAACAATATGAAGCCAAAAGTGGCACTTTGCCTCTATTTTTCTTTGTCACAGTGTTGCTATAATGCTTTATGTACAGCTTTTTATTTACATTCATCATGACAATATTGTTCTTTCATTGATTTCTTTGAACTGTTCACTTCCCCAGAAAAAACAGACAAACGTATATATATATATATATATATATGTATATATATGAGCGGAAATGAGACAGTGTCCATGATTTTTCACCTTTACTCCCTATGCGCCTCCCTCTGCCCAACATAGAGTAGGATGGTGGCTCCATCCGGCCAAACCGGGTAACTTTGGCGTCAATGTGGTACCTTGGTCCTGGACTGGAGTCCACAGCAACCACTACAAAGTCATCCAAAGACAGCTTTTCTTCTCATAAAGAACAGTAACAAAATTCTTGAAAGGTATTCAGCATTAAAAAGTTAAAAACAGAGATGCCTGTGAGCACGAGGTGCTCTAGTGAAGACCAACAGATAAGACAGGTTAGCATATAAAAACTCACTGGCACTGCTCATGCGACTGTGGAAGGAGTACGCAGGGCTGCTGGGCTTGGTGAAGTCATGGTTGATGTATCCAACTGTAGGGGGCAGATTGTAGCGTCCAGGGCCCGGGCCTGTCAGTGAGAAAGAGGAGGAGGACATTGAAGGTGATGCAACAGATTCTGCTCTGAGCAGCAGTATAGCACACCCACCGCTCTTTGGCTCAGGCTGTGTTGTCTCTGATGATTTCCATATGGAGCTCTTTGAATTATTTTCTATGGTTATGCATTTTAACATCCTTCCTCTGTTTATTTGGAAATAGATTCTAAACAAAGTCGAAATCTTAAACAAGTATGAAGCAATGGCTGTATAATGTTGTGAGAGATTTCATAGCAAAACCATTTAAACTATAATATAGTCCATGTGGATGTACACACACACACACACACATACACAGGCATTCACATTTCTTCAAACTGACCTCTTTCTCTAGCAGAGATTATCGGCCGTTTCTTCACCACCTCCTCCATACGCTGCCAACCTCTTTCTTCCTTCTTGTGTGTCCTCTTCTCTTCCTCTTTAGTTCTCTGTCACTTCACATTCTTTTCTTGTGTGTCTCCCACCAGGTGAGCCACAGCCTCTCAGGCTGAATTATACATGACCACGAGGTGAAGAAACTCTATCTTGACTGAGGTTCTGTGTACAACCCAACTTGGTCTCCACATCCTTCTCCCCAGGGTCCCCTCAGGACAAAATGTTTTTACAACTGTGCAAGAAATTCAACTGTCATGGCTCGAAAGAGGAGAATCAGTGATTGTTTATGACTGAGACATTCGAAGACGTTCGAAGCAATGAAGCTGTTTCTGTACAACATTACATGTTACTGGCATTAATCGTGCCAGTAACATGTAATTAATTTGGCATCCTACTCCGAAGCATTGGGTTACTGAGCTGCAAAATGTGTGGCGGGCCTCTCTACTACCTCATACATGCTGTAACTAATAGCATCTTAGCACACATGCTATTAAAAATGAAAAGGCTTACTCTGCTCCCCTGTTGCAAGTGAACATTTGACAAGCAGAAAATTGTTATAATGAAAACCACAAACTGCTTTAAACATCCCCCAGCTTTTTGTGACTTAGTAAATATAACTTAGATCAATATATGATCTCCTAATCACTGGTTTTATCGTTAAGATAATGTAAGAGTATGCTAAATGGCTTTATCATGAAATAAAAATAAAAAAGCTTCTTGCAAGGGATGTCTGTGAAGATTCTCAGTCATCCAGGTCATGGTTATCCCAGAAAAGGTTATTCATTGGCAACTGGACTTGTTTTAGTTTTTTGAAGGCGTTTCACCTTCCATTCCAGAAGGCTTCAATTCTGAATTGAGATGAGATCTCAAGATGAGAAAGCCCTCTGGAATGGAAGGTGAAACCTCTTCAAGGAACTAAAACAAGTCCAGTTGCCACTGAATAAACTTTTTTTGGGATCTTGCAAGGGATGTTTTTCTGGCATGCAAAACAAAGTTAAAGGCCCAAATGTACAGTACTCAGTTTTTGAGGTACATGTGCTCTACATATACTTAATTATTTTAGTTTTGTGTTCTATACATTTCTATTCCTCACCCCTTTCACAAGCTAAGATAGATTTTGAGGTCCTAAGTATCAAAGAATATCCAATATTTCATGAAAAGCAATATGAAAGCCAAAAACCGCTAAGGTAGGAATTTGCATGTAACCCCCAAATTTATCTTGTGACCTCGACTCCAGTGTGAGAACCACAGGTAATAATTTACCCTCTTGCACTGCTATTCTCCTGAATCTGTCCCTGAACATAGAGGTAACTAAAGCCTTTAGAGCAGAGAAATGACCAACAAGAACTCCACTGTGGTTAAAAATTAAACACAGGTGACTCTGAGTGGTCACAGGCTCTGAAACAAGACTCTGGAGTAGCACAAGCAGGAGATAAACTCACAGCACAGCCAGGTCACTGACAAGGGAAACAAAACCAGTGTCTTAAGTTTCTTAAGATAAACAGTAAGACGACACAGCAAACTATGTTAGATGTGCAAAACAATGTAACTCGTTGTAAAATCAGTAGTATTTGTCACACATGTCAGTATTTTATTGTTCCGTTTCATTCCTGATTTTTGTTCGTTAGCAGGATTATATTCTTGGATGCAAAAGCTAAAGAAGAAGAAATTAGATTTAAGGAACAGAGAGCTCCACCATGTGGGCAGCACTTGACATGTTATATTTTTGATCATAAACTTTGACCTGTGATGTGTAGAATTTTTTTTAATATACATATACACCATTATAATATATACTTTCACCATTTTTTTCCACGTCTAGAGATTTTGAACAGTTTAATATTGTATATGGTTACATTTTTCTATGGCTGTTAGAAAACTATAGGCTTAGGCTTTTTGAAATAAATTGCTGCAATTCTTGAACACACTTGGCATACTGGGATAGGCTCCAGCTCCCCCAGGCTCTCTACATGATAAGTGGGTATAGATAATGAACGGATGATCATTTGCAAGATTTGATGAAAATTTAATGAAATTTTTATCTCAAAACTCTTCTGTTCTGACAATTTAAGTCTCTGAGTATGACTGCATATCACCACTGTGTGTATCTGATGTAGCTCCAGTTTCCAGTTTTTTGAATTGAGAAACACACTTTCAGTGTGCATATGAGCTGTGTGAGTGCTTTCTAGTTTAAAGGTCCACATATGCGTTTTCAGTTTGCTAATTACACTTCTGCTCTGGTTGATGACATCAAATTAGTTTACTAATAAGAATGATAAAGAGTGTAAATTGACAGGAAATAAAAACTGTTAAGTGGATGTGAGAGCTGTCAATCACAGGCTGTAGGCAGACATCCATCCATTTTCCTAACTGCTTGTCCTCGTATGGGTCGTGGGGGTGCTAGAGCTTATCCCAGCTGTCATCAGGTGAGAGGTGGGTTACACCCTGGACAGGTTGCCAATCCATCGCAGGGCCAACACATAGAGACAAACAACCACACACTCACATTCACATTACACACTACGGACAATCTTAGAGTCACGCAGACATGGGGAGAACATGCAAACTCCACACAGAAAGGCACCCGGCCGACCCGGGGATTGAACCCTAGCTGTGAGGTGACAGGGCTAACCACTACACCACCTTGCCACCCCCCCTAATCAGACATGTTCAGTGAAAACATTTGTTAGGCTGAGCCCGGTTGTGTAAGGTCTTTAACTTGCTTTGCACCAATACACAAATTATCTCATGCTATGTAGGCTTATATCTGTTCATTTTTTGGCTAATATGAAAACTAATTTTAATTTAATATTCATGTTATCAAACGTTCTTTTTGTCCACATGAATTTGCTCTTGGATTTCTGTTTTGAGAATATGACAAAATTTCTTCTTAAATTACACTCAGGAGGCAGAGCTGCAGCTAGTGGAGTCAAAGATGCTGTGATTTTTGTTGAGAGTGACGAGGATGAGTAGGATTTGAAATTAGCATATTAGGGGGAGAGAGAGGGTAGCACAGTTCAGAAACAAAGTGAGAGAGGTGAGACATTGATGGTTTGGGAGGGAGAAGACAGGAGGAGAGGAGGAAGGCCAAGGAGGAGGTTCATTGATGCAGTGAGGGAGGATATGCAGGAGATTGGTGTGACAGAGGAAGAGAGATGATCTGCAGTGGCAACCCATGTGGCTGTGGGAGCAGCCGAAAGAAAAGAAGAACAATAAGAGTAGCATAAAAAAGGATGATAAAGATATTCAGTGTGTATCACTGCGTCTGCTTCGCAACTGTAGCATGCACAGAACTCAGACTCTGTTTCTGACAACATTTTTATAGGTCAACTTTAGAGATTGGTAAAAACTTCAGTCATTGATATTTCTTTACTAACTAAACATAACTTAAGAAATAAAACATAACTTTATACAGTTTTAAATATGCTGGTACAATTCAGTACAAAAATAAAGGCAGTGAAATGTCTCCATACACAACAACACCATCAAGTCATCAGTCACATACTGTCACTCAGAAACAGAGAAATTCTGAGTGAACCAGTTTGGCACATTATCCACTTATATAACAAAGCAAGTATTACAAATACTGATAATTTGTTACCTTTTTCTTTTTTACATCAGGACCACAGGGAAAGCTTTAATTAGAGTGTCCATGAACATTGAACAGCCACTAGATGGTGCTTTGGATCCACCCAAAAAACTTAAAAAACAACTTTTAGATGCTTCAGCACACAAACACTTCTTGATTCCTGTTTGAATCTGTTTAGACATTTAGAGCAGGTCAAATGTCTTTACTAATGTCCAAGTTATTCATGTTACAATGTCCTTTGTGAGTGCACATGATACCAAGATGTCCGTGATGACTCCATCTTCTCCATCCTTACCCAACTGCACCTTCTACAGTGCTCATGTCGACTGGAAAAGATGCATAAAGGAAGAAAATCCGACTGCTTTTCTTTGGATGTCTTCTCACGTCCATTGCTGGCAAATGTCCAAAGCAGATTGATTCCCATATACTAATGCAATCAAATCTCTTTTTCTCATACACACACATAGAAAAAAACACAACACACTCACTCAGTTCTTTTCTTGACTTAATTTCTGCTTCTAAAAGCAGGGGGTGCTAGGATTTATCCCCTTGAAGAACCTAAATCGAAAGACAAAATCTGTTAGAGATCATATTTTATAAAACAGAGTCGTTCCTTTGTGTGTGTATTTGAGTATTGCACATGTCTGCATGTGTGTTCAGTGTAAATTTGAAAACATATGTGTGTCTGCATGTGCTTCATCCCTGCATTAGTGATGCTTACCTACCTGGTTGCGAGCTTTGTGGGATTTCTGCATCAGCACTCTCCACTGGTCGTACAGCTTCATGGACATGCTGCTGCAGCCGTAGGCGTGTTTGCGCACCCAGCCGAAAAACTGCTTCAGCTCCCTGCGCAGGGTGGAGTTGGAGTCCCCACTAGACTTGGAGTCGCAAGAGCCCGACATCAACCGTTCTGCAGGAACCCAAGAGAGGGAGAGAAAGATGGAGAGGGAGAAAGAGTGAGAAAATTGTATATTATAGTGTGTATTATCAGCTGAATTTATTCAAGGTATCCAAAGTTAAAGGACTGGTTCTGCAAAGAAAAACACTGGTCAACAACATGTATGTAATTGTTTTTGCTAAACAAGGTGCAGCTAGATTTAACTTCAATATACACTACCATTCAAACATTCAAAAGTTTGGGGTCACTTAGAAATATCCTAATTTTTGAAAGAAAATACATTGTTGATGTTGTAAATTATTATCATGAATGCAAAGGGCTGTTTTTTAAGGAATATCTACATAGGCGTATGGAGACCCATCATTTGCTAAAGCAAGTTTAGCAACAAAAAAGACTGATCATTAGAAAACCCTTTTGCATGTACAGCTGAAAAATAGGGACATTTTAAGTCATCCCAAATGCTTCGACAGGACAAGACTTGCAGATAAATCTGAGGTGTTATAAAATGATTAATGGGACAGGAAAGAAGAAAAACAAAGCTTTGAACAATTGTTTAAATTAAACCACCTGAGAAGTTTACATGTGAAACCTCTTTTTCGTGACACAGCTAACAACTGATAGATTTCATTATAGACAGCTTGTTGTGTTGATAAGGTGTCAAAACCAAACAGTTAAGAAACACTGCATTGTATTTTAAAAGCTTGTTGTATGTGTTCTACGTAGCTACTAATTACAGCTGTTAAGTAAATGCAGTTGAGTCATGAGAACATAATTTTCATCTGAAACATTTAAGTAGTTAAATACTTAACACACAAGAACCTAAAAATGTTAGGAAAGGCAGAACAGAAAGGGAATGATGACTAGGCACAATTAGAAGAGGGAACATAACAAAGAAGAAGTCACAAATTGCTCAAGATGTGTAGTGTGTGTACGTGTGCCAGTTTCAGATAAAGTATTATTAAGAACTCAAAGCCAAACCTGATCGTTCTCGTACGTGATTTTTGGCTTTCAGATATGTAGTTGTTTCTAGCATTTACTGTAACATTTTACTAAGTAATTTCACAGCCGAGGTCTGAGGCTGCCACAGTTTTACAAAATCCAGTCAAAGAGCACAAGTGGTCAGACAGGAAACAGGTTTTCAACATAGCAACAAAGAAAATCTCCTTTGCTGGACATTTCCTAATTTCTTTGTGAACCCCTTTGTATTTGTTCCTAGTGAAACTAAAACATTAGATAATCAAATTTAGATTTTGAAATGTGTGACAACAATTTGATTTGATTTGATTCAATTCAATAACAGGGGAGGCTTCATGATCGACCAAGAAGGGTAAAAGAGCACTGTCCTCTTATTCTACAAGGCTGCCAGTTTCAAGCAATAGGCAAGAACTGCAGGATATGTGGAACACCATGGTACAAAACAAATTTTAGTGTTACAAATTGTCTCTTAAAATGGACCAAAAGGCTGTTAAAAATGAGATCAAGTGTGTGAAAGAATTTCGTATGTATGTGTGTGAGTGTGTGAGTGTGGGCTCACCACTGTGGGGTGTGGATGCAGCAGTGGGATGGCTCCACTCGCTCCAGATCCCAGCTTTGCGAGAACCATAAATGCCCACAGGGTTACAGCGGACCTGAAGAAAATACAACAAATACAACAATTTAAACTCTAAATCATACACCAATTTTGAAGTATATTAATATAGACTTGGACACAGACATACCTGGACAAAATACACAGTTCCAGGTCTGAGTCCAGCCAGTCTACATGAGGTCTGGTTTCCAACGTCGTCCATCACCTAAATTATAAAAAAAGACACAATCACAAAGGAGCTGTCCTGGAGGTCTGACCACAGTATTAAATACCAATGGGCATAAACTAAAACACAGGGCAGAATCAAGATGTTGAAAAAACCACAAACTATGTACAGACAAAAACATGCATGAACACCACATTGTTTGGTGGTTCCTGATCAGCATGTTTATAAAAATATTTTCATGTAATTGTCCCTCCTGGGTAAAATCTGCTCTCTATTACTTGTTACAAAGCTAGATACGCTGGGACACACATGGGAGCATGCACAGGTACTTGTACAAACATAAAGACAGCAAAAATAGAAACAGGCAAGCAAACAGAGAGGAAGAAACACACTGCAGTTAATTATCTTGTCTAATAATCCCTACTTTCTCTCTGGCATTCTGTCTGTGAATACTTATTAAGAGAGATCCCAACAGAAAACAGAACATGGAAATTACAAGCATCAGAGGGCTAATGATGTGACATTGGGAAGCCAAATGAGCAGAATTTA
This sequence comes from Sandelia bainsii, assembly GCA_032362345.1. NCBI lineage: Eukaryota > Metazoa > Chordata > Actinopteri > Anabantiformes > Anabantidae > Sandelia > Sandelia bainsii. Next base: position 7,966,924 of record JAUMHL010000015.1, read on the forward strand.
TCACTGAGTGTCTTTACAGCCATATTGAAGACATTAACAGCTGAGATGTATTCCTTCATTCCTCAGCATGACCTCATGATTAGGGCCAGTTCAGAGGGAAACTGCGTTTTGTTTTCACCACCAAACCCTTAAAGCCACTTGGATTTAAGTCTCCTCTCTCCTCCTTCTCATCCCTCCGTCGCCTCTCCACTCCCCTTCTTTTCTTTTTCCACTTTGCGAGCAAAGACTTGCTTATATTACATCTGTGTAATTCCCCCTTAATTACTGAAGAATCTTCACTTTTACCCAGAGGATCCTGGGAAGCACCACCTGCATGACTGAAGGTTTTACACTGTATTTTTCATTCATTAAAAGTTTGAGAAGAGGTATACACAGCGGTTCTGATCTATGTTTTTCTCCTGATCAAAACCTGACCAGCCCAGCTATTAACTCATCTGGCAGAGGAGGCTTCAATCAAACTAGATTACAATTGATTACTACATTAAGATGAGAAACAGATGGGACTGTTCAGACAAAAAGAACCAATTTCTGTCTTTATAACTCTGTCCTTGTCCTTTACCTTCCAGTCTTGGCTGTCCTCCAGTCTGTAGCGGATCTGGTATTTAGCCTGGAACAGGAAGTCTTTGAGAGCAGGAGGAGCTTCCCAGCGAACACTCAGCTGGTCCTCCAACTGCCCGACTCGACTCACAGTCACACCTGATGGAGGATCTGTAGTCACTGGAGGAAGAAGAGATTAAGGGGGTTAGTAACTAAGAACATTTCATCAAAAGCTGAACCTGTGGCAAAATCACACCCTTCGAATGTGAATATTTGCTGTTTTGTTAATCATGTGATATTGTGTGGTAAATTAAGCAATTTAACAACTTTGGGCTCTGAGGAAATTTGTGCATTTTTCACAATCTTTGGGCATGCTATAAACCAAATGCTTAAATGACTAATGGATTATGAAAGACTTCATTAGATAATGAAAATAATAATTAGCTGCAGTGCTAATCCAATGCATTCATTCATATTAACTTGATTGTGTTCTGACTGTGCTCTACTCCCGGCTACTGACTCTAATTTGGCACTATACCACTTATGATTTAATTCAGTTCACAGATAAATTATGGCCTGCATCAACAAGCAACAAGCAACTAAAATGGAAGCAATTAAGGAAATAGACACACACAAGTTTTTAACTTTGGTATGTTGGTAATATTACAGTTGAGCAACCATTTTAAGTCTTTAAAATGCAATAAAAAGAGTGACTGCAAGTGTTGCCAAATGACTTTCCAGACTTATATTTGAAAAAAGAAAACAGTGGCTTGTGTCTGTGACTGCAATATAATCATCACCGCAAAATTCTGAATGTGCAATGACTTCATAAGAGGCACACACTGGGTTGTTTTATAATTTATTAGATCCACTAACACGTTTATTTCTATCCTATGAACTTAATGGTAAACTTCTGGTGGACAGATGGCCGAGAGTATCCTGTCTCCAAAAATTCATAGCTTAGGGGCATCTTTACAGTTGTGCAGTCAAGAAATCAATTCAATTCGAATTTAAGGAGTGAGGAGTGAGGTCTTTATGTGTAACAGCACATTGAAGGATTGTTCAACATTGGCAGAGGTTTGCGGTTTCTGAGTTGCCTTCTAGTGTCTGAAGACTTGTGTGAGTTGGATGAGGCTTTTTCATCTGACAATGATTATCTTTTTGACAAACAAACGTGGCGACAGACCATTATTTTAGCTTTCCTTGCTCATAATGTCATGCCTTAGCAGTAAACAAACAAGATGACCCAGGAGGGAAAAAGCGGGAATTGACTTGATAAAATTGGGAGTTTTAGATTAATTCTGGTTGCCAGGAACTGGGGACTTTCTCTGAAGATTGAATTCAGACAGTACTCATGGGTGGTATAAAAGTGTCAACCAAATGGTAGCAGTTAGTTCTCTTAGAAGATCTGAGTGAAGATAAAAACCAATAAATATACAAAATTGAGGCACTTATATGTTTATTTCTGGGATGTTCTCTCTTCTTTTCCAAGTTGATATTAAATTATAGTGTTTTAGAATCATTGTAATATTTAGTTTAGATTACAATAGTACAGAAGCTGAGAACAGCCATGGTTTCAACAACTTTATTTTATTCTCTTATTTATTTATTTGTTGGTTATCTTGGGATGTCAGAGTCATATGCTTATTAAAACAGAAATCATGCTCCAATCCTCTATATTTTTCCAAATCCAGTTGATTTGCTCAGTTAAATAAACTCACTATAATCTCTTAAACATTTGACAAAAACAGTGATATAACTAGGTTGCTTTCAGTTATTTCATGTGCTCACAGCAATTAAGCTTTTAATTTTAAGTTTTTCACAGACTTAACACAAGCACCTGTAGCCTGAGAGCAGGCCCACAAGCCAGAAAACAAACCTTCAAAATTATCTAAAGCTTTTTTGTGTTTAAAATAAATTATCAGTGGTACATTTACTTAATTACTGTACAATTCTAAGGTATTTCTACTTTACTTGAGTATTCCCATTTTTTAATACTTTATAGTTCAACTTTATTATATTTCAGAGGGATATATCTTACTTTTACTCCACATTTATTTAGAACATACTACATTTAGAAGCTACTTGTTACCGTCCATAATCAGGTTAGTGATACAAAATACATTATATTCATACGTTACCTAGCTACGATGCAAAGTAATTCAAATCATCATTATTGTTAGATGCAAAACATATGATCATCATACAGCATGTAAGTTAATACAATTAGATCCATTGTTTCCAGCTGAAACATTACAGTAATCACAATAGTGCATCAGTAATTGTAATCAAATAATTTCAACATTCTGCATAAAGAGTTCTTGTAATTTTGGTATTTGGTACTTTGAGTATTTTTTAGCTAATTTTGTACTTTTACTTAATTAGCATCTTGTATATACATATAACTGGTAAGAGAGTATTTCTAAACTGTGGTAATACTACTTTTAATTATAAATAATAAATAATAAACAATTTGAGTACTTCTTAATCTATTTTTCTTTTCAGTCAATAAAATAAGACTATTACAGGCAGGTTACCTCGAAAGAATTTAACCTAACTTTACAGAAGCAGCAGAAAAAAGCAGCTGTGCTAGAAATGATCATCATAACGTACAAAATCAAAGTTCTCTTTGTAGTAAACATGTATAAATACATACATGTATGTATAGACATACATGATGCACAAATATATACAAATATATTACTTAACATAAACTATGAGTTCTCATTTGATACATAGACTTTAATATTTATTATTCAATAGCTATTATCTTGGTAATTTGTCATAATAATGTATTATTTGCTCAATTGATTGTACATATACAGAGCATTTAGATATTTTCAGTTGAATTGTTATGAGATAGCAATATATTCAAACACATTATTCAAGCTAATTTTTCCATTATAATAAAAAGAAGCAAGATGTCCCAAGATAATGAGATAATTAACTTGTCATCTCAAGATAGCCAATAAATTAAATTATTGCAACCACTGCAGCTCTTGAATTAATAAAATAAAATAGTTTAGTAACTGTAGTAATAAAGTAAATAAACTAGTGAAGAATAAAGTTACTTGTCCTCTGATGAGAGCAAATATGTTATTGCCTTCATAACTGATTGGACATGACCTTATATGTGTGACTCATGCAGCTCAAGCATGCAGGTGTGGTTGCTGTGTTTTATGACCTGTTGCTGTTGTGGAAACTGCTCGACTGAGAAGAAGGGCCGCAGCAACCTGAGCGAAACAAAACGCGCACACACACAGATGCAAGTCCAGAAACCGCCTACACTCTGCCTTGCCCTGCCCTCGGGGTTTGTGCACAGGTGTGTGCGTGCTTGCATACATTAGGGAACAGAAAGGGATTACAGTTTGATGGACGCTTGTTCCCTCACCAGTGACGTGTTCACCTCTGAAACTCTATATAGTGTTTTCTCTGTACATTCCCCGACACAATTAGGGAACATGTTAGTAGGAGTGAACCAGACGAAGAGTTCCAAACTAATCAGGTTGTATTATTTCAGGTCTAAGTCTTAAAGCCTCAAAGCCCAAACTTCACTGGCCTTGAGGCCCTGTAACCAGCTTGGAGACAGGATTTAATCTGAGTATGAATCTGGCACATTCCAACATTGCCTAAAAGGGGATAGCTGGTGTTTTGTGTGTGTGTGTGTGTGTGTGTGTGTGTGTCCAGTGAGCATAACTAAAGAGAAAATTAACTCATCAAAAGAGAGGGCGTTTCCATTCATCACACACCTACGCCTGTCCAGGTGTGGACATGTATGTGTGTATGTGTTTTTTGGGGATAATGAGAGGAGAGAAGAATTTGGTCTTATCGCATGCTCCGTTTGCTTAAACCACTCTAAGCTAAGCAGTGGACCACATAGCAAAGCTTTAAAAGGTAACGCTGCTCAGTTCCTATCAGTGTGATGCCGAATGAGAAGGTTGTGAACAACCTTCTCCAAAAGCCAAAGTCACAGAAGTCAAGCCAATGTCCTGTCTGCAGGAATAAAAGAGTTGAAGATGTAAAGTGAAGTGATTTTGAAGATGCCCAAATGGGGATAAAACTATAGTAATTCATGGTTACTAACCTGTAAGTCACAAGACACATCTGAGGAATGATTATGAGATAATAAACAGGAATGAAGAGCCTAACATATACTTCCCCTTCAAAGAGCTTTAGGGTTAATAAAAAATGTAATTTTAAATTTAATCTTGTTGTCACCATCTTGTTGTTCCCAGATGAATTTATAGAGAAGAATAATCATCACTCATTGGATTAAATACTTTAGATGTCATGCATGTCTATTCATTATTTTACATGCATTATCCCAAACTGTAGCTTAAGATATTTAACATCCACTATAACTTAAAATAATGTGCTACAGGTTTAGTTGGATGCAAAAATTATTTTTTTTAAATTATTTTAGTCCAAAACTGAGTAGATTTCTCAGCTCAAGGATTCTGAAAATTATGCTAGTTTCTATTATATCGAAACTCTGCAATGTCATTGTGCCCAGCCCCACGTATGTTGATGGCACCCCACTCATTCCTATGAAAGTTGCTCACTAGGCAAGTTATAGCATGTTAATCTACTGAAACCAAAACCTAGCATTTTTATAGTTGTAGAACATATGTATACACAGAATATAATTTTACATGAGACAACTGATACCACTTTTACCTCTTTTGAGTCAATATGAAGCTGCAACCCAGACATATTTAGCATTACTTAGCATGTATACTGGAAACTATTAGCTTGGTTTTGTGCAAACTTGAAGTTACTGCTGTCAGCCAAGAAAAAGTTTGGCACGAAACTTACTATATAACCACTAATTGTTAATGTTACACCATTTTTTTGCATGGGTTAAACAAACAAGATACAACGTGTTAATTAATGAGCTGTAAAAGTACTGGCATATTTAGAGGTGCATATTCTTATGTTTTATGCTCACAGACGTGTAAAACTGGTGTTCACTAGCCTAGATTACAACCTGGAGACTCATTGACACTAGGATCTAAGCTTTACAACAGCAGTAAAAAGAAAGGAGGTCAGAGTTCACTTCTTCTCATACTCACCCACGTCTAGGATGTCAAGGGTGATGACATCAGAGGTAGCCCTGCCCAGCTGGTTGAAGGCCTCCACCCAAATCTCGTAGGGTGTGAAGAGGTGCAGGTCCCTGGTGATGCTGCAGGAGTAAGGCTGTGTATGTGTATAATCCTCACATTCTTTTTCTTTACCATACCACCTACGACGAAAACAGCATCATTTAACATCTTTGAATAATGTATGTGACAAAGCATTGGTGTAGTAATGTTACCTGTCCTTATTTACACTAATCCAAGTGCAACGTGAGATTTCCATGCAGTTGGCACCCTTGTGGGCACTGAATGTAAAGTAATTTCCTTTTCTGTGTTTTTAAATGTCTTACTGAATTATTAAAACATGTGAACAGAGCTCACACCCCATCTGAAACTCATTTTTCACAATGTATGGTTCCCAGATGAAAATCTGTTTTCTTAATTCTTATTAAATTTGACTTTTTTACTGTTGACAGGCTTTCACCCTCTGGCTACCACTGATGTTATTTTTCATAAGATAGGGTCCGCCAAAGAGTTAAGGTATTCTGTCTTGTTTCCAGATCCACTTGTTTCTTGGATTTTTAGAGGCATGTCAGTATCATAATCTCTTGAAATATGTTGATTTTGGATGGAAACAGTTGCAGCAGACTCACGAAGTTGGATGTGTAACCCATTTGAAAACTAGGATTTTTCTGGGTCTTTATTCCCTTCATTTACAGGTTTATGGCAGTCACGACTTGTCCCTTTATGTAATTTCCAGAATAAATTAGGTCCATTCCTATCTTAGCAATTGAAACTACATGTGCAAGTTTGTCAGCCCTTCATGTTTCTCCACGTGTTGAATCAGTAATAGAGGTGTACTTAACAAAAGTGGTGTCCTTTTTAGGCCTAAAAACAAGAAGTTTAAGGAATTAAACATTTTATTTTATGTTATTTTTCACTATCCTACTATTTGTATTACTGTATTACTGAAAATTGTTCATGCAAACTTAATTTTCCCTCCTGTTGTTCCTTCACAATAAAACAGCAAAGATGTTCTGCAGTAAAGCTGTAGCATGTGTGTCCATGTACCGGAGTTTGTACTTGAGCGTGTACTGTGTGCTTATGTTGGTCTCTCCTTTTCCTCCTGGAGCCCAGCTGCAAGTCAGGTCTTTGGTGTTCCTGGACCAGCAGGTCAGATTGACCGGCTTCTCTGGAGGCACTGGGACAGAAAGAGTGAAAGAAGGAAAGAGAGGGTAACGGGGGGTAAAGAGAGGGTAAGAACAATGGTTGAGGGGTGGGGACAGGTGGACAGAGGAAGAGAAGGTGAAGAAAGAGGAAGTTAGGATAGAGATAGAAAGAATGAGAAGGAAAGATGAAGGGTCAGCGAGGGTACAAAATTCCCTCCAGCCATTACTTCAGCCTCTTCCTCCTGAGTGTAATTCACCCACTAGTGATGTTCCTCAGAAATTGGTGTGTGTTTTTTTTCTTAATTGGTCTGTGTGTGTGTGTGTGTTTGTGTGTGTGTGTGTGTGTGTACTGTCTCATTTGGTCAGACTCAGGATCCCTGCCAACATTCCTCGTCTCTCAGAACACAGGGTGCTCTACATTAGTGTCGCACAGATTAGGATCCAAACTGCATATCTTTGTGTGTGTGTGTGTGTGTGTCTGACAAAATGCAGGCATGGTTCATTGTTAAGTTTTTGTGATTCCTCAACAGTGATTTTTCATCTCATCACCTTCTACATCTTTTGAAAATATCATGTGTGCAGGAACTAGAAGAAGAGAGACACATCAAAATGTGTGTCTACTGTATGTTTATGAAGTCTGAGAGTGGTGACATGTTTAAGATGTGAGGACATTTTGGGTGGTCCACACTCTTTCAAAGAGCTGTTTGACAGTCACTCCCATGACACTCATCAAGGAATTCTTAAAAAGAGTCAAACTAGGCAAGAAACACGAGAAGTCAGACAACATACTGGTTTTAAACAAAGCTTCATGTTGGTTAAACTTGAAATATTTGGAAGAGGAAACAAAGGCTATAATATTAATACCCACTGTAAGTTGGGTAAGTTTAATGACTAATTTCATGGGGCAACTGATCTTCTGTAGTCACTGTCTGCACACAGTTTTCCTGTGCAATGTGGGAGTGTTACATTTTTGTAGTATTACATTATCATTACTTACTTTAATTTTACCTTCAAAGCTTTAACAACCTGTCTGATCAAGTGTTTCTTGCCGTGTCTGACTTTGTTGTAGCAATGCTGCTGGCTTCCCAACTCTTGGCAATTACTTTTGGTGACATAAGCCCAAAACCAAAGTGTAACTGAGATAATTTGTGGTTTTACAGGTGGTTATATACAGGACTATTTCTTGGCTGGGGCCATGGACTTGGGAGAGACTCTGCTGGTTGTCAAGCAAACTACAAAGAAAGAGAACAGGAGGCTTTGGAATTATTCTAGTCTTTATGCTAAGCTAAATTAAACTACTGCTGGTTTCATTTACATATTTACTCTACAGATTTGAATGTGCATGTGTGTGTGTGTTTCTGTAAAATGTAAGAACCATGCCATGTCAGTGATGGTGCGATTAATGGACCACACAGGTGGTCAAATCAGCACACAGAGGCCTCTTACTGGGCCTGAAAGCAGGAATACTAAACATAAAATATAGCCAGAATTGTGTAGGGACACTTAAAAACCTGCCCACTACTTCCTTGTTGCTTCTCTTTATTCCCATTTCCTTTTCAGTCCTCTGACCTCTTTGGTCTTTGATATCACTTCTCTCACTGCTCTCCTGCGCTTTGTTTTTAATGCAACAAGCCTTTACTTTCAACATCTCGTCACTGTGAGGCAAATGTAGAAATGTTCCTCTCCCAAATAAATGAGCTGAATCTTAGTGTAAAGTGTATCTTAAATAACAACAATTTCTAGATAAATGAACTAAACGCATGTACAGTACTGGGATAATCTTCAACTTACTGCCGACATAAAGGCAGGAGCCGGCCAAGATGTGTCCCTTGTGGTTGTGACAGACCAAGTTGTCTCCAGACTTCTGCTTGGATGCGTTGAGTCCAGCCAGCGTCACACTGAGATTGGTCGGGCTCAGCACTCTGTAGAGGGAGCTGGGCAGCTGCTGACCATTGAGTGTCCAAAACAGAGAGCTGGCATGGACGCCGAGGTCGGGGTGGACCCAGCAGCTGGCAGTCAGGTTAGACCCCATGCGAAGGACAGGGTCCTGGGGGTAGATGACTGCTACATCTAGAGGAAGGAAAGAGAAAATAAATATTAGAGCAGCATGGTTAATGGTATAGGAATGTAATCAAATGGTGATTGGTGCAAAGTAGTGACTTAGGTTAGACAGAAATATTGGTCAGTTTTTAAAAACTGGAGCTGTGGCATTACAAAGACTTATAACCATACACAGTTCAAATGAAAGACACAGACTAGTTACACTGAGGGAAAAGTAAGATCAATTTTCTGAAGCTTTATCTATGTATGAGATATAAATAATTCTATATTGCTTCAGTATTTTTTTACATATATTTTGCAAGTCCTACTGTTTAGAGATGAACTACTACAGTAAATCATGGGGATACTTTGGAAAAACCAACGTGAGGAGGTTGGACTCAACTCACTAACATTCAAGATTTATTATCCAAATCCTTACATTCTCGGCCTAAGATATGTTGGTGGATTGTCTAATTAAGGAGATTAATAATAAGGAAAAAGTAAACATGAAAAAGATAAAGTGAATTTAGTCATTTCTAGAATTGTAGGAGTAACTGGCTACTGACTCAAAAATGTAAGGTCATGAAGCGACTTTCCATGGACTGACAAAAGTTTCAAAACAGTTCCAAACACAAAATACAGGTGATAAAATGTTTACTATGATGGATTACCAGCTTGTCTCTGGACATTTGCTTGGAGGTGTTCCACAAGTTTTAAGTTCCTGCATGTTACTTTTCGCACCCTGCTGCAATAAAATGTTTGAAAAGATTGAAAATTAATCTAAAAACTTGGGATATTTCAATGAAAATAGTGTAATAGCATATTATTTTGGAATAAAAAGACAAATTGTTAACATTTTTTTAATTATCTGTTTTCATCAGATATTGCAAAAATGACTGCCTTTCACTTGTTTTACAGTAATTCTGTGCAGCTGTTTGCTTATGTTTCTGTGGTTTTTGGTCTCTAGTCCCACAAAACAGTTGGTAAACTTCCAATTAAAGTTTCTAAATAAATAAAAGCACATGACTATTTTATAATTTTTTATCATATTTCAGAGGGAAATATGAAATCATTTTCACACAAGTGGCAAACAGCAAAACGAAGTGTAGTTAGAGATACTATTTTCTCTAAGGGACATCTCGATACAGAGAGTTTTAGTGATATGTGAATGCTTAATTCACTGGGCCTATGTGTCATGGCTGCTTTGTGTGAATGGTCTCTCCTGCAAAACACACCTTGATCACAATCTTTTTGAATAAATGCAGCTTAAAACTGACAAGTCAATAGTAGAAAGGATTTTGCTTTTCACTACAGATGAACAAAGCACCAGAAAAAACAAAGAAGAGAAGAGAAGAGAAGAGAAGAGAAGAGAAGAGAAGAGAAGAGAAGAGAAGAGAAGAAGTAATTTTCTTTAGATCTTTCTTCAGCATTAAAAAAATGTAGACAGCACAACAAAAACAAGTATTTAAGACGATTTCTATGACGAAATGACTGAGCAGTGAGGGAGAACACCAACACTTTGTCAGACCACTACAAATCTGTGCCCAGGGCTACATCTATTCAGCTGCCAGCCACCTTTCGCTGACAGACATTGTGTAGCCCTTTATGGAGGAGCCGCCTTTGAAGAAGTTAACTCGACTGTAACGCCACACCAATATTAATATCATCTATGCACACACACAAATGCAAACAAACACATGCACAGAGGCTGGTTGTTTTTGTCACCAGATACGGTGGGCTAAAGGGGACTGTGATTAGTCAATAATATGCTGATCCAGCTGAATAACAATCAGTGTTTATGTATTCCAGGCTCTGAGAAGGGGACATTGCCCTGGAGCGGGGTGTAAAGCCCCCTAATATCCTTTCCTTCATAGTTCAAATACTACGCTGATAGACATAATTACTGCTGTTTATTGTCTCAAATTGACACACTCACTGGAGGAAATGCTTAGTAAAATATTGTTTGGAGTGGCTGAGACTGCTTGAAGCACAGCTGTGATCGGGATGACTCTAACCTTGTGACAGTGGAGGATGGAGCTGCTCGGCAAGTTGAATTGAAAGCAAAGTGAACGTTTAAGTTTTGTTTCTGCAAGAACAGGAGGTCTCCAAAGTCTGTGGCAGACTGAAAATACTTTTCTTTATGCTGTCAGTCTTCAAAAGGTGCATGACATTCCCTCTTGTTTCTAAAGCCCTATTTATTCTCCACTCATGCATGGAACAGTTCAAAGAAAGCCTCTGCTTTTCTCTGTCTGCTGTACAATTGTTGTACATGTGGAACATTTTGAGGGGCCAGTGTGGACGAGCCAAGTGGAGGAAGTCACGCAACATTTAGTGACAATGAACCATGCAACGCCATCTGAAAAAGGATTGAGGACACAGTGGCAGATGTTTTTTTTTTTTTTTTAGATTTACATTTCAGGGTATTTAACTGAGATTGTCTTGGTTAATGTAAAGTCAAAGTAGGGGAGGCACAGACAAAAGAAAGGGTAAATGTTGAAACTTTCAGCTGAAAAGCTTGATATTTATGGATATTTTAGAGTTCAATACTTGATACTTAATGATCACATCCAGCTTAAATACTTGTTTATATGTTAACAGGACATAAAAACTAAAACTTTACAGAATTATGAGCTGCACTAAAAACTAATTATAGGTTTGTCAAAAAATTCCACATTCAAACTGTTTTATTTCAGTGACATCTATAAACCACAGACACTGAGTAAAGGGAAAGCACCATCCATTATCAGAGTGAATAAAACAGTAATGACCAATTAGGCTCTATAATAAACAGCAGTACAGCTTATGATCAAGGCCTATTGTCCCCTTTAAGCCCCTACAACTATACTTTCTTTTATTAGCGCCTTTCAAACAGGATGAATAACAGGAGATCCTCTCTGAAGAGCTATTCTTTGCCAGTGAGCTCACCATAAAAACTAATCCAGCCACTTAACAGGGGAAGCGGACATAACTTTGATTTATTTACGTTACTGTGCATTAAGCTGCCGGTTAACATTCTCCAAAACCTGAGCAAATGATGTCACAGTTTTGTTGCGGTTCGTAAAGCCTCCATGTGTTAAACGAATTATGGCCTGACTTGTTGAAATTCAGTCTCCTGGGGGATGAATTTTCTCTGCGGGGACACAACCAATACACTCCGACAGGTCACATCAATAACAGGAGCTGTCAAGTGGACAAAATGGCATTTGTCCTTTTTTTTAATCTGTCCAGAAATCAACCAGCTTGGATCCAGTATGTTCTGAGCGAGTGAGTCCTTATTATGTAAGCCAACTTAGGAAAGAATTTGTGGGGTTATGTTGCATTGCAAACATGTTTTCAATGCATTTATTATACAGTATTCAGTATTACTCTGTTATTAATCATTGAAATTCTTACGTGTTTCGCCACATGATTTACATAAGCTTATGTAAAACATACTATGGGCATCTATTAACAGGATATTAATTTTGCATCAGGACCTGCAGTTTTTTGCAGTGTTTGCACTGATTACTACCCTCATAAAATTGTGCTTCTATCCCATATGGTGTCACTGTATTCCTATAATATCCTTATCAAGCCTGATAGTTTTTCTGTAGTGTTTGGACAGACTTATAACCTGCTGCATTGTGTTGTACTCTTGCTGAAATCCATTCTGTCTTTAAGACAGTGTCATACACACTGTGCACATGATATTTGGGTGACACATCTTAAGCTGATCGCTGTGGCCCAAATAAGCAGGCTACCTTAACCAAGACTCATGACTTTGCGCATCGATGGACATTGGTGTGCAACTTACGTGTGGACAAGGACAGCACGCCGGGAGTATGCAGCATGAGGAAAATGAAGCTGAAATCCAAGACAACTTTCATCTTCCCCCACTTCGTTTTATTACTGTGTTGATTCCACGTCTTGTTGTCGTTGTGATGTCGCCTTTTTTCGATCCTGGATAGAAATTACGCACAGTGAAAAGAGGAAAAACAGCACGGGTTCGAGACGAATGCTCCGGATTTTATTAAGAAGACAAGTCTCAGGAGTGAAGGAGCGCAGTAGAAAAAGTGTGACCCAGTGGAAAAAGACAACCTCTGAGAAACCATAAGGCAACTCGTCCTCAGTAAAGAATAAACGAGTCAGTATACCACGTCCTGTTTGCAGTCTTTTCCCTTGTTAATGCTTCCTGCAGTTAAATCATACACAAGTTCATACTTTTTAAGCCCCTCCTCTCTCTCTTCCCACACAGTCGCCAGTCATTTCCCCCTCTTTCCGTCCTTTCCCTGCTCTTTTTTTCAATCTCTCCCCCTCAGTGATGGGTAGGACAGTCTGAGCCATTCACTTTCACTGAATCCCTCTGTCTCTGTTACTTTCCATGCCTCAGGTCTCAGCTTTACAGTTTTTCACCATAGGCGGCTGTTGAGTCATAGAGTGTTACAAGAAGGATTTCCAAGTGTCTTCACATCAGAAATACCTCTTTGTACCCACTTAAATTCTGATGTTATGATTATATCTCCTTATCTAAGTTGTCACTTGTTCAATAAAATAGCTTAGAGGTAAATCTATCTCTAAGATATGTTTATTCTTTAAATAATGTGTGTTTTTGTAATTTAAATAACTTAACAAATTGCACTTCTCTCATCAGATACCTGTTATGATAATAGATGGATTAGTGAACAGGCTTACCAGACACAGGCCCAGTGGTCCAAGTGGTCAGTAAACCCCTGCACCAGAGCCTTAGAATGAAACAAGTGTTAATATTTGTTGTTGCTAGGTTAAAAATTACAAAATGGCCACAACGAGACAAAAAATTGAACAAAAAAGACCCCAAAACAGACTCAAAAAGAGCCCCAAAGAAAGAAATACTCAAAAAGCACGAGACAGACAGGGGTTTACCTGTCTGTTCCCAGCATCCCATTTTCTTATAATCCATCTATGGTGATGGTAGAGTTACAGTGTAATTTATTAACTATTTAAATAATCTGTACTTGAAAAACTAGTGGTTTTTTTTAGTGTAACAAATGTTCAAATGTTTTCTGACGCCTTAAGTTTACATCTAGGTTTATAACGGATTCATTTAAACCCTGAATCATTTCGAAATGCTAAAGCGAAACTTATCAAAGTCAGGTGCTGCTGTGTAATTGACATGATTGAGTCGCTTTTCTGATACCTCTTTACTTGTTCTCTTATTATGTTAAATTTTATCATTTATCATTATCCTGTATTTCACAACGATCACTTTTTACTGTGTCCTAACTAAGGCAGACGGCAGATAGAAGTCTACAGTGATCTTTTGAAGAAAGCTGTTTAGCAAAATATCTTACGTGGGATTAATTTGCCATGGGTATTCTGGGTAAATTAACTTTTATCAAACTAAAAAATTTGGATCACTAAGCAACGTCTTCAAAAGCCTTCTCAGCTTCCTTCAGTGCAGACGTTAGCTGAACTAACTGAACTAACTTGCATTAGATTAAACTAAGAGCAAAATAAAAATTAGCCTAATACTAGTGAAACCCGTCCTTAGACACAATAACTGTCAAAGCAAAGTTAGTCCAGCTTTACAGTGATAATCAACTTTAGAGAAACTATTTTATTGTAGCATTTCACATAAAACTTGAGTCTGTGGTTTATTCTAAGAAACATGAAAAACTGCTTTTTCTTTTCAAGACTGCCTTAACATAAACAAAGATGAGATGTCACAGTGTTTGGTTTTGCTTGCCGTCCTATTGTAATGAAAATTTCAGTCGCTATTGCTAAATAGACACTGACTAAGCATGAGTCAAAATACGAAAGCACCAAACACACACAAACTGACTCACTTATAGTTGGTTTATTTCATGTTTATTTAGAACTAGATCAGATATGTAAACAGGAGTCCCACTCTCATTTACTACATAAATGCAGAATAGATGATCCAATCAGAAGATAAAACTTTTCCACAGCAGACACTAGGACACGTATGCAGAAACAGCAACTGTTACTAAAAATATTAACAAAGGCTGCATTAATACATGACACTATGAAAGGGAGCTAGCATGCACAATTCTAGGAACCTGAAACGAAATGGATTTCAGCAGTTATTTGTTTTACTTACGCCTGTGCTTTTCCTACAGGGAGGGTCTATTATGGATGAACTATGTTGAGGAAGCTAGTAAATAATTGTCAACAGTGAAAAGACAAATTTTAAAATATAGAAAATTGTCACACAAAAGAACAAATGGCAATATTCATCATAAATGGGAGTCTTATTTCATCATACAGCAGCATCCATATTATTTCAGCTTCAAATCTGAAATATCCGGTATCCAGAATAAAATCTGGAACACACAAAGACAGAGGCACTACAGCAAGAAAGTGGAACAGTAAGACCTACAATGTCCAAAATGTAAAGAACAGGACCAAACAATTATATAGATATTTATCTTATGGCAGAAATATTTATCATTACACAACAGCACATACTTTGGTGCACGTAGCCTAATTTTTTATTATCCATGTCGTATCCTGTGAACATTTAGGTTTTCAAGATTCAAAAATACATGTAAGGTTATGACTGTTATAAGGTTTTGTCTCTAAGCAGAAATGCAAATATTAGTGCTACCTGAAACTGGCACTATAAAATCTGCTTTGCATTTAACTAGTTGATTAATAGAAATTAAAAAAATTGACAGGACTTCTTGCTTGACTTATAACTACATGTCAAACACGCTCTGTTTTCTCAGAAATATCACATAACGCGTCAGCACTGCGCATTCTATAAAACCTAAGATAAAATTCTTTTTCACTAAAAGAAGGCAAGAAAGGCTACTTTATTTACATGGATGAAACATTTTTTTCTTAGAGGAAGCATTGCCCTCTGGCACAGTTTTATCAGATCAGTGGAAACCAGTCTGGATCTCAGTGGGAGTCCTGTGATGTTGGCATCCACCAAATCTGTCATCAGCGGTTCTAACAGACACTGGAGTCAAGCATGGAGGAGGGAGACACAGCAGGGTGAGGTAATGCAATCACATCAGGTCACAATGAGGTTGAGAAATCCACATTTGGGCTCTAGAGTGTGTCTGGAGAACAGAAACTCTTTGCATTGTCGCCACTTAAAAGGGTCTAAATGGCTCTGACTAATGTTTGACTAATGGTGGCCTCAAGACATACACAAGTTATCGTCCTCCTCTGGTTCGACCAGCACTGAGTCAGCAGGAGTCCAGGCAGAGCGTGAGCCTAACAGCCATGATGACCTGTGGGTCCTGGCCTACAATGCCCCCGTTTTTCCTCACTCAGAGGGGACTCTTGTTCGAGGGGCAGTTCCCGCTCATGCTGTGTGGTTACTGTCCAGGAAATGTGAAAAGAATTTTATGACACTGTTGTGGCTGCTGTGTCACTTTTCCGGTCATTTTGCTCTGGCGCCTATTCATTGTGTCATAGGTAGAACAGTTGATTTATGACAAGTAGTTGTCACCCTGTGAGTGAAAATGCACACATAAGGGGCCCCTCATCTCATGAATACAAACAGTTTCATTGAGTTGTATAAATGCATGCCCTACTGTCAAACACACAAACGCACACTCTCACACACACACACATACTAACAATGCCATTTAAATACCACATCTTCCAGTCAGACAGTCTTTAATCCAAAACACCACAGACAGAGAGCAGGATAAAAAGTGTTGAGAGACAGTGAAACACAGGAAAGATGGTGACAGAGTGAGCCACTAAGAGTCAATAAGATCAAGAGAGCAGTTAAAGCTGTGTCGAAGTTAGATGAGGACAGCTGCTCTGTAATAGTGGCAGGCATGTGAGGACAAGACTTTACATCTCTTTAGCTGGAACCACAACATGAGAACACAGGCTCGGTGTAAACCAGTGACACATTTGACAGGCCGGTGAGACTCAAATGTAACTTGTTAGACGTGCTAGCAGTGGGGGTCTGCAGATAGCAACTTCATTTTTTTTCTGGTCTGTTGGTGCAAAACTACAGCCCAGAGTGAAATAATTATTGGATGGGTTGCCGTGAAATTTGGGGCGGCATGATAGCTCAGTGGGTAGAGCAGTCGTCTCCCAACCCAAGGGTTAGCAGTTCGATTCTCAGTCCCAG
>JAUMHL010000015.1:7983924-8014231 GCA_032362345.1 Sandelia bainsii
CGCTGACACAGGTCTAGCAGCTGTCCAAACAACAATTTCCCCAAGGGGATCAATAAAGTATTCATTATTATTATAAATTTTGTAGAGACATTCATAGTCCCCAGAGGATGACACCTGATGACTTTGGTGATCCTTTGTTTATTTCTCTTTGAGTGAACTATATCAAATGCCATGAAATATGGTGCAGATGCTGATTTTTTTTTATCAGGATTCATTCTAATCATACAGGTGATCCCTTGACGTTTAGCACCATTCAATATTTTGGCTTTGGTGCTAATTAGCAAATGTTAATATGGAAACATGGTACTTTGATAATCTACACCCAATATAAATATATATATATATATATAATATTTTGTGAGTGTGAGTTTAAATTAAACTCGATATTTCACAACTACTGACTCACAATATGTGTTGTGTCTGAGAATGTAACAACAGGAAAAAATAGGAATGATACAGAAATACAGAAAAATAATAACACAAATAAAGGAAATCAAATAGCAAAGGGGGACACCATCAACAGGATTAGGTGCTATAATAATAAACAGATTGATTGTAGATTATTGTTGACATAATTTGTAACATTTTTTTTGTTTTAGCCCAACTTGCCTCTCTTTACTACAGTGCACTATGCAACCTGTATTACTTTAAATTAGTAATACAACCAAGAAAGGTGACTGTGTCTTCTAGTGTACAATGGAAAAATGAAAATTTATAAGCCTCATAAGAAACACATTGGCAGACATTTCTTCTGAGAAATACTGTGTATATAATATGGTCTAATTTTTTTAAATCATGTATATTGGTTATTAAAGGTAAAAATATATAGTGTAGAAAAATATTAATAATCTTTCGTTTTCATAACTGATCTTTTGTTTGGTGTTTCTTAATAAAAAGGAAAATTAAAAATGAAAATGCAAAATTAAATTCTTAATAAAGTTTTGTCAGACTTAAGTCAGGTTTAACGGGTAATTATTTTTATAGCAACTTTAATAACAAGAAGTTCTGCTAACCAAGTGGTTAAAGAGCTCCTCGTTATTACACTAGAAAACTCAAACCGGGGAATAATTACAGGGATGCAGATGAAACATGAAAGAAAATGCAGCGAGTAGATAGACAGAGACAGGAACGAAAAGTTTGAGATCGGGTTAGAGCGACAACAGGAGAGCCAGCAGCCACTGAGACACAGATATGTGGAGAGCGAGAACGCGGGGGCAGAAACAGGGGGGATAAAGAGGGAGAGAGAGAGACAGACAGACACAGAAAGAGAGAGAGGGAGTAATCAAGGAGAATCAGGACGTTTCCTCTGTAATACCCACAGGCCTCGGCTGAGCCCCAGCTCCAGAAATCCTCGCTGATTGGAGGGAAGGGTTTGTTTGAAGAGGAGGTCAAGACCATCAGTACCTTGTTAAGGAAAAGTTGTGTCCAGAGGAATGAAGAAGGCTGACTCCTTCCTGAGGAATTCATAGGGGGATAGTAAGTGCATGTGTGTGTGTTTGGAACAGACAGAAAGAAAGTACTGATGTTTAAGAAAGAGACTTATGTTTTTCTTTCTTATATCTGTGTCAATGTGAGAAAGTGTGACTGCCTGGGTGTGTTTGTGTGTTGATATAGACACTAAAGAGAGAGGAGGAGGGATCACATTGTCATTTAAGAAGGACCCATCAACCCCCTCCTCACATAGTTTCTAAAGCCAGGATAGCAGCACTGGCATTCGCTGCAATAATGCATGACAGATGTACATCAACTGTGCTCTCTGTCTCTGTTTCTCCTTCTTTTTCTATCTCCTCCCATCTGGACCCAATGTGCTGTTGTTGATGGGCATCACACATCAAGGCATAAACTGTTATAAAATTGAGAAAGAGAGGATTAAGGACTTGTCTGCAGAGCCTTCCAGATTTAGTGGTTCAATACTGACTCTAAGAGCAGTGGATGTTTGTTAGAGCTGCTGTGGTGTTGATGTGGGCTCCAACCTGACATTCAACTCTTTTTTTACCCCTCTGGATTATTCATGGTGACCCAGACACAAGACACAACCTATATTTCACAGAGCAAGATTTACTTTAATGATTGAATAATTCATTAAATGTAGCAACTTCATGGACTAATGAAGCTTCCTTAGTTCTAATGTGTATTATTATTTCTCTGCATATAGTTATACTCATGTTATATATAAATCATGTTATTGATATTGCCATTTTTTCAGCTGTTGCTTAAATTAGGTCAGGCTTATTGGAAATAAATGACAGTATGTAACTGGTCATTATAAAGGTTACACTTGTTAAACTTTAAATCATCAAATCATCTGAGAAAACATTTAATTTTGAATCTCCTAACCTTAAATGCATCCTCTAGCTGGGTCTTAAATTACTCTGTATTCTGGAATATTAAGTAGTCCACAAAAAAAATATTTTTCATATCTTCCGCTGATTTTTTTTACTTACTTCCTTACCTTTCATACTCGACCTATATGTATTTCCCTTGGAAATGTATAAAACATTTCTGTTAGTTGTATACTGTTCTTACCTCTCAATTACATTATTTACACAAATCTTGTAAGTATACAGTAAACCCGGTCAGTTAAGTGACTGTTTACACAGCCTTTATTGGTTTTTTTATAACTAACTATCTTTACCATAGTTCTGTAGTTTTGGATATAATGACATATAGAGAAATTTACAATTACAATATTGAGTTTGATAATTCTATTAGTCTGAAGGTAAACATGCACCTCTAACACCCAGAGTATCACAAAATTACTGACACTGAGTTTCCTCAGCTGACTTTCTAGGTAGTTACAGTCCTAAATGCACTGGTTTAAACTCAAATCTTTACATTATTCCCCTTCAAGCCAGGTAACATTTGAATTCCTTAGTTTAAATGCAACAGCTTTGTTAGATGAAAAAGACTGTGTTGTTTGTCGCAGAAAACTGTGTTTATATATGTTACAGTATATGTATCAGGTCATTACTGAAAGCCAGGCATTGTATCCACAAAAGAACTGAAGCATTTGAAATTATATTCAGTCCTCATTGATAACTTTGCATACAGAATATTTGGCAACATCTCATCATTTGTTTTATTTTTCTGCACAGGTCTAAGCAGTTTTTCTGCACATGTTCTGTGCGGTTAAATAACTTAAAGGAGCATTCCAACAATTTATAATTGCGCTTTCATAAACATGGGGGCTCACAAACTTTAAAGCAATTGTCAAAATTGATGCTGCCTACATCTTTAAATCTCATATTCGTCAAGGTTTTAACACGCTCTGTTATACTTATAAGGCACCTAAACAGCACATTTCATTAGATCCTTTCTGCCTATCAGACTTCTTTCACATCCCACACGTCACAGACTTTCTGTTAAAATCAATCACTCTCTATTCCAAGCTTAACCCTCAGGCGTCACTTTAATTTACTACCCTCTTGTATCATTCAGGTCAAAAATGTCTGCTTCCTAAAAACTGCTATAAAAACATGACAGATTAATATTTTGTCCGCTAATGTAAAGTAAATTCAGCAGGGCTGAAGTTGTATAAGAGATTCATGCAAAAAAAATCAGAAAAAAATATTAATCTGTCATGTTTTTATAGCAGTTTTTAGGAAGTGGACATTTTTGTCCTGAATGATACAAGAGGGTAGTAATTTTTTTCCACAGTGTTCCAGTAATGTATTAGAAAAATTAAAATTTGAATTCCAAACTTTGTCAAGAGAGAGATTTTGTTACAAAAAACTGTGGCATATGCATTAACACAGACAAAATGACAGCCAGATGAAGAGCAAAAATTGGCCCATATGGACAAAAATGTCCATGGTGATGCATGAGGGTTAAAATATTAGCAGTTATTATTCTTCCAGTCTTCGGTCACAAGTAAACTGAACCCCATGTGTAAAATTGGTGGAGTTCCCCTTTAAGTACAAAATTGCAAGTTAACTGTGATGTTTTCACATTTGCTTGTGTTTCTGTGCTCAAACAATAGAGGGCAGTATCTTCACAGTGCAAGAAGTTTCCACCTGCTCATTATCGGGGCAAAACAATAGTCCATAAAATCATGTGGTTCTGAACATAAACAGCCATGACAGGAAGCCAGCAGCATTTTCACATGATCTCATAATTTGAACAATCACAAAGTTTTTATTGGAGTGGAATTAGGCACGTGCAAAATCTTTCTTGTAGAAAGGTCTGATGCCATGCATAATCTGAGCTAGTTTTCGCTCATTGCTACACCTGGTACTGGTTGGAAACAGGGGAGAGGAGAGGAGAGGGCAACAAAATAGCAGAGATATGAAAATGTGTGGAGAGAAACAAAGAACTGAAGAAAAACAGGTTAGATTACATTCCGTAGATGATAAAGCTGAGAGGATGAAGCACAGAGTTGCTAGAAATGAGGAAACAAAACAAGAGTGATCGCTCTTAAAGAACTGAAGCTGATCTGCATTGTGCTGTGTCATCATGCTGTTGTACTTTGTGTTATTACTTCCTTGTAGCAGTAAATTGAGCACAGTACCTCGTGCAGCCCAGATACTGCGAAGACACAGGGGATCATTCGCAAGTACTAAACAAAATCAAAGTAAAAATCCTCCCTGCTAATTCAAGTGTTGCTTCTACTAAAACAAAACTAGTGTGACTTGAGAAGCTTTTTGCCAGAAAAATGTGTCTTTCCTGTTGTTGTTGTTGTTGTTGTTATAATGACTAATGTTGCAATATGTTTTCAGTAGTGGGACATAATCAGGTACATTTAAATTTACTCTTAAATGCTGAAATACTGCATTTACAGGTATGTGTAAATTTGTCTTTTCATTCAGTGTTTTCTCATCATGTCATTTCATGCAGTTCAGAGGAAACGTTGTTCATGTATATTCTGTTTATTTGCCAAAATCAGAAAAATAAAACAAATATTATAGTAATAGCAATAGTAGGGCACACATGCACACACACACGTGTAATTACCACACCTTTAATTGTCCGTTCTGTTTCACAAAATTAATCATCAGGTGTGAATCACAATTCATAATGTCAACAGAAGCAACTTACTGAAAATGGACAAGACATAGCTGGTAACCTACATTCATCTGACCCAAAAAAATAAGACATGAAAAAATCGAAATAGAAGACAAATGTATTTGAGTGAGCTACAAATCAAATAGAAAATGGGTCCTTGGTTATTATGCAGTGAAATATCAGATTGATTCATAATCTCTAGCATGATTACCAAAATCTTTCACATACTATTTTATTGTTGTGTCATGACAAACAGAAACTGGCATTCACAATATGATGCAACATGCCCTGGCATCACATCTGCAAGTCATTTTTGTTTTTAGTGTTTTCAGTGTTGGTAGGTGTGGTGTTAGGCACATGGATAATAATGTTGCCATAAAAACATGTGGACTGACTGACACCTTAGATGTCAAAAATAGGCTGCTGTGCAAAAACACACCCACTTATAACAGCCAGAGGGCTGAGACACATTATGTAATTACAGGACGCTCAGTTGATAATATGATCAGGAGTCACAGCCCTACAAAATAAAAGTTTGATGAAGGATAAACTGAAGTTTCCAGTTGAGATTAACTCACTAACCCAGACTCTATTGCTATTATTATCAGGTGTCCAAAGGGCTTAAAGTGTCTGTGGGTACAAATAGGGTAAAGTGCAAATACAATTAATTTGTTTAAAAATTTTTTAAACAAGTATGGATTTTAAATGGCCAGGAAATTGTGTTTTTTTTTTATAATATAGAGAAATGGAGTTCATGGGTGGCTGTCATACTGACATATAGACATAGGTTGTGTGTAGGTCAGTACTGTGCTTGTTTTCTTAGCATAAAGTTAAGCACGTTGAGTATGGCCAAAGGTGTGGCTTGTCACATCTCTTCCTACTGGAAACATCCATGGTCAGGATACTGAAGCATAACTACAAAGTCTGATTGCATTTGATGTGGTCAGGATAAGGACAAACATGTACAGCACAAGATCATATCTTTCTCTCTGGATAAAGGTAACAGGTGAGATGGAAGAATGAAATAACTTTAAGCAGAGGGGGGTTAGAGACAAAAGGACCATGCAGGGCCACAGATGGAAATAATATCTTAAGCTTTGTTTTTCTTTTGAATAGACTTTTTAAATTCCTGTATTCTTCAAAGGAGTTCTGTATCTACATTCATCCTTAGACTGTCAAACAAGCCCATTCATTTAATCAGACAAAAATGCAGATAACTTGATAACGGTCTTTAAAGAGGTGCAGACAGTGGGTCATTAGAGTCTGTCCCTTGCCTGGTCCCCATCCTGCATTCTTCTGTGGGACCTCTGGGCAGAACTAGGAAGGAAGAGACCCTGAGAAGATTTGCTGGAAGATCAAATCCCTCGGGTGTGATCCAAGTAACACCTGGAAATCCCACTTGCAGTAAGAATAAGAGCTCCTCGGGCAAGAGTGAACTTAAAAAAAAAAATAGTTTTAAGCTTGTGGTGCGGTTAGAAATGCAATGTTTACATAATAGTTTACACTAGACTGATAAATACTAATGGGATTTCTGTGATGTTTTATCTATTTTTTTTAGAAAGAGTAATGAGTGGAATTAAATGTTTTATGCGGTAAGTGTCCTTTATTTTTCCATACTTATATAGTAAGCCTGCCTTATTTGCATTTCTTATGTCCTGCCACATTCGTGCATGGTGTGTATGGTATCATGCTGGTACCTGTGACTCTAGTGACTCATTCTTTTGAACAAGACAACTCAAGAACAATAAATATGGACATGCATGAGCCTGTAAATTAATTATGAAAAACATTTGTTAGTATTCTTGACGGAAAACTGTGAACATATAGTGTGTTCATTTTGTTATGAAGACCAGAAGTATTTCTGCTCTGTTTTTGTATATAGTCTGTATTTCAGCTACTTTTATGAGCCCTGATTGGTTCTGTTTTGTTACTGTTGTGTTCTTTTGTGGTACATTGTGATTAGCCTCTAATCTAATTTTTCATATGTTGGAAAGTTCACATTTTTGAAAATATACGTTCTATTTCTGCACTAAAAAGCGACTTAATCATATGAGCTTTGTCAAACTCTGTGGTATATTTTATTATATTTACATGGGACAGTCTTAGCAGCTCATATAGTGTCCTTACATAGCTTATATACGCTACTGTTAACCTCCAAATGATGTGTTGGTTTGGACAACAACGTCGAGATGACTCATCAGGACAAACCCGGAAATTAAGTGGCAGATCCAAAACGGATCAGCGATCAGTCACTCTTCGTTTGTCTTGATATGAACCACTTTCTGCTTCGTAAGTGTTACATAATTCGTGAAGCTGTCCTGTCCCTGTGCCGAAGTGCAGTTTCACTTTGAGGAATGCTGATCCTGACTTGTTGTCATGTAGGTCTCGGTGCATGCGTATTGCGCGCACGGTGTTTGCACTGTGCTCCAGAGTTGCAGAGTCATGTTAGAGCAGAATTTCCACCCCCACCAGCAGCACAACCTTTGCACGTCCGTCAGCTGTGTCAGCCCTGCACATTTCTCCTCGTAACGTGGAGGTTGCCAGATCTGTTGGTTTCCTGAGAGGACAGAAAGCTCCGGACAGCGAGCCGGGAAGACCTGCTGCGTCCGGACAGCCTTTCCTGCTTTCTTTCGCTTCACTCTCCCGAGTGGTTTCTATGAAGAAGTGCGCCGTGTTCGCGTGTGATCCGGAGTTTACCAGCAGTCGTTGAGCCGTTGTGACTGTGGGTGAGTAAATCTGCAGCTGTAACAGTGTAAAACGTGTTTCACATGCGGAGCGGACGCGCCCTGGCGTAAAATCACTACATTGAACATCGGTGACCGTGTGTGCAGCCTTCGTGCCCTCACACTACTAATCATGGCTTCTTATTTAAAAGTCACAACAATAACAACATTTCTGTTCTGTATTACTTTGTGATATCCGGTACTTTAAAGTGTAGTTCTCGACCACTCGGTTTATTTCCTCAATTGTGCGCAGACTCCTGAAGTGGAATTGAAACTTTTGCTCATTTGCTGCCCTTTGTTTACGGTTTGTAGTCTAATTCATAGCAGGCTGAATGTCAACATGGAGCTATCCTACTGTATTTTCAGTTTAATTATTTAGTGTTGTTTAAAAATGAATTTAATTTTAAACTATTTAAATGTTCGTTTAATTGTTAAAATGACCTGGTTCCAGTTTTTCTAGTGTGGACACGTGCTGCTTTTCCCTTATTTGTGTTTGTTTATTTTTTATTTCATTTGGAAGCAAACTGTTTGAGGATCTGGGATCTTGTAACAGACCGCTTTAGACACTTTCTGGGATTTTATTATTGAAACATTAATGGGGGAAAAATATTAAACCCAAGATGATGTACTCAAATTATATTACTTAAATTACTATTACTGTTATTATCTGGCACCTTCAGCCTTTGACACCAGTCGACTGAAAGATGACAAACCAGAGAAGTGTGTGTTTGTGTCATTGTCACAAAACATTGTAAAGGTTGTGCAGTCATTACAACTCAGCAGTTTTGAACAACGTGTTTTCAATGGCTAAACAAAAGGAATCTTCATTCCTTATTAAAAGCTCTGTAGGACATTATATTCTGTGTGCAGGTGCTACGTGTACATGTCAGATTCAGCTGTTCTGCCATCTGTCAGCATAAACAGTCTGTAAATGGTTAACTCTCTATCTTGATGCCTGTCTCCTTTTCTTATTATATATTCTACTCTAATAGACATTTGATTTAAGTGGAAAAAACATCTATCATCTTACTTTTTTACTTTTTTTACTCTGTCCTCAATCTGATCTCTCTGTGTTGTTACTCATCTAAATCAGATGTTCTTTAGTCCTGCTGTCTCTCCTAACCTGCTTTGTAATTCTCTTTCTTGTTCACTGTATTTCTCTCAGACTGTTTTCTGGATTTCTCTCCCTCTCTTCCCGTCTCACACTCTAGGTCATATGACCAGCATACAGACTGACTGTAAGGTGAGAAGTAAGGGATCTCAACCCTAAACAGATTTGATTGTGCAAATCTGCAAAGCTGCCCTACTGCAGACCAAACCAGCAGTAACCTTGTGTGTACTTTGTTCAGTAAAATACACTTTGGGTGAAAACAGTAATTGATCAATTCTGGTGGGACAGAAAAACACCAAACTGCAGGTAAGTATACCTGTGATTCTCCAGCGGGACTCGTGTTTGTACTTTGCATGCTAAAATTAGCCTGCTGCTTTTGATTGTAAGGGTCTTTATATTGATAAATATACTGCAGCATAACAAATCTTTCCTTGCTCTCCTAGAACTGATTTATTCTGCTCAAGCTGTACCAGCAAGTGACACTAGTAGAATGCTTTCCACAGAGCATTTCATGTTCGCTGAATATATATTTACTGTGGGTTGTGTAAGAAGCATATGATACATAGCAATGTAAAGTCTAGACTATAGACTTATAGACTATAGACATACTATATTGTTCTCTTAAAACATGGGGTTCACAAATCCAGTATGCTGGGAGTGCAGTTACCGTTAATAAATAGCAACACATCGCACTATAGAAATGTCAAGGATACAGCATGTTTGCATTAAACTAGAAACACTGTCTGTACTACAATGATTGTAAGCTTTCTTGAATGAACAAGTTTAAGGAATCCTTACCAAAAATCTCTGTTTATTTTAAAGGAAAAGTTTGACATATTAGGAAACTTTATATTTACTTTCTTGCAGTGAGTTAGATGATTAGATTGATACCACTCTCATGTTGGCATGGCACTGTGTACGATTCTCAGCTTAGCAGTTTTAAGATATATCATTCACCTCATAAAAAAAAAAAACCCAGCTTATATAGTATTGTTAACTTTTTTAAGCACCCAAACGTACCCAGGAGCAGTCCAGCTCCAGTCATTACCTGACATTTCCTGCCATATTAACTATCAAGATTGCTCCATTTATTAATTGACAAGAATCTAATTAGTCTCTTAATTTGGACTTTATTAGAGACAGCTTCACCTTTTAAATCCGTAGTCTGTTAAACACACTGTAGTGCTTAATGATTTATAGTGCACTAATCATGTCATCTGCATCTACCTGAGTGGAATGATAATGATTATGCACTGACTTATACTCATGCTTATTCCCAGTAAATTTCTGACCTGCTCATTGACTGTAGCCCAGCCACATCCCTCAGGCCTCAGGTCATCTGGTAGTCATCGTCTAGCTATGTCTAGTATAAGATGT
Organism: Sandelia bainsii; assembly: GCA_032362345.1. Lineage (NCBI taxonomy): Eukaryota > Metazoa > Chordata > Actinopteri > Anabantiformes > Anabantidae > Sandelia > Sandelia bainsii. Next base: position 7,994,137 of record JAUMHL010000015.1, read on the forward strand.
AGGTTTTCAGAGGGAGCTTTTAGTTAGTTATTTTGGTCCTGCTCTCTGGAACAATCTACACATGGCCTGAGATAAGTGACTACTTTCCCGTATTTGATAGACGGCGTAAAACCTTTCTGTTTCTTTCTTGAGTTTTTGCTTTTCCACTTTGAGGGTCAGAGGGTATTGTTGTGGCACAGATTGCAAATCCTCACCTTTAACATCATATAATGCTATTTAGTTTTTTTTATACTAATAAAATTGACTTGACCTGATTGATTGTAGAAATCCATTTCTTGAGAACTATACCAGTGAGATGTTTGATTGTGAAATCACGCTTCACCTACTACATTCGATGAAAATAATTATCAGTGTGCTCTCTTCTTTACACGTGCCAAGTTCATCTGGATGGTAAAACAGGTTCCAGTCAGTAAAGAGCTAAGCTGGAGGATGACACCAACCTGTTCTGACACGAGGGAGTGTTTTTATTACTTACCTAGTGAGTAAGTGGGAACATTGAAGTGAATTTGCTTTTAGGGAAACAGTGGTTGGTCAGTGACAGCGTCTGGTGACTAGTAGGAATTCATTCATACCTTCTGGTGCTTTTAATAGTGTGAATGTGTTCTGTATATGTTTGTCAGTCAGCTGGAGTCTGCAGAACCTCAGTCACTACAGTGACTCACACACTGAGTATGACTGTTAGCAATCTGTTTAGCTGAGCAGTTTAAAATAGGAAGAGAGAAAAAGCAGTTTTAACAAGACAAATTGCCAAGTTTTTTCTGAAAGGGAGAACTGACTCTTTAAGTTTAGTTTGATGTTGCACTGCATTTTTTTTCCTCCTATAGCAGAAATATAAATGTCACACTGAAATTATGAACTTTTTAGTACCATTTCACCAGAATTCAGCCTATACTGAGAGGGCACACCCTGTCTTGTTTTCACAGTTAGCCCCAAGACCAAAATAAATCTATTAAGCCAACTGAAGAAAACACATTACCTTAACTAACCAAGTTAAAAATACATTGTCCATTTCCATGAGAGAAAGTTGTGACATACAGTATAGCTGTTAAACAGATAACTTATTTTTGCTTCAGCGGCAAGGAAGTGAAACCTTGAGTGTGTGACTCACCCGTCCATAGATATACCAGGGAAAAATGACAAATCCACATGAAATTTAGATTCCATTAGCTTAACTTCAAACCTCAAGTCACAAAACTTTATTTCTCTTCTTTGCAGGATAAGCATCGTAACACATGAGGTTAAGGAAATCCCTGCCAGGACATATCTGATTTGCCCAACTTCTGTGGAACACTAAATTGCGGAGGACTCTCTAAAATGTCAAAATGGATTACTTTCAAAACCCTGAAACCTGTAAAATCTGGAGCAACAGCAATTTAGTGATCAGGGTTTGACTCGTGGTATGGGAACTGTCTGTTCTTGACACAAATGCTATCAGTTATGTTGGAGCCTGGATTGGTGCATGAAGGAGTAGTTTGTGATTCACTATCAGTCTGCAAGTTCGTTTACCCATCATATTTGTGCAGAGAAACATATGCCCTGAACTTATTTTATGCAGCAGCTGACTTTTCCTATGGACTGCTTGTTCTGCCTGCTGGCTGTTCTGGCAGGGATCACCAATGGATAGTCTCATTATGCTGTGCACATCCATAAATTCTTGGAAAATGTCTACTTACTGAATAGATGGTTGTGTTACATTTGCAGAAAAAAATGGAGGAACTAAAGCCATCTGCTTACTGGAGTCTCTTTACTGATGGATTAAAGACCAAAGGAATTGTCTCTGATGAAAATCTGAACCCTTTGGGATAAAAAAAACTTTACCTTAAACTGTTGTGCTTTAAAACTAAAAAGATTGTTTCTCAAAAGGAAAGAATCTTGTATACAACTCTTCCTCTCTCCCATAATGCATTGCCCGATGAGGAAGAAACGTCCCACATGTGATTCTCATTTCTCAGCTATCGTGGTTCCCTCAATGCATGGATCTGGGTATCTTGACTACACTGTAGAGAGCCATGCTTCCAGATCCCTGGAGGCCATGGAGGAGTTCAGACAGAAGGGGATGTTGTGTGACCTGGTGATACATGCCACATATAAGGAGAGAATAGTGGACTTCAAGGTGAGACACCCTCTAAATTAAATAATAAAAGATCAATTTGTGCCATTTTGGGTGAGATTTCAAAATACTAGCAGACTATGGAGCCCTGAAACGAATGAAATGTAGTAAACAGCTAAAGACAAATCAAAATACAACTGAATACATCAATAAATAATATAAAATATACATTTTAAAATATTGCATGCAACATAAATCATAATCTATCCATTTGCAATGTGATGGTAAAGTAGTGATATACTGTACAGTACGAAAGGAGCAAGATAAAAAATCTCCCCAAGTGATTATCATAAAAGCATTAGGAAAATCAGAAATGTGGTGGGGAAAATTGGAAATGTTCGGTCAGACAAACGATCTGAACACTGCAAGTTCTCATTTTCGCGAACATCCTGCAGGTCTTGATGGTCTGGCCAGATATTTTCGGCACCATTGCTGTTGATATTGATGCTGTCTGATGTTTTCCTTTTCAATGCACCACTGGAAAAAAAAATCTCTTTACATAGCACAACCGTGTAACTGTGCATCATTCACTTGTGATGTCACCACATGCTGCATTCATGGCATTTAGTAGAGACATCTGATCTTGTGCCCTGTGGTGGATGGATGAATGTATGAATAGCATGGATAGCATATCCATGCATTTCTAATAGATTTTGATAACTGAAACATTCTGCAATGTGATACTCAAACAATAAATGAACAAGCTGTGAAGAGTTTGACAATAAACTCACCAGTTTTGATCAGTAGTAGTAGATTTGTAGAGACTTGTACTTACTGTTTTGCACACATGTGCATCAATGCAATTTGTTTGAATCAAAGAGAAATCCTATTCTGTTCTGAACAATTAAAACTAATCGTAATGATAATTGTTCTAATTGTTTTTGAAAAATGCTTTTCTCATTTGAGAATTGAGACAAAGCAGATCAGAAAAACTGTAAAAGTAATTTTTTTAAATCATTGAAGAGATTCATGCATTTTTGCCATCTAATTTAGGGTTAAAGGAAAATTATAATGGTTCATATATATTTTTTTGCTCTCCATTTTAATTATTGAACCATCAATTTTATTTATGATATATTTAGGTATATTTTTGAATTTTTTCATAAACTTTCATTAGCCTATGGTTTAGAAGTTCTGGGCCTCCATAGAACAGGGTTGTTTATCATTCACTGACCAAGTAGTGAATTCTGTGTTTGTAAAAAATTTTTCAGGTGCACAAGGTGGTACTGGCCGCCTGTAGCCCTTACTTCAGAGCCATGTTCACCAGCAGCTTCAAAGAGTGTCACGCCTCAGAGGTCACCTTACGTGACGTCTGCCCTGAGGTGGTGGGAAGACTCATTGACTTTGCCTACACCTCCCATATCACTGTGGGAGAGAAGTGTGTGTTGCATGTTCTTTTGGCTGCCATGAGGTAAACACACGTGAGCAGTAGCACATTGTCTCAGAAAGATAAACACGAGTCACTGAAAACAGCTGAAATCTGCATACATGCACTGACTTAATTTCTATATTTTTTAAATTTCAGGATTTAACAGTAAAATGCATTAAAAAAAACAATTTATTATACTAGAGGATAAACTCCATAAGCACCAATGTTTCCCCTCTTTGTTCTGCAAGGTATCAAGTGGAAGACGTGGCTAAGGCATGCTGTGATTTCCTCATTAAGCATCTAGAGCCTGCCAATGTCATTGGTATTGCACGATTTGCTGAGGAGATTGGCTGCACAGAACTGCACCAGCGAAGTCGAGAGTATATAAATACACACTTCAAAGAGGTAAGATGCAACTGTAGAAAGCACACAAACTCATGTACACATGGAATTCTTAGTTTTCAGGTTAGTTATTTCAGATGTTAAAGCACTTTTTCTTTGTGCTTATCATAGTAAAATTTGACAGTGTTTATCAGTGAATCAAGATCATTTTTAGCAGCCTGTGAAACGTGTTATTCTCATATAATAAAAGAAGAAAGATTGATAGACAAATGTCAAATAAGACAACATAAAACAACATATTCTTCATTGAATAATTTCAGATTATTTAAAACCTTACCAAAGTTCTCCAGAGCTTGTTCTTTGCACAGCACTGAGGTCAGAGTGTGAGGCCTTCTCTGCCAGAGCCAAAGCCCCTGACAGGCCAATGGTCAGCAGCAAAGCTCTAAAACTCTTTCTTTTATTCTGTCAGTCTTTTGATCTTATCAATTGACCTTATATAGACTGCACATATCAGGCAGTAAATCACCAAGAAGCTACATAACATTTCAACTTACGTGCATGTCTATGCATAGTTAATGAGATAATATAAATTTGAGATATACTATATTGATTATTTCATAATAGCAGAGATAGAGTATGTCAAAATATATAATAGCAGTGGGAACAATGCAGCTTAATGGTTTGCTAAAAGAAGAACTGAAGACTGAAAAAGATCACTGATCTGTCTCTGGGACAAACTTGGCTTTGGCTTCATCACAGTACCTATACCTACACTAGAGATGTCCAAGTCAAGTGTTGTTGTCCTGATATAGCTACTTGAATGGTCCAATCCAAGGAGTCCAATCCAAACCTTCCAGTTCTCCTTTGACAAAGAGTTGCTTATCTCAATGGGATTTATTTGGTTAAACAAAAATCTTAATATTTATAGAAAGGGGACATGAATTATAATGCATTGATTCTACAACTAAATACCTTAGTTGTAGCATTAATTAATGTATTGTTCTTGCATTAACACATGCATAAGATAGTGTTACTTCTTCTCTGAAGTTTTGATACCTCATGTAGAATTATGTGCATGAATTCATGATAATTTGTGTACCTTTACCATGGCATTTCAGAGATAATACTTTAATTTTAAAAGACAAGGAAACCTGAAAAAGAACAAAGAATACTAAATATAACTGTATTATTCTCTATGCTTTTATCTGACTATCCTTTGTCCTAGGTGACTAAGGAGGACGAGTTCTTCAGCCTCTCTCACTGCCAGCTGCTGGAGCTCATCAGTCAGGACAGTCTTAAGGTGCTCTGTGAGTCTGAGGTGTGTGGCATTAAACTATACATTTTACCGTAGTCACAGAAATACAGTATATACTTTGTTGAGTGATTTTAGATTTTCTGTTATTATTAGGATGTGTTACACATCACTCAACTCACGGTAGAAGTAACAATATACTTTTGTACCCTTATGCTTAAGTAAAAAAACCTCATAACAATTTGTAAATGCATCCATGCCAGGTGTATAAGGCCTGTACAGACTGGGTCGGCTGGGATATGGAGGGTAGATCACAGTACCTACATGCCCTCCTGAACGCAGTTCGTATCTATGCTCTACCTCCTAAGTTTCTAAAGAACCAGCTCCTGTCTTGCCCCATCCTCAGTAAGGTAAACTACAGACTTATAGTATGTTTTCTTTTTATGGAAATGCATGAACAAGTCAGATCTGTGCTCACAAAGATATTTTGTTCTTTGTTGGTATTTATTTTGTAAAAGATGTATACATTTAGAAAATGTTATTTTTTTTAAATACTCTTAACAGGCTGCTGACCCTTGGATTGTGTGTCCTTTCTTTCAGGCCAACTCCTGTAAGAACTTTCTTTCTAAAATCTTCCAAGAAATGACATTGAGGAACCTGCCACCTGGACCTATCCGTGGACCTCAACTCATCTATGTAGTCGGCGGGTAGTTATCTCATATATGTAGTCTCCTCAACAACATTGCTTTGTTCTGCAGTGCATTTACTAGTTGCACACTCTTAAGGTTATAGCAAACAGAATAATTTCTGATATTGATCATCAGAAACTGATTATGAGACACATGTTGAGTATTATAAACAGTAGCTGGCAATGTTTTGTTTTTTCAACACTTCATAGATCCAGGTTTATGTCTCATTCTGCCACCCAGTGGCTGTTAGCAGGTTTTCATTTTTGTCTTTCCTACAGTTACCGTGCTTTTTTTACACTACCCCCACAGTCTACAATGACAGTGTTGTGAGACCTATTTTTCTCAGTCACATGGCACATTTGATTTATTTAACCAATGTGACAAATTTAAAACTAGCAGTAAGATAGTTTGAGTGCCAGCATGTGGACAACATTTTATGGTCATGTTGTTCTAAAACTTTTTTATTACAGGTATAATGCTATTACAGAAGCACAGACACGAGCAAAGTGTGTAGTGTTTCTGACTGACAATGGGGAGCGTAGATAATGACTGTTGAATGTTTTTTTTCCACATGAATTATTCTGTGCCATTAAAATTCAAGCCCCACCATCCATGCTTACATGAATCAGCATATGACTGGACCCTTCTTGCTTTCTGTGATAGGAGTATCTATACATTTTAGTTCTAGATCATATTCGTAGTAAAAATGTACCACACAGAGTTCATCTGTTGAACTATCCACTCACTATTTTCTTTTCTTTGTTCAGGTACCGGCAGCATTCACTGGCCTCCTTGGAGGCTTATGATCCTAAGAGGAATGTCTGGCTAAAACTGGCTGACATGGACACACCGTGCAGCGGACTGGGAGCCTGTGTACTGTTTGGACTGCTCTACACTGTAGGTTGCATCAGTTGCAGCATGTCATATCACCAACAAAAAGTTGTAACAGAGAGTTTTTATCTATCAGAATGACACTTCAAGATAGGATACAGTGCAGTGCAGTAGAGTTCAGTTAGATATAATATATTAGGAATATGACATATACAAAACTGGGAGACACTGGTTTAGTTGTGTGCCGCTGTACTCATACATTTCTGTAGATATCTGAAATGTCATACTCTAATCATCTTCTCATTCATTTTCTCACTGTTCTGCTTCTGCCTCCTGTCTATCCTGCATGGATTAGTGTTTTGAGAAATGTAAGTGATTAGCTTTTTTTTTTCTCGGGTCCAGGTTGGGGGTAGAAACCTGTCGCTTCAAAACAACTCAGAGTCCAGCACTCTGTGCTGCTATAACCCGATGACCAACCAGTGGAGTCAGCTAGCCTCCCTTAACATCCCTAGGAACCGTGTTGGGGTGGGAGTTCTGGATGGCTGCATCTATGCTGTCGGAGGCTCCCAGGGCTCGACACATCACAACACGGTAGAGAGGTAGGACGTGTCTGAGGTTTTTACTCAAAGTGTGTGAAGATTTATTTATTTAATTAGGCACTCAAGAAGTAATTTGGTTTTAATGACATCTTATTTTCTAGAATGAATGTAATGAGCAAGGATTTCTCTCGCTATACACACATTCTTAGATTAAGTGCAGTTACCTATAAGTATGGATAATGGCATAAGAGAGATCAAATGAATAGCTGCCATTCAACCTAAAGAGCAGTCAAGAAGTTTTCAGGTATTCCTCTTAGACTAATTAGGCAACAACACAGGCTTTTTAAAAACATGTTGAGACACACTTCCCAGGAATGTCGATCTGGATGAGAATGCTTTACACCTTGTTGCTGCCATCGCCGAGTAGGGAGGAGTTTTAGTACTCTTTAATGCTAAATTGGTTCAACTACTTAAAAAAAACCTCAAGTTTGTGAATAACAATTTCTTTTAATACTATTAACTGTCCTTTTCGCATCTAAAGAGCTGTGTTTCAAATCTAACCTTAATAACTTTTTATATTAAATGGTATAGATTTCTAAAAGATGCTAGTCACAAGGGAATTATTAGAACTCATCAGACGCCACTTGTAAGGCTTCTCATGAGAAGCTGCCAAATACAATGAAGGCTGATAAAACTATTGAACTGAAAATTCAATGTGAGACACACGAAAAGAGATTAGAGCATTTACAGTAACAATAGCTGACAGAAAGGGAATCGGCTTTTGAGGCTGCTTCCCAAATGAATCCAAGCAACATGTAAGAGATTCAACAGACAGTGCCTTCCTGCTACAGTGAGATCGCGTTTTTTTTGTTATTAACATCAGCCTTGCTGCACAAGCATGTGCAGAAATTTGGGAGTTTAGACCATTGGGTCATTGTCAGCACAATGATTGTCAGCACAATGATCCAAGAAGGGAAGTGGATTTAGTTCCTTTTTCAAGGCCACTTCACTAGTGTTTGAGTTCAGGTGACGAAATATCAGCCGCTCTCCTGTCAGCAGTTGACAGCTGTCATACACCTGGTGTCAACGATTGAGCAAACAACCTTTAAATCATTAACCAGTCAAAGAACATGCTGTCCAACTTGCTTTATTGTGATTCGGGTTGTTGTTATTGTTGCTATTATACCTTGCATTATTATTAGGTGGCTAGCTTAGTTTTAAACCTCATAAATTAATGCTAAAAAAACACAAAATAGTCTGGTTCATAATGTCTTGTAATTGGAGATCTCGGACAAAGCCAAACTAATCTTCAGTCATGATGCTAAACTAACTTAACTATCAGCAAGACAGCAAAATAAATGTGAGGCTGGACTGTCTTCTCTCTCTCTGCTCTCGATGGTGTTACAACCTCTTTGGCTTCAAATAAAGCTCGTCAGTAGTTGCCAAACATGGTTGCCAGCTTAACCTAATCCACTTAAAGTTGACTGGCTTGTGTAGATTGAGAAGGTTGCTGCTCACAGCTGCTACCCTCTAAATCATTTAAAGTTGCTGTACTCACTGTTGGCACTTTACCAACTACAAGTACAACTGTCATTTGCAGGTGGGATCCAGAGTCTAACCGCTGGTCCTTTGTTTCCCCGATGTCAGTGGCTCGTCTGGGTGCTGGAGTGGCGGCGTGTGGGGGGGCTCTGTATGTGGTGGGGGGATATGATGGACAGAACCGCTGGAACACTGCAGAAAAATACCAGCCTGACACAAACACTTGGCACCAACTTGCTCCAATGAGCACTATACGCAGTGGACTGGGTGAGTTTGTGTGTTCTTTTGCCTCTGTGAGCCAAATTACTGTAGTTTCATGTTGTCATACAGTTCAAATAAAAGTTCAGTCTTTCCATCTAACTTGCAGTATGAAATCAAATCAACTTTTTTTTTCCAAAATGCCAAACTATATATTCCCTCTCTGTCGGTTTTTGCAGGGTTGGTGTGTGTGAACTCGCACCTGTACGCTATAGGAGGCTATGATGGGAGGAACCAGCTGTCCACTGTGGAACGTTATAATATAGCCTGGAACGTTTGGGAGCCCAGGGCCTCCATGCAGTACAGTCGCAGTGCACAAGGAGTCGCGGTCCACCAGGGACGCATCTTTGTCCTCGGTTAGTTAAAGCGCTAAACTACGAGACAGAAAATTCAATTTTGAGTTATTTGAATAAAAGTGTCACAAAATGTCCACAAAAATAGAAGATCAAGGATATTTTATTAACACATAGAGCAACATGTTTTGCTTCATCAGATACTCTTGTGTTTTAGGGGTTTTTTTTTCCGTATACATTTTTACATGTTTGATGTTTATGCAAGCAGAAGAATAATCTAGACTCATTAAATATTTAAATCATTCTGATTAATTAGTAGACAGTCAGATCAGGAGAGACACTTCTACTTCAGTGTACATTCCTTTATTCCTAAAGCGACTCTGTTGTTTAATTATGTAAAGCAAGGTTCAAATATTAATATAAACAAATTAAATGTTAGATCAGAAAGTAATAATAAACCACATCACTAAATTAAATTTGACTAAAATTATCTTTCTACTAGTCCATTTATAAACTGAAAAGTAAATTAATTACTTAAAGACAGATTAATTTAATTATTCACTGACAATTGTTGAACAGTTCACTTATAGGTTTATTAGCAGCTTCATGAAATATGCTGTGTGTCTGTGTTCATTCAGGAGGTTTTAACCAGCATGGCTTCCTGTCCAGCGTTGAGTGTTACTGTCCAGAAAGAGATATATGGATGTTCGTCACCGACATGCCTGTTGGACGTAGCGGCATTGGCGTTGCTGTTACCATGGAGCCCTGCCCCGGCAGGCTGCCAGAACAAGAGGAGGAGGAGGATGGAGCCACGCAGGACAAGGATGAAATCTGCTGAAGTTTTAAATGTTGGATATGGATCTAAGTAGTGCTGCTGAGAGGGCCAAGTGCATTAAATAAAAACATTCCAATATGAAAACTCTTCACACATCCCCGCTCCCATGGATTGCATTTGTACTGCACCCTGGAATACTGTGGATATAGCTTGAATGTACATCTACATGCTCGGGGAAGTAATGATACAAACTAGTAGCATAACAAATGACCTCGCAATAAACAAGGTCCTACAAATGTAATCTTACATAACAGTAATACTATTTAATTAAATAATGTTATTCATCTGCTGTTTCTAATCTCTTGAGGATTGAGTTGAATTTATAAATGTACAGAATGAACTTTCAACCTCTAATTTCTTATTCCTCTCTGTATTACAGCTCTCTGTATTACAGCTCTACCTCTGTCTGTCCAAATGAGCACTTATTCTGTGTTTTCCTCATATTGTGCCAACGTAGTTGCACCAAAAACTGCCATTTTAAAATTTGTATTAATCTTTTTGGACACTTAATATATTTTGTTTTGTTTCTGATCAATCAAATGTGTTAAATATGTGATAAATATTTTATTTCTGCACCATTTTTCAGCCATTTAATTTGTATTTTCTTATAGGTATTGATGTTAGTAAAGACAAATGTTTTACTGACCACTTGTGATCTCAGTTATTAGGATACGTCCGCAGCTGCAGTATGTATCAGCATATGCACTACCACTAGATGGTGGAATAAGTCCAAAAACAGCTGTGCACTGCAACAGAAATGTTTTTATGTTGTTTTTTTTTTGTTTTGTTTTGTTTTTATTGGCATGTAAAAGAACTCTGTTACTTGCAGCTTAAAAATAACAAAGCAAAACAATTGTGGCTCTAATTTTGTTTACATCTTGACAAACATTCCTAGAATTTTCAAAAGTCATTCTGCACACTATGACAATCTATATCTATTTAGATAAAGAATACTGGTGCATGTCTTATGTCTGAGCGAGAATACTAAGCATTGACCAGCACAGCTGTCGCAGCAACCTGTATTCCAGCAGTCTTGAAGAAAGACAGAGGGTAACAGAGTCACTACAGCGTTAGTCATCAACCATGGACGTCATTTGTGTGTTTACTTATCTCTCTCTGCACTGCTGTTCTCTGTCTCCTCCATGGCTCACCTGCAATTATCCCAGCAAGCCACCGAAGAAGACAGTTCTGGACAGTGCTATTATTCACATACATCCTCAGTTGTCCCATCATGTTGAGATTTCTGACAGAGAAGTAACGATAATGAATTAGGAAAAAATGTTCATTGTTGTTTTATCGCTTACTAGTATAACAGACTGGCAGGTGATTGTTGTCACATGTTTGCCTCCATTTGACTCTATCTCAGATTTCACACTCGTGGACATACAGTGCATTGTGGCATTCACTGTTGACAGAGCAACCTGTTGGTCCATGAGCAGAGAAGAGCAGCGGTAGAGGAAGGAAACAGCAGAGCTCTGGTTGAGTGTTTGGACTCCTGAGCTTAGGAGCAAAGACAGATGAACAAGTAGAGGGCTCTTACTCACTACTTAAAACCCTATACAAGAGCAAGTGACTCATATGGCGAATGCATCACGCAAGCATCTTGTGCACATTTGAACATGGACACACAAGCATGTGTGCATCCATACACAAACACATTCGTTCTGTAGCTGTCACACACCCAGGCATCTACTATATATGTGTGTGCACACGCATGCAAAACAAAGCTGACTGTCTCTTATTCACAAAGCTGTGGAAACAGATTTGCCTCAATGTGTTCATTGTCTCATGAGGGGAGAGGAATACAGAAAGAGATGTAGCACTGCACAGCAGGGAGATTTGCCTTCCATAGAGAATCAGTGGAGTAAAAATTAATAAACATACAGATGTAGCTGTTGTACAAGTCCATCTTTTGCATGGTTACTGCACTAATGCTGAACAGTTGAACAGTCCCAAGAGGAACTGTTTGAGGAGAGGACGTTCCTCCGATAGAGCCAAAGAGATGTAGGGACTGGGAAGGGCTGCCAGCATCTGTAAGAACTGTAACAACATATTTATTTCTTAATTGTTGGTTAGTCCACAAACTAAATGCAGTGACTGTATCATGCGGAAAAAGTTATTACTTTGGTGAATAGTGTTGTACAGCTGCACAAACAGATGGGAGAGGACAGAAATTGAGCCTGAGACCTTTTAGTGCCGTTTTTCTTGCTCTTTCTGTTTCTTCAACTTTTGCAGTCTAGATTCAGATAGTCACATTCAAATGTATGAACACGGGGAAGCGATATACTCTAAAAGAGCTGATCTGATCATCAGTCATTGCATAACAGAGCTTGCAACTATGTAGCATGTTGAAATGCACAAGTGTGGATTTAAAAGTGTACAGGAGCTTAGAAATACTCTAAGTAACGTACAGTATGTTGCAACATGTAGGTATCCAGCAGTTTTATTCACAGGGTGAAGGAAGTCTGAGGTAGCCTGTTTCAAGTATTATAATAAGGCTTATCCTGTCTGGCTTATCCTGCCTTATTCAGATCTGCATGCAGACAGGAGTTAGAATCATGTCTCTATAGGAACTGAAGAGGTGGGGGGCTTTAACGCCGGTGGGCCTATAGCTAGACGTGTAGGAGTGACCTTGGAAAGTGATGACCTCATCAACATCCCTACCTGCAAAGCTAATCTGTTACATTCTAAAGGATGCTCCTACGATGGAGCCGCCCCATGAAGGTGACATTGGTGAGTGGGCTGGTGTGGAGGAAACACACCCCTAAATGAGACACATGCAAACACATGAGGATTACATGCACACAGATGCATGTGAGTAATTTACATCCATGCAAAACCGGCATCCATAATAATAGTCATTTTACATAAGCACTAAGATTCATGCACAGTGTCACGATTAAACCACTGTAACTACATGAAACTTGTGATGTAATACCCATTGGTTTACATCAGCTGATCACCCAGATGCCTGCAGCAGGTGTTGCAGCATGATGGCGGTTAAAAGGTCAGACCGCTTTCTCTAATCTGACCCCAGATATTACAGATTTTCAACTCTGTGGCCAACAGATAAAACTCTGCACATTTTTTACCTTTATTTTTCCATGAAATATTGAACTCAGCTTTCTCATTCATATGCAGTAGTTTGCTGTACAGCACTTTACTCAAGAGCAGCTCAGCTGAAGCAGTTGCGGGTTAAATGCCGTGCTCAACAGTTTCAACCTCACGATAACTAACGTGTATGAAATTGTGAGCCAATAGCTAAAACTACTATGTGCATGAGTATTCTGACCGTCTTCACTTTCAACAGATGCCCTTGAGCAAGGCAGCTCCAGCTGATGCAGTGGAGCTGCTCAGTGAAGAGCAACTGCAGACAGACTGGTGAAGCTGTTATGAATGTTTGTGGGCAAAATGAGTGGCAAGCTGAGCATATGTGCATATGTACTCAACCAATGTGCTGTTGCATGAGTTTTATAAGCAGTTGTACACACTGTGTAAGACTACAGCACAAACTCTTCTACGACTGGCACTGGCTGAGTTTCTTCTTCTAAATGTATTTATCTATTTAATGTATACGTCTCCACTCGCGGACGCAAATACACACGCACGCGTACACGCGCATGCGCACATCCATGCACACGCCCTGAACTAGCACTACTGTCCTGATCTTGAGCACTATAACCTGATGAAGGTTAAAGTAGCATCTGCATTCATAACATTTCTAAATTGTATATGTATTCTACAAATACCAATCCTAGAAGTGAAATTATACATATAATTCAGAATTCAAGATTCAAAACACTTTATTAATCCCAGAGGGAAATTGTTTTGCCTACACATTGATAGAATTATGGCTATTTTTGTTGACAGAACAAGAGCATTTAAATTATGTTTTACTAAGACTAATATCCCTTTAGGGTTTATAGTATGTGTAGCAGCCTATAGAGAGTTCATACACACTGATGACTTTTAAAAATGTTCTAGCATCACTATGAAATTCCATATATAGATGTTTGCATGGTGTTTAGTAGACTTTTACTGTAATTATATGCAGAGAGACCGCTGTTGTTTTTCGTTATGTGATGGGAGCCTGCCTGTTGTGAGCATGTAGTGCGGCCGACTGGTCTGTGTGTTCACTTCAACTGTGTTTCTCTCAGACTCGGAGGAAAGCATGAGCGGACGGTTTCAAGCTCCCCTCTCGCTGAATTGATTCTACTATGGGTCCTCTAGAAACACGGCGCTGACACACAGGGGAGGTTAACTGCAAACTATCCCTTAATTGTAGCTTTTTTGACATTTTAAAGAACAAACGTTTAATTAATTCAAATGCATAATGTTTCGATACGATATATGATTGTGCTGAAATTCACACACTTGCTAATGACATCTGCTTTCCTGAAAATGCACGTTTCCAGCTCCCCCCTGTACCCAAACATAGTATATTCCACAATTTATTCCAGGGAAAGACTGACAGTTTTTTGGGTCATGAAGCAGCTGTTCAAGTCAGTGGTTCACCCTCCCTCCGTAAGAATAAGGAATTAGTACATTTCAAATTAGATAACGACAAACGTTGGTGCAAGAAGAAGAAAAAGTGTGACAATGTGTCCGCTGCACAAAATAAACCATTCAAACATGAGCAAAAATATTTTTAATTCTAAACAAAACAGTTGTTTTTTTTATCACAGTTGCTTTTCAGCACATAAATATGAGCAATGTTTGCTTGTTGTTTACATTTTTCAGCTATATTAGTGCAGCGGGTTGAATAAGTAAAGCAAATCCCTTGTAAAATTCCTGTGATATTAAGGGTTGAGAACTTACTAGTAGATCTCTCTTGCACACACACGCACGCACACGCGCACGCACACACACCCTGTAAGAGACCTCCAGTAGAAAGTGGAGTTGAACAATGGTGGACTGACTGTTGACCCCTCTTCAATAAATCCAGTAAATGTTAGGGTGTACCTGGGTGATCCATCAGCTTCCTGTATAGGTTTAAATTAGTGCTTTTATTCTCATCCTCTTATAGAGTGGACTGACCGGATTTGTCCTCAACATGGATATTTCATAATTATGTTTCATGGTCAGATTCTTAAAGAGCTTTTAAAATTTCTACATACATGAATCCATTTGTGCAAAGACACTAATTCTGAATGTGTGAAAAAAAATAAGGCGCGACTGACTTTGTGCACAGTGCTGCATGCGTGTACTACCAATTGTTTTTGTAGATATATGTGTGCATGTGTGTGTGCACATGTAACATGGGTCAAGCCCCCTAGAAACAGCAGCAGAGGTCTTCTGCTTTTAAGTGGATTAAAACTCTAGCACAATCCCCAGGGCCAGCAGGCATTGGACAGACTGGGTGTAGTTTAGATGAGGACTTAAGACTGATTATCTCTCGTGCTGCCTTTGTTTTTGCTGCTACTGTTGCGTATATGGGTAATCCTGCACAGTATATGGAAATGTGCATGTTGTACATCCTAGCAGTGAGGTTGCTATCAGCTATTCAGACTCCAAATTGGTGTGGTTGTATTTTTCCATCTGTACTGAATCTTTTGCTGAGTATCAGCCCAGATCTACTTTGAACATCAGCTGTTACCAACTTTACTTTGGTGCTACAATGGAAAGATTCCTCAGCTCTGAATGTATGGCTGCAGAGTGTTGATGTTTAGTCTGCGGTCACGCAGTCTGTCTTATCTGCACAATAATATGTGTGCCCCTTTTATTGTATGCCTTGTAACCAGTGTTTTACTCTCATACTTCTTGCAGTTTGTCAGCACCAGTTAACCAGGTCAATATTTGTGTGCTCCAGTTGTTGCAACTCTGCTTCTGATCCTTAATCCAGGTCTAATTTTGATGTCTAATATAACAAAAAATGTGGGTTTGCTTCAATCTGGAGTTCACTAACGTCGTGCATAGAAAAAATTTTTTATTTATTGCTCATATTTCTCATTTAAAGTCAAAAGATATGTACATTGAGTTTATGATTTGACCTAAATTGTGTTGGCTACAACTCTATTTAATAATATATATAAATTGTTTCACATTATAAAACACATTTCTTTAACATTTGTGTTAAGCAATACCTTGTGCAAAATTCATTGGTTGTTTTCCTTTTTATGACCCCACATGATGTTCATAACCTCTTCCTAATCTTCTTAGGATTTATGAGGCTTGGACCCAATGAAACACATTAAATAGTCCAGAAATGTTTGTTTAAACTAATGTGAGGTCAGAGGAATAGCTATTGTTTTATAAAGTAAGCATCACTGGGGTTTCCAAATTAATGATGGTAACAACGTAAAAATGTAGTCACTTACTATGTAGTCATAATGCTTTGGGTGTGGATCTGGCTTCTGAAATCACATTATCTGCTCTGTCTCTGTCTCTCCCTCCCTCCTTACTTGCCTGTTACTGTCCACTGTATACAATTCAATGATGCAGAGATGCTATAAAAATTAATGTTTAAGGAAGTAATGACAGTCAAACAGCAGTGCTCACAGCCAGCGAGATAACAGAATCTTTGGCTTACAGTGGGCGATGTGCTCTACTTACCTGCCAAGTCTCTATGCTTTGTTTTACCACAGAATTTGTTTTAGAAGCATTTTTTTGTGTTTGTTTCTTTGTAGCTTAAAAATGTCTGCACAATGTACTGCTCTCCATGGTGAATTCATTTAACTGGAGTCTGTTACTTTATGATGAAGTTTTAAGCCCTGTAGTTACATCAGCATCTTTTAATTAGGTTTACCTGTTGTTGTCAGCAATGTCATGTGCAATTAGTTACTCATTTGTCATCATGCACAATTAAACCTCTCCAGATGATCCAAAATGTAGCAGCACTTCAGTTTTTTTTTGAGCAACCAAAAATGGCACATGTCACAACACTGTTGATGTCTTTGTACTGGCTTCCAGTGGCTTCAAAACTCTGACACCTGCTAATAAAGTGGTCATCTCAGCAGCACCTTCCTACCTGAGCACCCTAAACCAGGTCTACAGTCCCTCTTGTCTAATGCGCTCTGCCAACGAATTGCGTCTGGTGATCCCTACACCACACAGTAAAAGAGCAAGCAAAAAATAACTTCTGCAACTTCCTGTATTTAAATTAAAAAGGATAATAACATTTTCTTTCTTCCCTATCTGGCGCTTACGTCTCTCTGAAACTGAAACATTTCTTCTCTGCACTTTGCTCTGACTGTCTTCTTTCTGACTTAGCTTTGTTGCTTGCTTTATACCACACTTATAAGTCGCTTTGGATAAAAGCATCTGCCAAATGATTACAAGCAAATGTAAAGTGATAATAAATAATATTTCAAACCTTGCTGATACAGCGCCACTGATGGGTATTTGTGGTTATAGCAACTTTGGTTTCCACTCACTCCTTAAGTGGCTAGTTTGTCAGAAACACAACAGAAGAGCAACTGGTATATCTGGTTACAGCCGGTGAAAACCTCAGTGACAAATACATAGTGTCTGTTTCTGCTTCACAGTGAAAACTCTCCATGGTTCAGCAGTTTACTAAGATCAGCAGCAGCAGGAAATGTTGGTTGCATTATAGTAACTAATACAGCCCTGATACAATGTTCAGACAACGGGATAAAATTCCAAACTGTAACACAGTAACACGTGCTGCATCATTTCCTGAGAATCTCATGCACACGTGTAAAGAATATAAATTCTTTGCAGCCACTAACAATGAAATCTGCAATTTAGAGAGTTAATTACACAATGTAACTGCATTGAATGGCTATCATCGAAAACATACTGACCATGAACAGTGTGACAAGCAGGATTTTATTTAATCAAAATCGCAAGTGATGTTTAAATCATAACAAGATGACATTACTCCATATAGAAAGTTCTTGTAGTGTAAGTTAATAATAATAATATTAATAATAATAATAATAATAATAATAATAATGACAAACTTTATATACCCTTGGGGAAATTGTTGTTTGGATAGTACAGTAGATGACGATGCTACTGAGAGGTTTTGGTGTCCAAGGACACCTCAACGTGTAGCCTTGAGGAACCAGGAATTGCAGCACTCACCCTGAGGTTCGTAGACGACTGTTCTACCCACTGAACTATGACACTGTATTAAATTATTACTGCCTTTGAACAGAACAAGGCATAACCAAAGTGCAGTGCCAGGACAGCACATAAGACTATTGCAGTATTAAGAGTTATTATTAATGTCAACCTGTGTTATCAAAAATTGAAGGTAGTTTAGTATGTGTTGTGCTGTCTTTTGCCACAGGTTCATTGTGGATCTGATCAGGTGAACAGATTACATGTTGAGTTTTCTGCTGTGGACAATTTATTATGACCTGAACACAATCTATTTTATGGTAGTGTTCTTATCTTAACATGACATAGATTTAAAATAATGAGAGTATTTATGACTGAAAAGAGGGGTAATAAGCTTCAGCAAAATCATTTTCCTTGCTAGAAATTAGGACAGGCTTTATTTGTGTGGATGGATTATTTTGTTAAGTAATCATTACTATAATGTATGACTTACAACTAATCAGTGGTGTGTTACAATACAGTGTTGCCAACAAATATGTTGTAAAATGTTATAATGTGATTATAACATTTTACATTTCCCCCCAAGGCTGTAAATTAAAATATAATAAATGTATACGGATTATGTTATCTTCTTCACTGCCAAATGCAAAGTAGCTACAAGCTGCAGCCAACTTCCTGCATGATTTGTGATGAGTGAAATGTTGGACAAGTTAACTCGGGTCTGTGTTCTCTTCAGATTGGGGTTGCTTACTCTTCTCTCTCAGACTGAGAAAGATCAATCCCTTTGGAGTAAGTATAGAATTACTATTATTGCATAACATGTGTACAGAATTTCAACCGTCAGACCACCATCCTTTTCCCCACTTGCAGTCTAGTAGTGTATCATTTTCCACAGGAGAGGTGTTACATTGTCCTGTCTGTGAAGAACCTAATTGGACAGGCCCTAAACCCTACTCTGTCTCTCACCTCAATCATGACCATTAATTTCTCTTTCACTTATTGTGAATTTTCAAGTGCAACCAAGACTAAGACTTGTGAGACCCATTTAATTCAGGCCACTATTTATTTTATTTTATGGACACTTCTGGACCTCTTTGTAGTTCCTTGCGAATGATCCAATATTCCAGAGACCCGGGATTTGCCCTTCACCATCCACATTTTGTCTTTGCAAACTTTTCAATTCTTATAATTTCTCAGGAATTATGTTATTAGTTTTACCAAACGGAGCTCTCAAAAACTGAGCTCAAAACTCTCCTCATTGCTCATGACACATCTGGTTTCCTAAGACACTTGTGGTTGCCTAGGAATGATGTTAGGTTTTACATGGTGGTGACATCACCCCACCCCCGATCTTCAGGGTTGCCATGGCTCTAGAAAAGCTGGTTTAAGTGGCCAGAACAGGGTACATTTTAATGTCTGAGAATTTGGGTTTTTTGCTATGAAAATGTCCAAAAATTTCTGTTCAGACACTGATTCCAACACCGGCCCCTTGTCAAAGCTTCAGGGGTGAAATGGGATCAGGCCCCACAGAACCCCACTGTGCATCTGTGTGTATGTGGTGGATGCATGCATACCTGCATGTACACATGTGCTTACTTACATGTGTGCATGAGAGTGTTTGTGTGTGTTAGCGTGTGTGGGTGTGGATTAAAGTGTGCGTGCTGTGTGTATAAGTGTGTGTCTACTCCCGCCAGCCTCTAATGGGGATCATGTGTGGAGTCAGCGGCGCAGACACACAAAAACATGCTAACCCCCACCCCACCATGCACGGTCCGTATTAACACGCATGTGCATGTACACACACACACACACACACACACACATACACACAGTGTGCCTCAGTCAGCGAGTTAAGAACAACTCCTAGGGGAGGTATAGCACCAGTTTCTGTGCATGTGTGTGGCAGAGGATGGGGGGTTGGTGGTGCGATGGAGGGTAGGGGGGAGAGGGGGAGGGGGAGGGGGAGGTAGGGCTAAGGGGGAGGGGATTGAACGATAGGAAGGGGGGGTGAAG